>ML778771.1:13607-86911 GCA_009831015.1 Picea engelmannii | reverse complement strand
AGTCTCCTATATATACCAAGGAGACATTTTCATTTTGAATCATCTTGTACTTGAACATTTAAGTGGGGTAAAAGGAGGTTGCCCCCTCGAAGAGGCTTATTATCTGAAATCATCTCTTTTTCAAGGCTTTGAGTACTTTTCCTAAGGTTTTTCTATGCTATATTGATGTTTGGTTCTTAACACTTGGATTGTATGGTTAAAAAGGATTAAATTGCTCTATTACTGATTCACACCCCCCCCCTCTCAGTAATCCAACAGCTAGACCAAGGATGAGTAATTCAGATGAATTTTATTAATGTTAGTCATACATAGATACATTGAGGTGACTCTTGTTTTCATATTCCAAGAGGTCTGATGACCCTTGACATTCACCAATGTATTTTCATATTTGCCTAAATTAATATTTACAATTATTTTACATTTATACCATAATCCCAAGGATTAGGTATCTAATAGTAAGGGCTTTATCTTGGTTATTTTTGGCTCTTCCCAATCCACATTCAAAGGATTCTCTTCATTTCCCTTAGGATCAACAATGATCCCCTTCACTCCTTCCACCCCTAGGTTCCCTTCATAAGTTCCGTCAAATAATAGTAAACACTTCCTTTTCTCATATTTCCACTATAGGAACTCTTCATCCCCCATGTAAATTTTCCATTTTATGCCAAATGGAGGAGAGGTAATGAGCTTCTCATGTAATAAATTATTTTGGTTGATCATTCCATCCACCCAATCTTTCTCCTTGTGTTCCAAAAGAGCACTACAAGGAGAACACCTTCTTGTGGAGGTTTTTAGTGTTACAAAATTTGGCAAAATTTTCAAAAAAAACTTCGCTACAACCTCCTCTATTGGCTGCAAAGGTTTTAGTGAAGGTTTTAACAAATGTTCCATATAACTAAAAAAAATTGGGCGAGTGGAGGTTGTAGCTGATGTTTTTTTTCCAATTCTTTTATTGTCAAATTACATCGATACGCCATTAAATATAACATCGTGGTGCATACATAAACATAAAACACACTAGAATGACCTTATATAAAATGTCTCAAAATGTAGATAAAACCAAAAAAATGCATCGATGCGCCATTACATAAATTTACAGTGTGTACATTAAATGCAAACGCATTGGGGCACCATTATATGAAATTCCCTAGTGCACACATAAGAAAAAATTGTGTCGGTTCACTATTACATTACTACCCAGGTGCATACAAATGACAAAAATGCATCGGAAATGTTATGGTTATTATGCCCCGAATTCACATTTGTTGTATACAACTCTAGTGTGGTTTATTTTATGTTTGTCCCAGTGCTTGTACAACTCATACATTCTGGTGCCTATATTAAATATAATGAACTGGTGTGTTTATATTATTAAACACCTCAGGGAGTTTAAGTTTTTTGAAGCACCAGTGTTGTTATCATATTTTAAAAAATGATGCATATTTATCACATGCCCATCGTAAATTTTGAAAACGATATATATTACGGCATATTTTACGCACCTGTGATTCCATATAATTAATATGTTATGATGTTTTAGTATGCTTAATATGCACTAGTGCATATAACTCCTTTAAAAGCATCGATCTCTATATTATTTTAGGAACCATTTTGTGAGTTCATAAGAATTCTATGATATCTATATGTTTTAATTAATTTTTTTTTTACGAATATTTTTTATAATAATATTGTTTTTTACAATTTTTTTATTGCATTTTCATATAATGAGATAAAAAATGTCCTTATCTAACATAATACACTGTTGTTATTTGTAACGATGTAAATCGTTCACATATTAATTAATCAACAACGGAACATTTTACAACATTTGACAATAAAATAAAGTAACAAGCCCATTTTATTGTATATGAATAAGAGACCCATGGTCATACAAAATGGAACAAGGATAAGGTCCACAATAATCAAAATGGAACCAATATGTAATTGTTACAGTTATTGGTAACATGTCCACTAAATTAAGCAAAACTATCCATGGTTTTTATAGACAACTTGCATTAACATTCAATTATATTGATTTTCATTCATCACTTGAACTGTTGTAATTGCTCGAGTTGTGTGCATCCCTCATTTGTTGATCAATTGTAGGTGATATTATACTTTGGTTATTTAAAGATATGTTTTCTTGCTTGGCTTCTTGTTGATGTTCCAACTGCTCCTATTCCATTTACAAACATAGAAATAAAGCGTAATAAGTAAATCTACTTTTGTAATATAGTAGAATATACATGATTGTGTAAATCAAAAGAATACCATAGCAGTGTGTGATTCATAAACCATACACATCGTTTTGAAGCCTTGCCTCATATCGGTTATCACGATAGTTTATGTTGGCTCCTCTCCATACTTTGTTTCTTGCATGTTTAATACGCCATGACAAAGCATAATTGATACAATTAATGTAAAGGTTTCTTATTGTTCCATTAATTACAAAACAAGGGAAGTTAAACAACATAGCTACTTACAAATTGTTCAATTAAACCTCGATACTTCAACATATACTCAAAACCCTTAGTTAACCCAATGTTGATCAATTGTTAAGTTGGATCTTCTTTGTATGCTAGCACATATTAGAAGACATCCATGGATAAATGTAAATTAATTATTCAAATATAAAGATCACAACAAATATGAAAACATAAGTACTCACAAACTTTGAGATCAAACGTTTGTTTCCCTGTCGGCATGTCTTATGTGTCGATTGGGTTCCATTTTGTTTTATTTTTTGCATCAAAACAATTGAAAAATAATATTTAATATGATAAATAAATCCAATGTACTTAAAAGAATAAATGAATGATCACATACCTCTGATGTACGTTGTTGTTGGGATGCATCCCCCTATGATACAATTATGTTCATTTATTTTACCATCTCCTTGTACATTGTTTTAGACATCCCTGCCGGCATGTATTGGATTTTCCCTCGTTTGTTACTTGGAATTTTCATAATATTCCTGGAAAATGAAAAAGCACAATATGTTTTTCTTAAATAGACATGAATTTAAATATAGAAAACCAAATTAATTTGGTAATTATTGGAACATATTATAGAAAAACATGTTTAGTAATAATACCTTTTATATGATTCATTTTTGTTATTGTAAGTTTTTTATATTGCAAGTCTCACGTGTCTCATTGACCATGGCTCTAGAAATGCTTCTTGTGTTAATGATTATAGATGCATGAGACATCCTCCAGGACACAGACTGAGTGATTCAACCTAAGAGAGCTCATGAGTTGGGTGTGCCCATGAGATGGGTGTGTGGTTCCTCTCTGAGATAGATATGGAACATTGTGGCCCTATGTGGGGTGAGGAAGCCCACGAGTTGGGTGTGTGGTTCCTCTCTAAGAAGGATATGGAAAATTGTGGCCCTGTGTGGGGTAAGGAAGTCTGTGATCTGGGTATGTGGTTCCTCTTTAAGATGGAGATGGAAAGTTGTGTGCCTCTGTGTGGAGAAGCTCATGAGTTGGGTGTGTCGATCTCTCTGAGACAGAGAAAAATGATGTACTAGTCTCATTTGTGCAGAGAGTTGAGATGATGTGATACTCCAGATGATTCTACTATGAGACACAGTGAGAAATATATCTACTGAGTTGAACACACCTATGGTTAGGCACAGGTGAACGTGATCCTAGTGGTTGAGCACTAGTGAGTGTGGTTCTCTTGTGAGACGCAGTGAGATAGAGATGTGGACATCCCTGTGGCTGAGAACAGATGGATGTGCCCCTAGTGGATGAGCACTAGTGGGTGTATGATATCCCTTTCTATATTGTATAAGAGTCAGACTTACCTGCAACCCTATTTGTGATGTAAAGGGTACAGGTCAGCCCCACCATAAAGTGAAAGACAATTAATGTAAAATATAATTAATATGGTAATTATTAATTATATTGTGAGTTATTGAGGTCGTCCATGTTGTTCCAATAGACACTATTGTTAATAGGCTCAGTCTAATATAAAAAAAGGTAAATTCCCCATTGAGGAATCATATCACAAGTGCAAGTTTGGAAATTTCAGCAAGTACTTGTTCTTGGGAAAAGTGTGCACCTCTCTTGGTAGCTAGTCTTCTATGGTTTGTGAGAACCCTTTTGTGTGCTATTTTTTTATGGTGGTGGAGGTATTTCTCTTTAATAATATAGCAAAGGATTGGTTGTGTTTTATTCCCTTGTTGAGAAGGGTTTCCCAAGATACTTCTTCTGTACCTGTGCATGGTATTTCTTCTTGTGATCTTGGTTGCTGCAAAAAATTGTTTATGGTTCAAGTAAAATGCTAAATATGGAATGAACTTCATGCTTGAGCCTAGATTATTGAAAAATCAACATCTTGTAGTGTATGTATAACCTGATTCTTGGAGTCACTAGATTGATTTTTGTATTGTAAGTGGAAATTATGTCTACATGTTATTTCCACTATATCCCTCAAAGATCTGTAAAAAACTTTGCCCCTCTCATTAATTTCAAGCACCACTACAGATGAAATGATGACCAAGCCGTCATCATCATTTACATACTTAACATTTTTTGTCCTCTTACGATGAGATTGGACAGTCCCTCGCTATCGGTCCCTATATAACATTTAAAAAAAGTGAAATCAAGTGTTTAAAACTTATTATCAATTAATGTTAAGAAATTCATTTTTAGTAAAATTCAAAGAAAATATTAATGTTGATTACCTTTTGATCCACCTATTTCCTCTCTTTGCAACATTTTCGTAAATCATTTACACTCTTTTGCACTAATATTGTGAACAATCTTATTGAGTTTCTTCAAGTTTTTTCTCTGCATGATATGCAATAACCAATACACATCATTAATTTAAACTTACAAATATTTCAAATATATTAAATTTTCAATAAAACTTAAAGAACTTGCCTCCCTCTTTTCTTGGGATGAGCTACCGCCGTGCTTTATGCAATAAGATGTATTCTTTGAACTTCTATCAGACATCTTGCATAAAAAAAATCAAGAATAATCAAAAACACAAATTATGAATTGTTTATACAATCTAGTATTTTAGTGCGCTTAATTAAATAGAACGCACCATAACATAAAATATATACTCACATCGAGGCATGAAACATATACTCGCACCGGTACATACTATTGGTCATTGTGCACCGCTAACTCATACACATATGATACAAAATCAATACTATTTATTTTTTCGACCAATCAGTCTTTTTCACAAATATATGCACCCCAATGCACTTGTATATAAAGTGAGCATCGGGTTGATAACTTTGTATAGTGTGCATCGGGGTGATTTTCCTGTACAATGCACATCATGTACTACGAAAATGTTTTTAAAAAAAAATCATTGACAATGGCAGAGTTGATGAGGTTTGGGATCCAATGCAATGAGTGGTACCGTTGCAATGGATATAAAACACCCCATATGAAACTAAATAAACCCTATTAAAATCTATTTCTTAAAAAAATAAACCCTATGCTATTGCTTAAAAGAAAGGGGGAACAAGAAAAAAAAACAAAAAATCTATGGCTTCCAATACCGAAGATAACTATGAAACCCTTATATTTTTTTTAACATGCATTTAAAATAGTTTGAATCAAAGATGAAAATATTGTAATAATTAGTAAAATGAAATCACATACCTAAAATTTCTTCTCTACAAATTTATATGTTCCCTAATGATCCCTTCCAATTTTGGATCTTCAAAAATATCCATCCACTCCAAAGTCTTTCCTAGTAAATCTCTCTTCCACAAATCCTCCCTCTAAATTCTCCCAAAAAAATGAAAAATGAAATTCCCTCTCTTTTTTCGTTGTGTTTTTTCAATTTGTATGGAAAAAAACTTATTAAACTATATATTTTAAAAATTAAATTTGTCATCAAAATGGTACGCCTCACCATTTCATGTGCATCGATGCATATTTAGTAAATAATGCACTGATACCAATTTTATCGACAAAATTGAAATGTAAACCTCTACTATTAAGTTTTATGGATATTTTGGTTTGAAGAAGAACCCTCGACGTGTCACATTGTCTCGTTATATTAATGATTCACTACCCAAAGTTGATGGTCTAATACCTCCCACTATGGTAAATAATCCAATAGGTGATATATAAAAGGCGCATAGGAACACTTCCATATGCTCATTTTTTTAAAATTTAGAATCCAAATCAGCTACATTTCGTCCTAAATTGGTCAACCCGACTCCTTCTATTGAGTCAACAAAGAGTTCTTATGGTGAGAGAAAGTATGATATCAATACTACCCAAAATATCACTACTAGGAGATAAAAAAGTTGTATAAGTTAAGAGAATAAATGTCCAAGTACACACCAAAGTCTATTCAATTGTTGGAAGGTAGCAATGACTTCCTTCTTCATATCCATCTACAAAGTAAATACGAATCTTGTTACAACCGAGCTTTGTGTGGTGCTTGGATGTCATCCATGCATGTACCTGGTGTTTATCTGTTCACATGTATTTGTTCCTCCCAAACAATCAGTGGCACTTATGCCATTTTGTGGTCCTCTTTACTTGAATATTGTCAAATGCAAACACATCATTTCCATATATAGTATGTGCATGAATGGTATGCTTCTGGAAACTTTAACAAAAAAAACGTGTTATATATCAACAGACGTCCACGAATTGATGGGAACATCGCAAGAATCATAAATAGTTGTAGGGCCTCATTATTTAGTGAATTTTTTTCCTTTGAGGAACACTCCAATGACAAAGAGTTCTTTATGAAAAGGAAGGAATCCATATTTGTTGTTGTGCATGCAATACATAGTTTGTCTCCTAGTGATGAGTTGTTAATAAACTAAAACTTTTGTAGACCACTAACCGCTCATAAAAAATGCCTTGCATTGGGTCCACCTTTAGATGTCCCCTTGGGGCATAAGAAAAAGAAGATTGAGTAATTGTATTTTTGGATTTTTAATGGAACTAATGTAAACGTATTTCTTAGTTCAACATTAGTTTTATAAATTGGTTGGTTTCATGTTACAATCATTACATCAAATATGGGGACTAAGATCCCTATAACTTCTACACTTGGACTTTTGTTTATTTTATTTATTGAGTTTGCTTAATGTTTTTTATAGTTTTAAATATAAGTAATGAACCTTAGTCATTATAAGCCTTGCACACTAGGGATTGTAGTAGGGCCTAATATGGCCCACATGTGAAAAATAATGTCTTTTCCCTTAAATTTGATGCTTTTATGAATTATTCATGATGCAAAGGGCCCTATAATATCAAATAGGTTCACAAAGGGAATATGGAAAGCATCACTTAGTTAAGGATCTCTTAGGATTAATTGTGGATGACAAATAATAGTTGTACATGATTTTAAAAAATATGAGAATCAATATTAGTAATTGTAGAAATTACATAAAACAATAATGTCATATGATGCATTCACATTATGTAAAATTAAATTTTTAGGAGGGAAAGTATCATATGTCCATGTTATATAATGACTTTATGTCAAATTTTATTTTGTCCTCAAAAACATGGTGGTGGTTGGAATTGCATAAACCAAATAATTAAATTCATCATTTCCAAATCATTTATCATTGTGTTTTATTTTGACAATATTTTTAAATAGTTTACATAGTCTCATCTTTGATGAAATTGCATGCATATATAGATCTATTTCTA
Organism: Picea engelmannii; assembly: GCA_009831015.1. NCBI lineage: Eukaryota > Viridiplantae > Streptophyta > Pinopsida > Pinales > Pinaceae > Picea > Picea engelmannii. The sequence continues at coordinate 79,253 of ML778771.1, read as the reverse complement.
TGGATTCAAAATACATATTTTTATTTAAATGTTATTACTTGATGAATTTCATGAATTTATAGATACATTTTTATTAAGGAAAAAATCATAATTTTTATTTTCAAGAAGAAAAAGAAAATTACATTCTTCATAAATGCATGCTACAACATGCATTTTCCTAAGTTTCTAATCACCCATAGTCCTTAGACAGCCTGCCCAAAGACATAAGCATTCTAGTCTCATTAAAATTCAGTTCCATGGACCTTCCAACTATACATACAAAAATTTTACAATAGTATTGTGAGGCCTTCTTAAAAAGATTCTTACATAGATTTTTGCCAAAAAAGATGCCAAAAAGAAATTGTTGGTTCAGTTTAATGTAGAATATATTTCCAATCATCAATATGTCAACCAATATTTGTAATCAATTGAGTTTCTACACTATATGTGTCAGAAACAAGTGATCTTAATCAAACTGCTAAACATGTTATTTCTAAATATAAAACTTTGTTTTAATCCGAAAACTAATCACACCTTCAAGGAATGAAAATACTTCTATCTAAGGGAACGAAAATCCTTCTATCTTAAATTAAGTTCTATCATTCAAAAATATTGACAAAGAACACACTTGTACGATTCAACAAGTTTCTGATACAGGAAAGAGAGATTCCCACTTACTAGCTCGTGAAATACAGAGGGAATTGTATCTTCTTCCTGCAATGCTTAACACTTTGTCAATTCCGATCTATCTTTCCACACTCAATCAAATGCAGCATATAAACAAACTCAAATGAAAACACTTTATGAACACATCAAAAATTCTAGGGAACTATTTAATTCAACAGACTAGGAACATAAATCCATTTGTCAATCCATGTAATGCCAAAGATGGATTATCATATTACTTTGGTGCTAAGACACTTCTACAATTCAAACTAAATAACAAATTCATAAATCACACTTCAAAATTGTAACTAATTAACCACTGCAAGTTGTTGAAAGTAAACTAAACAAATCATCTATATTTTTGGTGCACCACACTCATCAAACCTCAATTCATATCTCATTCAAACCAATGATTTGATTATGCTAAGTACAAGGCAAAGAACAACTAGATTTAAGGTGATTACAAACTAGTACCGGATCCCATCACACTAGTACATGAAGCATATTTACACTACCATTTTATAGTAAGCTCACCAGGTTGGACAGGTGGGCCATTGTCGATACCAACAGGGAAGCTTAAAAGATCTTCATGAAATAAGAAACTTAAAGAATGCACAGGATCAGTAAATTCTTCATATTAATTCCCAACAGATAAGTCTACAACAAATGTGTGTTCATAAAAAAATATTTCAACACAACATTACTCGACTTTCTTCAGTCACCTACAAGCCCTCTTTAAAAGAGAAACAACCTGATACAATCAAGGTAATAGATAATGTAAAAACAAATGCATCAAGTATACTACATGATATTCTCGTTTTTAAAATCACTTCATCCTCATGAAAGGAAGTGCATGAGGATGAAATAATATCATATAGAATGAAAATAGGTGATCTCAACCATCAACTGACTCCTTGAGCTCATCGAAAGATCCATTCAGTTAATGGCATTCAGATTTTCATATTCGAGTACCGGATGGCTCATTGACGCAGGTACTAGATGACCCAGAACCTTCTGGTACCAGATGATTTTCTGGAACATTTTGGTACCAGATGATTTTCTAGAACATTCTAGTACCAGATGATTTTATGGAACATTCTGGTACTGGATGAGCTGAACCACGAGTATCGAATGACATGGAGTGTGAGTACCAGATGCATGTTTTTCTAGTATCGAATGCCCTGTCTTGCTACGATTTCCACAACAATATTTTTAGATGGAATGAATTATATAAATAATTGTCCTAACTATCAATAAACCATACAAATCATAGGCTTAATCGTTAATTACCTTACGTACACCAAGGAACAGTCAAATGGGTATATCATCATGCAAAACTAATGGATAACTAATATCTTTAGGGAAATAAAATCAATATAAGGCATGGGAGTAAGGTAATTATGGATGTCAAAAAGGAGACTCATTAGAAACCTTCGAAATTGAATCTCATTAGTGAACATCAACCAATCTGTGCATTTTGATTAGTTAACTACCTATGCAAGATGGAGAGTCTGGAAGTATATGTCTGAAATACTTCATCGAAGAACCTACTATTTTTATAAAGATACATCAATAGAAACCACCATCGCAAAACACAGAAAGGAGCCCAATTAAATATGAGGTTGGAAATAGTAGTCTGAAATTACGTCCTAATTGATTTATTTTACGCTAATGACCATGTTAGCCAATTGTAGACCTGTTTTAGAGAGACAATCATTTGCATCATTACATTCCCTGTAAACATGTTGTAGAGAGAAGGATTCAAAAGTAGTAGTAATGTTTAGAACTTCTTCATGCAGTGGAAGAAGCATCAAATTATAGCATTTGTGATTTTTCCTTATCCAACATATAACAAGCATTGAGTCCCTAAATATTTGAATAGCCTTGATCTCTTTCTCTTTTGCAAACAGAATAACAATTTTGATGGCTAAAATTTTTTCATGATTATTTGTTCCTGATCCAAAAACCATAGTCAAATTGTAGTAATGTGCATAGGATTGGTATTAAAATTCCCCTCCCTCGCTACAAGCATTTCTATTCTCTGACACTCCATCAAAAAAATCCCAAGGAAGGGAGTAATCTATCACTTCTGAATTTATTTCTCTAAATGGTTGGGTTCCTTCTAGTTGGGGGAAGTAAGATAAAATGTTGAGGCCATGTGTAGCTATGAATTCTGGTAGTGAAGGTTTGTCATGAAAAACTAAGGCATTCCTGGACAACCATACTCCCCATATAACTATCAATGGAAGTGATTTTATGTTCTGGTTGGAGTGATCTTCACACCAATGTTCCCATGCTCTTTCAACAGTTTCCCCTTTCTAGTTGCATTGACACTTCAGTAAAAGAGAGTAGTGGTTCCAAGACAAATTTATAAAGAGGAAATTTAAGAAAATGTGGTTTGAGGATTCTTCGTCGTATTTTCATAAGGCGCACCACTCAGGGCCTTTGATTTTCCTCTTTTCCATTCTATCCCAAGTGGAGGCTTTGTAAAATAGTACACACCACATAAAAAAATTAGATTTCTATGGGAATTTAAGTTTTCAAAGACTTTTCCACCACCATTCAACTTCTTGTTGATGAGCAAGGATATTTTTTTGTAATTACCCCAACTTTCGGGTATAATTACCATTTCGAGATGGCTTCCATACTAATTCATATTCTTTGTCTACAATCCTTATATGAGCAGACTTGAGGCCTTCTTTATAATTTTCCCATGAAGGAGCCAGGTGTTAAGGAAAAGATACGAAATGATCTTACTCAAGCATTTTCAGACTTTGCGTGACTGGAGAAAAGTAGACAGTAATATCACCCTGTGTTTATAGCCAATAAAAATAACATCCTAACTCACAAGTATTAATTACGAGTGCTTAGGCTAGTCTTTTATCAACAAAAAGATTCTTGTAAATTTACCTTTTTATGTAATTTTCTGAACATATCAGTTGCTGAAATAAATGTAAAGATAGAAGAAAAGTCACCAAGATAATAATCAATATAGATGAGATATAAAGAAATCCTTTATTCCATTCAAATTCACCAAAGAGTCATTTTCTTTACAAAATCTCATGCAAAAATTTTGGAACAAAGTCAAACTTAGACATCCTCGATGGAACATACAAAAGGACCTCTGACAGAAAACCAAAACTGAACTCTAAAAGTTGGATCATCTTGCCACATATTGTTTCCCACTCGACTCTGCACAATAGCCTTTGTGAGTCATAAAAACTAATTCACAAACAAACAAGTCTACACAGACTATCAAATATAGATCAACACCTCTGAAGAACAAGTGTCTGAATGATGTGATTCAGCCCTAAATATTGTTGTCTACAATAATACCTTGCTATCATAAAAGAGAATTAGGCTTGTGATGAATATATTAATGAATGAAAACTTAACTATCTCAACATAAACTCAAAGAGAAAACCTTAGTATGCTTCTGCTTCTATCCATCTTCATGTTCCTCCCTTTCCTTTTCTTTTAAGCAAATTATAATTGGTTGAAGTAGTTGAACCAACTCATTAGTTAAGTTAATTAAAAGACTCAACTAACTTTAGTTAGGGGGAAGAGTAATAATTATAACGATGGTTATAAATAAAATAATAACTAGTAGGTGGGACCCCTTGTGACTCCCTTTAGTTCATAATAATCATAACAATCATAACATAACCATTATTTAAGTAAAACACACCTCCTTGTGTCTCCCATCAACATATTCACTTTTGGTAAATTTAGCTCATGAAATTTGAAATTATTTTCAAAAATAATACTCATATATCCAAACTAAAACATGTTCTCCAAAATTTCTTGAAGTCAACTGTCATTAACAATGATAAAAATAAAACTTCAAAACCATATTTCCCAGTTTGCGATGCAACCCTTCCTTTATTGTTGTTGTCACCTCTTGATTTTCATGAATTTTCCTTTGGTTGTGCAGATCCTTTAGGCCTAATCTCGTTGATCACATGGGAACAATCGTCCCTCAAATGCATCTGGAAAGACACGGATTTGTCAGAGCCATTGGAGGGTGAGGAAGGGGCAGCAGTGGATTTTCCTTTATCAAGGGCATGGTGGACCTTCGTTTTCAATCTCTTTCTAGCATGGGAAGATTGCACTGATGAGTGGTCAGGGGCATCTTGGACAATGGGGTTAATAGGCAGAGGAGCAAGCAAGGAAAAGTTGGGCCAGCCACAATGTTGGGATACTACTGGGTGGACAATCTCCTGCCATCCATCATTTTCTAGGACCTCGGGTTGCAATGAGACATGAGGAGGTATGGGGATACCGAGGGCTTTCATGGCTTGGAAAGGAGGCCTTTCAGGCCTAGGTTGGACTATTCCCTTCCCAATCCAATTGAAAAATCTGACATGAAACAATTTTCCAAGCTCTTGTGAATCAACATCAAAATGTATGGAGAACATGGGCCTTCTTGGGCCTCAGTTCCAATTACCTCTACCTTTGTTTCCCCGACCATGGCTACCTCGACTGAAAAAACTCATTCCTGCATGCACGATTAATTAGCAAATAGTATTTTAAATAACCATACATGACAACTCTTAAAAATATGAAATATATTTGGCTCAGTGATGCATCAGACTCATGCAATCCAATCCATACAAATTGTTTTCTTGTTTATCAATGAATAGGGGGTGAAAAAGGGTTTTGGGATATGTGAGGGGTTTGTATTGAGCGAAACATGATATAATGAGGGGGGTAAGAACATGGTTACTGCTCAATGACAACAAGAATCAACTGAAAATGAACCAATAAAACATCATGGTAATCCACACAAGACACTATCACTTTCAACTGAATTAACATTGAAATTATCTTACTATAATCAATCTCAAAACAGGGAGTGGAAAAATGAATATGGGAAGGTGATGGGATTTGTAATTAGTGGAAAATGAAATAATGGAAGGGAACAAAAATTATTATTATTCATGAAATGAATTAAGTGATCCATAAAACATTCTGCGAAAAGAGATGCATCAACCATCAATCATTGTGACCAAATAACAATTTATGTGCATTTAGCTAGTTCATTGTTCATAATCAAATATTAAACATAGTGTCATCACAAGACAATATGTATTCCACACAATCTATAAAGGGTTTCCATTATTTTCATTTACATACTTTGCATCTTATACCAATTTTTGAACAACAACCATTCCCAATCTGTAAACTGTCAAACTCAACCACTACCCATACATACTTCAATCAAAAATATACTCAAAGTCATTGTTTTCGAAATTAACAATGAAGTCACACTACCACTACAATCGGGCCTATCATTTAAATGCAATGATCTTCATTAAACATATACAAGGGAAGTAAATCCAATAATCAAGATCAAATTGCAAAACCCGAATTGACACTTAAACAGACAACAACCACCATTCCAACACAAGATATGCGCTGAATAATTCAATCATGCAAGTGTAACTCCATCACTATGCAAGCCCATTTTAATGATACTCTAAAAATATGGGCCACCCATTCAACACGACGAGGTATCAACAACAAGCATGTCTCAACAAATGATCGGGTTGCAACAAAAACATGCTTAAAACCCTGTGGGTATCCCCGAGTGTGAAACCCAAGCCATCCATGTTATACACAGTCTGCAGCCATCAAAACACCATGATGCAACATTTCCATTTTACAAAACCAAACACACAGTCACGGCAATAACTCAACCCAGTGTGTTGAGCCATCAATCTAATACAATATTTCTTCGATTTAGTCAAACTATAATCGACTATGTTGTGTACACTCGGCTTATACAATTAGGCAATCATAAGCATGTAGTGGATGTTGTTCATACAGCCTTCCTAGTTGTAATAACCATTCGGCCCCAAAAGAAACTAATAGTTATCATGACAGAAACACCACACACACAACGCAGTATGCGTGAGCAACATCAATCATTTGTAACCAATGCCAGCTAATCATCCAAACAACCCTTAGCACAAAAAATAGCATTGATTGTGTATTAACCAACCAATCCACCACTGTCTTAAAAATTAATCGACCTAACAAGCTGTGACAACCATGCATACTCACGCATCAATTCAAATTGGGGCAGTGGCCCTCTCCATTAAACAATACTGAGTTATTAAACATAAGGAGAGCAACTTGTGTAATTTGAGTTGTGCAAATAACAAGAAGGTTTTACCATTGTTATACAGAGGTAGTAACTAAATTCCAAAGAAACACAGTTGTCATATGGTCCACTGGGTGAGTCTGTACTCAAATTAATCGATGATACATTCAATCCACCATCACCCATAGTAAACTTGACAGGCCCAAACTTTTCATAAGCTCAAACCCTAGCCAATAACAGAAGATATCATCAACCATGTAAGCCATGTCGCACATCATCACAACATCAAAAATAATCAAATCTGATCTTCAATAGTTCAAGGGGGTCCCACCTACTAGTATTATTTATATTTTATAACAATAGGCTTTAACAATACTTTGTGGGAAAAACTTTGTTGACAATTTTAATCGTCAACAAACTGGCGACTCCACAGGGAAATTTGTTTCCAATAGATTTAGAACTCAGAACTCATGGTTTCACAAACCAAGAACAATAATTTTAGAAGATGTAACCAAAATAATTATGCAACAGGGGGAAGTGAGCGGATTTAATGGAAATATGGCCAGGAATTTGGGAATAATTCATGAAAAGTGTTAAGTATGAGGGGTTTTTACCACTGTATGCATAATCATTCAACTGGAATCTGCTCTTAACTTTCAAGGAGGGAAACTTTTAGACTTTCTCTTAAAATCTCGATGGATGGAGAAATGGAAAGAAGAAGTGGGAAATAACCAGTTCCTTATAAGACAACAGTGGAAGTATATAACAATTTCCAGGGCCCTTCAGAGGAGACATCATAACAGATGTGTAAGATTGATTTTTATTGGCTAACAATGCTTTGCAAAAGTGTCACTGTGGCAGAATTGATCCAACATCCTATTTTACCAAATTAGCCAAGGATCACAGGAAACAAAATCATGACGGAAGTAAAGTTGCAGAAACTAAAACAACAACAATAAAAGACGTAAATGAATGCAGCAAGGAAAGAAAACTTAACTCAGAAGCCAAAAATCAAAGTATTGTAAGCATAGAAAAGAAGCACAAAAATTGAAAGAAGAGCTAGACTACTAGTATACAGAAATCCAATTAGCATTAGAACTTCTCACGCTAGCCCCTTAGAATACTTCAAGCGAGGACTATTAGTTTTGTAGGAAAACAATTGTCTCTGTAATTTCCTTAAAATGTATGAGTTAGTGTCCAAGACAAAGATAATTTGGAAAGGACCCAACACTTGAAATTCTGATGTAATTATCATCCCTTTGACGCACATGATTAAATCATCAAGATAAGCATGGAGACTGACCAATTCATTTAAATTTGTGTGTATAGTCCTTTTAAAGGTGGTACTTGCATCAAATAAGCCAGGAGGCAGGCATAGTATCGCAATTAGTAATAAAAGTGGTTCTTTGAACATTTTCCCTTTTTACTTTGATTCTCTTGTAACCAAACAAATTGTCAAGTAAGGGCCTTAACTGTGATTCTACAAACTGTTGTAAAAACATTCCCATATTGAGAATAGGGAAGGGATTTCTCATAATCACTTGCCTGAAAGTTCGGAGACTAATATAGGTTCTAATATTATCAGTGGTCCTCGAGGCCAGTTCCCAATTTGAAACCCACTCAGGGTGGTCTGAAAAAAACATTCCAGCCCTTAAGAGATCTCTCAACTCCCTTCGAAAGGGTGCTTCCAGTGTAGAGTTAACAAGTTCTTGTTTTTTCCTAGCTAGTTTCATAATATGTTGAACAAGACCAGGATCAAAACCACGAACATCCTCATAAGACCAAGCAAAAACCTTTTGAGATTCACCGAGTAGCCCGGTGGACCCCATCTCTTCTTTATCAGAACACTGGACATTTATTTTAACATTTGTTGAATATTCAGGTGTACTAATGTTCAGGAGGATGGCTTCAACCACCTTCTTTCATAACTCCTCTTCTTTTTGTTTTCCTTTATTGCCTACATCACTCAATGAAAACAAACTCTCAAGAGGATTCAAACCCTCAGGAATCCTATTATTTCCTATGGATACAATCTCCTTGGGCTTAGGAGGTTCATTTTGAATGGTAGCACAAATACTCTCATCGTTAGGGATGGCCTTCCAAGATCCTTCATTTTCAGGAATGTATGGATGATGTAGAGATTGAAAAGCACAATCAGGCTTGTGAGGAAAAAGTTGTTGATTAGGAGTTGCAAAGACAACTAATCGATAAGCCATTGAATTCAACTCCTTATCATGAGTGATGTTGAAAGATAGAAGGTTCGAGATAAGCTCCCAAACAGTTTGGGAGTATCGTTCCATCAACTTGTTGCTAAGAGAGCATATCTTACGTATCAGGTTCACAACAAGCTCAGAATTTCTGAAAACTGAAAGGTGACCACAACCAAGATTAAGGGTGTTTTCAATTCCTAATAATAAAGATTTGAATTCAGCAGCATTTTTTGTACAAGCAAACTCCTACCTGTATGATAGATTATGAATTTTTCCTGCAGGGGAAACCGAGATAATACCAGCCCCATTACCTTCATTAGAGTGTGAACCACCAAAGTGCATATGCCACAAATCATCACCTAAATCAATTCTTTCTGAAGGAATATTATCCTCATCATCAAAGATGGAATATATTCCTAGGTCTTCTTCGATATAGTTTACGCTAGATTTCGGAACACTCTCTATGTAGGGTGGCATTCTTCCCTCTCTAAGGACTATAATATTCTTACCATTCCGAGGAATGGATAAATGTGTCCCGTCAAGCGAGAGGTATCCACTTGTTAAGGTTTTCCAATATCTCCCCAAAATAATTGAGTAATTGATTACATGCATATCAATCACCTCAATGATGAGGGTTGTCCTTATCTCAAGATGAGCGCATAAAACAAAGGTTACATCCTTAATCTCACCTATGGTTTTTTGTTGTAAACTATTATAGGAGAGCATGCTTCTGGTGTTTTCATTTGTACAGGACAAGCCTTGCTCTTCCATAATAATATTCGACATCACACTTGGGCCTGGACCACCATCGATGAGGCAACAATGGGCAATCTTATCCATGATATTTACAGAAATATAAAAAGGGGGATTTTTTACAGGGTATCTAAAGTTATGTACACCTACTTTATTTACAGAAGAATCCTCTTCGTTTACCTCTTCAAAAAGATTGGCTACAGCGGAAGATTTTCCTTCCATGAATTGTTTCAGATGCATCTGTTGTTCAGGGACAACAACCATGTCTAGGAGGGTTGCATCTTCTTTGATGTTGTCCAATTGATTCAAGATATTGTATTTGGAAGAGGGGAGGGGGGGAGTGATTCTTTGACTCTCGGGAATTTTAGGAACCTGGGGTGCGGCAACGGTTGAGGATGAGTTAGAGCTAGAAGAACTGCGAGAAGGATCAAATTTTCCCTTGGGAGCATAGGCTTTGTTTCTAGTGTTGATGACCATGATATCCTCTGGCTCTGCAAAGTCTAGGACAGCGATAGTAGCTTCTAGTATTTTACCAAAGATCTTATCTCTAGCACTCTTCTTTACCTCACATGTGCTTTCCTCATGGTGTTCCTCGCAAAATTTACACCAACTCTAAGGCAGGATAGCTTTAGGCTAAAAATTGTTCTCAACCGGATTTCTAAAGGGGGGTGCAGAAGAGGATGAAGCTCCAGGGGTGAGAGGGGAAACAGTACCCTTCATCTCAAATGCTATCATACGATTATTCATATCCTGTACTAGTTGTAGAAGAGTGGACATGTCTGTCTATCTAACCAATTTTCCATGGGGAAGACTACTTATTTCAAGTTGTTGTTCATACTCTGAGCAAGTATGCAGAGTGGAACCAAGATTATCAATGACTTTTTCCTCAAGCCTATGATGGTAGGGAGAAGGAAATGCATTGTAGTAATTCATGAAAGTGGCTTGGTTCTGAGGACGGATAAGTTCAAGCATTTGATTGTACAACTTGGTGAAATGCAAGTTGAAAGACTTGATGGTCTCACCATCCTTATAGGTGACATTATTGTATTCCATTAACTTCTCGGCGAGGCTTTTGGATTTCCCATAAGTGGATCGGAACCAATAGATTAACTCCTCCCAAGTAGACATGATCTTAGGAGGAATATCAAAGAAATTGGCTGCAGCCTTTCCTTCCAAGGAATTGATGAACAAGCGCATTCAAGTGTCATTGTCGTTAGCCCCTATGTTATGACAAGCATTAGAAAATGCCACCAGGTGTTTGTTTTTACTGACAATGTTATTTCCTGAAAACTTAGTCAAATGCTCTTTAAACTTTGGAAGTGGATGAGTAGTAGGTGTTAAGTTAAGAGGAGAGGACACATGCCACAGTGTGGTTGTGGCATCTTCTTCAAACTGAAAAATCCCATACTTTTTAATGACTTTGGTGGGGTTTGTGGTAGATTGTATATGGATATGGTGGCTATATAAGCTACCAATCACCAATGACAATGAATATTAAGAAGATGGAGCACTTCCAATGCCACCAAAGCCTCCACTAGATGCCATCTTATGGATGATAGATGAGGGAAATAAAGACGAGTTGGATGAATCAGATAAACTTCTCCTTAGAGAACGTTGTTGGGAAGATAACACAATGTTTCTTCTTCCTATTTTAGCAATAGGATTGATTTCGGGTGACAAGCCTCTTCTTTTTCTAGAAGCACGAGAGTCTAAGGACATGAAATAAAGGCCATAACTTGAAGAAACAAAGGGTTATTGTTGATTTCTAGGTTGTCTAATTCTAGCCTCTAATTGTTCTTGAGCATTGATATCTCGTTCAATTGCTGCCCAAGAATGGTTAAGCTCATCATGGGTATTGGAAATGTCTAAAATAGTATGAAACAAGTTCAAATCAATGTTGGTTTGGTCTTGGAGACCAGGCTCAAGATTGGGTTGCCTTGCAACAGAAACAGTCATTAATAGAAAAAATAATCAAATAATCAATATCAGAAAAAGAATGATTTATCGATGAGAATCAAGTATAAAAATTAACCGGAGAGATATCAAATATCTCCCCAGTATGGTCGCCAAATAAATGTTGAGGAAAAGATATGAAATGATCTTACTCAAGCATTTTCAGACTCTGCCTAGCTAGAGAAAAGTAGACAGGAATATCACCCTATGTTTATAGCCAACAAAAATAACATCCTAACTCACAAGTATTAATTACGAGTGCTTAGGCTAGTCTTTTATCAACAAAAAGCTTGCTAGAAGCATATCAGTTGCTGAAATAAATGTAAATATAGAAGAAAAGTCACCAAGATAATAATCAAGATAGATGAGACATAAAGCAATCCTTTATTCCATTCAAATTCACCAAAGAGTCATTTTCTTTACAAAATCTCATGCAAAAATTTTGGACCAAATTCAAACTTAGACATCCCTGATGGAACATACAAAAGGACCTCTGACAGAAAACCAAAATTGAACTCTAAAAGTTGGATCATCTTGCCACATATTGTTTCCCACTCTACTTTGCACAATAGCCTTTGTCAGTCATGAAAACTGATTCACAAACAGACAAGTCTACATAGACTATCAAAGATAGATCAACACCACTGAAGAGAAAGTTTCTGAATGATGTGATTCAACCCTGAATATTGTTGTCTACAATAAGACCCTGCTATCATAAAATAGAATTAGGCTTGCAATGAATAGATGAATGAATGAAAACTGAGCTATCTCAACATAAACTCAAAGAGAAAACCTTAGTATGTTTTTGCTTCTATCCCTCTTCTTGTTCCTCCCTTTCCTTTTCTTTTAAACAAATTAGAATTGGTTGAAGTAGTTGAACCAACTCATTAGTTAAGTTAATTAAAAGACTCAACTAAATTTAGTTAGGGGGAAGAGTAATAACTATAATAAGGGTTATAAATAAAATAATAACTAGTAGGTGAGACCCCTTGTGACTCCCTTTAGTTCATAATAATCATAAAAATCATAACATAACCATTAGTTAAGTAAGACACACCTCCTTGTGTCTCCCATCAATATATTCACTTTTGGAAAATTTAGCTCATGAAATTTGAAATTATTTTCAAAAATAAAACATGTCCAAAATTTCCTGAAGTCAACTGTCATTAACAATGATAAAAATAAAACTTAAAAACCATATTTTTCAGTCTGCGATGCAACCCTCCCTTGATTGTTGTTGTCACCTCTTGATTTTCATGAATTTTCCTTTGGATGTACAAAGCCTTTAGGCCTAATCTCGTTGATCACATGGGAACAATCATCCCTCAAATGCATCCAAAAAGACACGGATTTGTCAGATCCATTGGAGGGTGAGGAAGGGGCAGCAATGAATTTTCCTTTATCAAGGGCATGTTGGGCCTCAGTTTTCAATATCTTGCTAGCATGGAAGGATTTCACTGGCGAGTGGTCACAGGCAGCTTGAACAATGGGGTTAATAGGCGGAGGAGCAGGCAAGGACAAGTTGGGCTAGCCACGATGTTGGGATACTACTAGGTGGACAATCTCCTACCATCCATCATTTTCCAGGACCTCGGGTTGCAATGAGACATGAGCAGGTACGGGGATACCAGGGGGTTATGGGGCTTGGAAAGGAGGCCTTTTAGGCCCATGTTGGACTATTCCCTGTCTAATCCAATTAAAAAATCTAGCATGAAACAATTGCCCAAGCTCTTGTGAATCAGCATCAAAATGTATGGAGAACGTGGGCCTTCTTGGGACTCGATTCCAATTACCTCTACCTCTGTTTCCCCGACCATGGCTATGTCAACTGAAAAAATTCATTCCTGCATGCAAGATTGATTAGCAAATAGTCTTTTAAATAACCATACATGACAACTCTTAAAAATATGAAATATATTTGGCTCAGCGATGCATCAGAATCATGCAATCCAATCCATACAAATTGTTTTCATGTTTATCAATGAGCAAGGGGGTGAAAAAGGGTTCTGGGATATGCAAGGGGTTTGTATTGAGAGAAACGTGATATAATGAGGGGGGAAAGAACATGGTTACTGCTTAAAGAAAAAAATAATCAAATGAGAAGCAAACCAATAAAACATCATTGTAATCCACATAAGACACTGCCACTTTAAACTGCCTTAACATAGAAATTCTCTTGATTGTAATCAATCTCAGAACAGGGAGTGAAAAAATGAATATGGGAAGGTGATGGGATTTGTAATTAGTGGAAAATGAAATAATGGAAGGGAAGAAAAATGATTAATGCTCATGAAATTAATTAAGTGATCCATAAAACATTATGTGAACAGAGATGCATCAACCATCAATCGTTGTGACCAAATAACATTTTTTGTTCATTTAACTAGTTCATTGTTCATAATCAAATATCCAACACATTGCCATCACAAGAAAGTATGTATTCCACACAATCTGTAAAGGGGTTATGTTCTTTTCATTTACATACTTTGCATCTTATAACAATTTTCGAACAACAACCATTCCCAATCTGTAAACCATCAAAATCAACCACTACCCATACATACTTCAATCAACAAATATACCCAAAGTCATTGTTTCCAAGGTTAACAACGAAGTCACACTACCACTGCAATCGGGCCTATCATTTAAATGCAATGATATTCATTAAACATATATAGGGGCAATAAACCCAATAATCAAGATCAAATTGCAAAACCCGAATTGACACTTAAACAGACAACATCCACAATTCCAACACAAGCTATGCGTAAAATAATTCAATCATGCAAGTGTAACTCCATCACTGTGCAAGCCCAATTTAATGTGACTCTAAAACATTGGGCCACCCATCCAACATGACGAGATATCAACAACAAGCCTACCTTAAAAAATGATTGGGTTGCAACAAAAACATGCTTAAAACCATGTCAGTATCCTTGAGTGTGACACCCAATCAATCCATGTTATACACAGTGCGCATCCATCAAAACACCATGATGCAACATCTCCATTTTACAAAATCAAACACACAGTCACGACCATAACTCAACCCATCGTGTTGAGCCATCAATCTAATACAATATTGCTTCGATTTAGTCAAACTGTAATCGACTATGTTGTGTACACTCTGCTTATACAATCAGACAATCATAAGCATGTAGTGGATGTTGTTCATACAGTCTTCTGAGTTGCAATAACCATTCGGCCCCAAAAGAAACTAAAATTTATCATGAAAGAAACACCACACACACAACGCGGTATGTGTCAGCAACATCAAGCATTTGTAACCAATTCTATCTAATCATCCAAATAATCCTTAGCACAAAAAATACCAGTGATTGTGTATCAACCAACCAATCCACCACTGTCATAAAAATCAATCGACCTAACAAGTTGTGACAGCCACACATACTCATGCATCAATTTGAATTGGGGCAGAAACCCTCTCCATTAAACAATACTGAGTTATTAAAAATAAGGAGAGCAACTATGTAATTTGAGTTGTGAAAATAACAAGTAGGGTTTACCATTGTTATATAGAGGCAGTAACTAAATTCAAAACCAGCACGGTTGTCGTATGGCCCACTGGGAGAGTCTGTACTCGAATTAATCAATGATACATCCAATCCACCATCACCCATAGTAAACTTGACAGGCCCAATAGTATTCTCTAAACAACTTCATATTGGAGGCTAAGGGTTTGTTCGGTAGCCTGTTATCCCCGATATCTAGGGATAACTAGGAGATCATGTCTCGAGGCCCACATGGTCCTAGACATGGAGTATCGAGAGCGGGATTGACTTGAGCATGGCCCTGGAGGACCCATCTTTCTTCTTCTTTGCCAGACTTGTCCTATCAGCAGTAGCAGCTTCCATCACCACCGGCCTGGACTTGCTTCAGAGAGGACTCTTGCTCCATGAGGTAATTGGTCCAAGGTATCATGGTATGTGTCAGATTTGATCGTTATAACCTTCTTATATATGTATTAGGTTCCTTTCATTTCTGATGACTGCTTGGATCTTACACTAATCCACTTGACCATTGTTGGGGTGATTGATTGGGTGACTTAGCAAGCTTGTATTCATGGGTTTTGGTTAGCCACCAAGGGGGATTTGCAGAGCCATCATCCGCTCCCACCATCATGTCATTTTTACATCTTATACCCCACTCATCCATCCCATTCCCCTAGTCCGGCCATTAGGATGACCTTTGAGGGTTATACTTTGTCTTGTGGGAAGAAGGGGCTAAAGGCCCGGGGGATAAAAGTAGCTGGTAAAAGATAAAAGCTATAGGAAATAAAACCTAGAGATTCTTTGCCCAAGGGATCCCCGAGAAGGCAATAAAAAGCCTCTCGATAAGGAACTAAAGGGACCCTAAGAATAATAATAATAAAACAAGACCTGACCAAGAGGATGGGAGGTCTCATCACGAGCCAGCCTTATCATTTCTGTGAAGATACCAGTGGGTAACGCTGTCAGCTCTGGCCACCAAGCCAAGGCAGTGTCCTCTTATCAGACCTTGAAGTAAAAAAGAAATAAAAGCAATAAAAGAAAAATAAAGGAAAAAAGGGCTTGGAAAAAATGCATCCATGATGGGTACAGCTCGCCTCCTACAAAGGCACCCATAGACAACACCTGCCCTTGGTCTTACTATGACTGGACATCCCTAAAAAACATATCACCTCATAAAACAGGGCTTGAATGATCTTTTGAGGGAACTTTCCTTATCTTGTGGGTACTAGCCCAATAGGTTGCTCTTTTGGTTTCTTCATCTTTGTATAGTAGATCTGTGTAATATTTTTGAGCTCTTAGATGATGTGTTAGGGATTTCATGCATATATTTGATAACTTTAATGATGAGATATGATTTACATTGCTATGATCTCTAGGACTTATGAGCCCATCGAGGGCGTAGTCTTTGATGTGCAGGACCATACCCGGTGGACAGGTACCAGAGGACCGGTACACATGGGGAGATGATTAGCTCGGACCTCCATGGGGCTTAAGAGCCCATCAGATGGTTGTTGGGATGGCAGAGGCAGGACAGCATCATGATGAGCCCTTGCATGAAGAAGACAAAAGGACGCCCTCACCAGGACACTTTGGCAGAGATCGACCTAGGGGGATCACCCCCTGCAGATGGGATGATGGCTTTGATGGACAGGATGCCACCTAGGGTAGGTTGGACATTTTTTGGAGGATGTGGCAGTGTGCTTGGACCATTTGGCATGTGTGGCAGCTTGCAAGAGCCCTAGAAGGGCCAAAGTTTTTCCTGTTGGATGTTGATCATGCCCAAAAAGGGCCAACGTCTCCCTTAGAGGGGCCTAACGTCTCCCTTTTAGCTCACTTTTTGACATTTTTAGCATTTAATGTGACAAATGATGTAATATTGTTAAGTCAGCCTTGTCGGTTGTTTTAATGACCTATTTTTGTAATTAAAGGTCATTTGTATCATATAAATTGAGGACGTTGAACCTCATTTTGGATATAACATAACTCACTCTCTTGTGAGAGACCTCTTTTTAGTCTTTTGTTTTGTTATTGGCTCTTGGAGTTGAGGCACTACACTTGGGAGGATTATCTTTGGCATGCATATGGTGTTTTTATCATTGGAAGGTGTTACAACTAGGGTTTGATAAGCTCTTCATGAATTTGTAAGTGTCTTTTTCATACAAAACTTCTTGATTGAATGGTTGTAGGTTTAATATCTTACATGTATGGTTACATTGTTATTATTATGCTTAATCATTGAAACCCTAGGGAGAAAGCACACAAGTAGGTCCTTGCTTTATGTCCCCGTGTTAAAAACTTGTTTAGCCATTTGATTAAGAAGAACATAGTCTAGCCTTTGCTACACTATTTCTCCTTTTTCTTGAGTTAGCTTGAAACATAGATTGAAGAAAGAAGACGTCCTAGGCCTAATTAACTTTACACCTAGGGTTTGAATCTTAGGGTTTGAAGAGCCTTGGCTCCACAACACTTTTCAGCCCTAGATTTATGTTTTATAGCTACCCATTTTGCCAAAGAGTCTTAAGGAAAGAGGGAGGAGCATGAGGCCTAGCTTAAGATACACCGGAATGAGCCTCCTCCACTTAGGGTTTTGACTTGGTGGCCCTGCCATTGCAGCACCATTAAGCCTAACTCTCCCGTCCTTAGGTTTAAATCTTCCCAAGCCTTTAGCCTCTATCTTTGACTCCATTTACCCAAGGCACTAGTCTAAAATTGCAACGTTGAGTCTTCCAAGTTAAAACAATCTTTCAAACTCTCTTAAATTGAAACCCTAACTAACCCTAGCGACTTTACTAACCCTAACTAGCTAATGATTTCATGCCTATCTTGATCTCTTGTTTGGTATAAAACGTTGTGGCCTTGTCATTTAGCAATTGGCATTGATGTGTAGATTATTTTCATTGGCTTAACTTGCAAAACGTTCACTTCCTTGCCTTTCAAAACTAACTTAGAACTAGGGCTGACGTCACCCTTAATAGTATAGTGACACAGCAACAATATATATATATATGAGAACATTTAATGCATTGTGATTTACATAAGGATTGATTTTATACATTGAATGCAAGCACCATTTTGTATTTATTGAAGAAGTGAATTTATAAGACATTGTCTCTGTTTGCAATCATTGACTTCGTCAATAATTACATTTATCATTGCTCATATATATTGAAGATAGTCATTAGCAATTGAAGTACTAACCACTGCTTGCATGTTTCAGTTTTATTTTCCTTGTCTCGCAAACAGGTGCCCTTTTCAGTGGAATACCTTCATCTTTGACTATCTCTTTTGGCAGTAATATGTGAAAGGAAACCCTCATCTTTATCCTTTAAACCTTAAGACCTTTCAGAACCCCAGATTACTAGGGACGTCTCCCTTGGGATTAGCCACCCTGAATAGAAAGAGCTCCCCATCGAGGTGAAAGTGGGTGGGGAAGCTCCTGTTACGCCAGTTTGAGTCCTACCTCCAAGCTACTAAACCTATCCTACAAACTGAGCGATAACATAGCCAACACAAGGGTAATAGAGCCAACACCTTGTAGTGGTGAAAACTATGAGGCCAATGCTGCATACACATAGAGAACCACGACTCATTCATGGATAGGTAACAAATCCATGGCAGGGGGCCATAACAGAGAGTGAGGCTCTCATTTGGCCTAGCAATGTTATTTAACGCATGCAGGGTATGACCCTCATGCTCTTCGATCAAACAACCACAGCACTGGGGTGACGACAGGGTCGACTAAGAAAAAGAAACTCATTTCGTGACGCCCAGTGGCACAATCAACCAATGCCCAAGTGAATGAAACACAGTGGCGCGGAATGCCTTCAACCATTAAACCCATAAAAGCCAAAGACTGGATATAGCTGCGAACATGTGAGGACAGCCAGCTGACCCAAGACCAACAAAACCCTCCCACTAAACTAGCAAGGATAACAGAGAGATAGCACCCAGGGTGACCAATAACTTCTATGGATTCAATATTATTGCAGAAAGAACCATCAATGCTTTATTCCAAGAACACGGTTTTACACAATTGCAGCACTTAAGGAAAACACAAACCAATACACTCGATCCATTAATCATTTCATAACAAGAGCAGACTCATGAATGGCCAAAAAAATACATACCTGTAATCGAATTCCTTAAAATGAGAGTCGGTCGAGTCATTCCTCTCTGCTAAGAAGTCAGAGCATAACCAC
This sequence comes from Picea engelmannii, assembly GCA_009831015.1. Taxonomy (NCBI): domain Eukaryota; kingdom Viridiplantae; phylum Streptophyta; class Pinopsida; order Pinales; family Pinaceae; genus Picea; species Picea engelmannii. The sequence continues at coordinate 59,875 of ML778771.1, read as the reverse complement.
AACAGCAAGGTCGAACAATAGCCCAACTAGGGTGGAGGCTAATGGAAGGAGTAAAGGTGACATGCAGTAAATGCACATTGCCTCCACCCACAATTCATTTACTCACCAATACATGCCAACAAGCCTTTAATTAATACCATTAATTTAACTCTGTGTTGAAATCTGCATTATTACTTGCCAAATGCACCATCCACATCATATATCCCATTTCACATTATATAACTCAAACAAAATCGCATAGCCATTAACATCGATTACTTTGTCAAATGAGCCATGAACATCCCATTTATCCAAATATACCATATGTATATCGACCACATAACTCAATTAAATCGCATGGCCATTAAATTGCTAGCTAGGATCTAACCATAACCATTAAGTCTTCTTTGTATATAGTATAGTATATAGGATAGTTTAAATTCTTCCCTTCTTCAACTGTTGCATTATTCTCTATTTCCTTCCAATTTTTTGTATGTGGTATAATAAAATTGTAGGGTTAGATCCCTTTTCTTTTGCATTTGTTATAGTAATTTTGCCTTTCTTCAAACTGCCTTTTATGTGTTTTCACTAACATGTTTGTTGTGCAAGTGTGATAAGAACAGGTGGCAATGATATCAATGAATAGCATAGGTCGTAGTAACATAAGGAACCAACATTTCATAAGCTCAAACCCTAGCCAATAACAAAATATCTCATCAAACATGTAAGGTGTGTCGCACATCATCACAACATAAAAAAATGAACAGATCTGATCTTCAATAGTTCAAGGGGGTCCTACCTACTAGTATTATTTAGCTTTTATAATAATAGGCTTTAGCAACACTTTGCGGGCAAAACTCCATTGACAATTTTAATCGTCAACGCCAGGTTTTCATCCAGATCCACCTATGTGTGGTTTAACCAAGCTTGTGACCAGAGATTTGAGTGTAAAGGATCTACACTTTGGTGTAGGAACATGAAACCATTTGCTTGTATTAATTCTCTTACAACATCTAGTAGATAATGTGATTTACCACTTCGTGGCCATGGGTCAATGCCCAATCTTTATAATGACTAATTATGACTAATAAACAAACAAAAACCTTATGAAAAAGAAATCCTAGGTGTGTGTGAAGTAACTCCAACACCCCCCCTGAACATCACTATGGTGAAAATAAAGATTGGGTCCCGGCAACGAGGCCATGTTAGGTACCCAAGTACAAAAGATACACTGAAAATAAAGTGAGGAAAGAGGGAAAACCTCATGGGAAAAACCCCCCCTCAAGGTACAATGTATGTAAAAAGAAGAAATACAGTTGTTAGGCAACTGTGTCCTTCACTCTAAGACGACCTCGCAGAGAATGGAATTTCTTCTCAGTGAAGGTCTTGGTGAAAATGTATGTCGTTTGTTATGCTGAAGGACAGAATTGTAAGTCAATGATCCCCTCGTGTACTAAGTCTCGGATGTAGTGCATGTGGATCTCGATGTGCTTCATCTGTTGCCTCTAAACTGGATCTCTGCAGAACTTCAGAGTGCTCTGGTTGTCACACCAAATGATGATCGGTCGATGAAACTAAATTCTCAACTCAGTGAGAAAATGTTGTAGCCACATAGCCTGAATGGTTATGTTAACTACCCCTCTATACTCTGCCTCAGCTGAATATAGAGCAATGGCAGCTTGCTTCTTGCTTGACCAACAGATAGGCCCGGAACCAAGAATAAGCGAGTAACCAGATGTGGACTTGCGATCAATGCTATCACCAGCCCAGTCGGAATCAGTAAAACCAATGAGATCTAATGTAGAGTCTACTGGATAATGAATCCCAAAGGTGATGGTGCCCTGTATGTATTGAAGGATACGCTTTGTAGCTTTCCAATGTAGCTCATGCAGCGCCTGCATGTACCTAGAAACTGCACCAACTACATATGAGAGGTCTGGTCTGGAGTGTATAAGATACAACAAGCTCCCCACTAGTTGTCTTTACAGTGTGCTATCAACTAGTGGAGTCTCCCTTCCATCTTCAAGTTTGACTCCTGATAGGAAAGGAGTCGGCGCAGACTTGCAGTCTATCATGTGAAATCTCTCAAGGAGATCTCGTACATACTTGGCTTGAAACAGTTTGATGCCTGATGCATCCTGACTGATCTCAAGTCCAAGGAAGAAGTGTAATGGACCCATGTCCGTCATCAAAAACCTGTCATGAAGAATCCTATTGACTATAGCAATCGTTGAAGTCGAGCAACCAGTGATCAACAAATCATTGACATACAAAACTAAAAGTAGAAGTGAATCAGTCGTCCTAAGCATGTATGCATTCGGGTCTAATTTACAACGTACAAATTTCTATGACAACAGGTAGGAGTCCATCTTGGCATACCAAGCCCTTGGAGCATGCTTAAGGCCATAAAGTGACTTCTTCAGTCGACAGACCAAAGATGAGTCCTGCATAAATCCCTGGGGATGCTCCATGTAGATCTCCTCAAAGAGATCACCATGAAGAAATGCATTCTTCACGTCCACCTGATGGACTTCCCATCCCTTGGCTTCCGCAATGGCAAGTGCCAATCGTATGGAATCCATCTTCGCTATTGGAGTGAAGGTCTCATCATAGTCAATACCATGAACCTACTGAAAACCTTTGGCGACAAGCTTGGCTTTGTATCTGTTGATTTGTCCATCTGCTACACTCTTGGTCCTGTAGACCCATCTGCATCTGACAAGTTTCCTCCCAGAAGAAAAGGGAACCAAATCCCAATTCTGGTTCTCGAGGAGGGAGTTGTACTCCTCCTGCATGGCAGATTCCCAAAAGGGATTTCCAGCAGCCTTGCCATAAGACTGTGGATATGAAGAATGAACCAAGAAAAGATGCTTGGAAGGCAATGGTTTAGTGGAAGTGAGTGCAATAGGAGGCTCCTCGAAATCAGATCGATTCCTCTGAATCAGAACTGTCATCTGAAGAAGTGTTAGCATGTGCATTCTCATCATCTTGGACAGGTGTAAGAGTAAAGGTGTATGCATGCGACTGTTGAGGTACATGCGAGACACTTTCCTCGAATTGGACACTATGCTCAATGATGAGTCAGTCTGAGGAAGGATAAATAAGTCGATATCCCTTCACACCATCAAGGTATCCAACAAAAATGCACTCAGTGCTCTATGGATCAAGTGCCTTCCTATTTTCATAGGGAATGTGGGCCCATGCATGAGAACCAAAAATGCGAAAGTGGGTCACTTTCAGTTTGAGGCTACTCCAAGCCTCGTAGGGGGTCTTATCCTTGACAAATCTATGGGGAGATATGTTTTGGATGTATGTTGCACAGTTAAGTGCTTTGGCCCATAGTCTTTGTGGTAGTGACTTTGCATGCAACATGCAACATGCCATCTCCTTTAGAGATCATTTTTTTCGCTCAACAACTCCATTTTGCTGCAGAGTGTAGGGAACTGTATGCTACAACTGAATCCCTGCCTCATGGAAAATATTGTGAATCTCATGATTCACATACTCTCCCCTGTTATCAGTTCGGAGGACTTTGATCTTCTTTCCAGACTGTGTCTCAACCAAAGCTTTGAAATCTTTGAGGTGTTGAAAGACCTTGGTTTTTTGCCTGAGAAAGTAGATCCATGTAAAACGTGAGAAATTGTCAACAAAAATGAGAACAAACCTCGCTTTGTTGATCGATGGATGCAGAAAAGGACCCATGAGGTCACTGTGGATCAGATCTAAAGGTGTGAAAGCTCACTGAGACTTTCCCTTGTCGAATTTCTCTTGAGGGTATTTTTCGAGAACACATCCTTCACATACCCGCCTTGGAGAAATGGATGTCTAGTAGACCATCAACTAATCTATGCTTGCTAATATGTTGCATGTATCTGAAATTCAAATGTCCAAACCTTTTGTGTCATATCCTACTACTTTCATCAGCATGAGTAAGCAGTAAAGCAGAATCAGATTCAATGAATTCAAAAAATGTATACAATCTAGACTGATGATTTACCTCACCAGTAGCAACCTTGGAGTTGGTTTGCATGTCGTAGATGTCCACGGCATTTGGTGTGAATAAAAATTTCTTTCCAGTGTCGTAATTCATCATTTGATACACAGAGAGAAGGTTGACAGAAAGCTTGGGAACATGCAACACATTCTCGAAGCTTCCATTGGTGAGTTCAATCCTTCCTTTGTCGGTGACTTCGATAGAAGAGTTCCCCCCCATCAGAATAGGAGGACCTTTCCATGCATCCATAGAAGAATAGACTGCTTCTGAGGAAACCATGTGATGTGATGCTCCTGAATCTACGATCCAAGCATCGAGAGAGGAGTTGATGGAAATCAATGCATGGCTAGAATTTACTTTCTTGGAATTCGAGTCTTCAGACTTCTTCTTCTTTTCACCCTCGGGGATGCGATCTCCAAGGTTGTTTTGCTGAAGTATCTGAGACATCAGATCTATTTTTTTTTGCATGCATGCAGATTCCGAATGGAATCCTTTGTGACAGTATGTGCATTTCTCTCCTTTTCTTCCCTTTTCTCCTTTGGATCCGGAGGCATCGGTGAAGGGTTTTGTGTACCCTTCCTTCTTCGTATGTGCATGATATTTTCGCTTATATTTATATTTAGATTTCTGATATTTGTGGCTACCATCATGCACAGTGAATGTATGCACCCTTGGGCCTTTGATTGCACCCATGTTGATGAGCTTGGTTTTCTCTTGTGTCAAGGATTCGATAAAGTCCTCAAGAGAAGGCATCTTCCAGGTGGCTCCAGAGGCGAATCTGACAGTATGGAATGTGGATACGAATACAAAGAATTCATGTCTAAGCTTGGAGAGAGTGGTGAGAACCATTTGTTTCTCCTCCTTCAATTTATCAACCCCGCAAGCTTTGAGTTGCGACAATAAATCCTTGAATTTTGTAAAGAAATCTTGGATATTCTCGAAGTTTTTTGGATCCAATGTGAGCAGCTTCACCTCCATCATGTTTCCCCTCATCTCATCATGTTTGCCAAAGAGCTCTTCCAATATGGTCCAGGCTTCATTGGGAGTCTTACAGGAAGATATATGAAAAAGGAGATCAGGAGAAATAAGACTGCAAATTGTTCTGAATGCCTCATCCATGCGATTTAAGTACTTGGATTTTTCTATGGATGATGTCGGTTATGTATATGTATTCATGGTTAACCTATACAACCCTCTATATGGGAGATGTATGGCTATTTTCTCCTTCCATGCAAAATAGTTGTAAGGTGTAAGAATGAATTCTTTTTGGAATTCCATCTTTTCACTGGCTTCGATCTTTGTACCTGCAAAAAAATTTGGTGTAGATTTTGCTTAGTAGTCCATCGGTTCTGATACCATGTAAATGTGTTGACCTGCACATAATAGATCTAGTTAAACAATGATACATATATTTGCAGAGAGAATTGGAAAAAGAAGAAGAAGGAGAGAAAGAATGGAAAGAATTATCATTAACCGTTGTGAATAATGAATAATTTACACATGATATACTCTGTATAACTCAATGAGTTCGACTTGAGGTGAACCAAGTCGCCATAGTGGTGGTCTAGAGTGATATGGACACACACCAGCAGTTACGGGAGTGAACTGGCACCAATTCTAGTCTCTCAGGCAATTACGGGAATGAATTGCCACCTAGTTGAGTTAACTAGTCAACTAGTCTTCAGTTAACTGACTGAACAAAAAGTAGTGAGGAATTAACTCAAGGAATCAAGGCTAATGCGCCACTCAGGTGTTGATACCAAGGCAAGGTTGAATTAGCATGGTGATGATCCCAATGCAACATCTAAACTCAACTCAACTAGTCAAACTAAAGTGTGAACTGAAAGAGAATATTCTCCAGGTGGAATATTCTCTCCTAAAATATAAGAGACTGGATAATGACTAATTATGACTAATAAACAAATGAAAACCTTAGGAAAAATAAATCCTAGGTGTGTGTGAAGTAACTCCAACAACTTCTAAAAATATTATGGAAGTGTGTTTTTTCCAAGGAAGCCATCCCTTCGAAGGATTTTATCTCCCTCTAATTCTGATCTTGGAGACTCCAGATTATATTTGTAGTTTTTCTTCCTTTTGTAAAAGCCTAGAAAAAATTGGTGTTCTCATCTCCTTGTTCTAGCCACATGGCCCTTCTTTTTAATCTCCAAGTGGCTTCCCTATCTTCTAGGATTTTCCTTCTTCGATTTTCCATCGTTATTAGCTCGTCTTTTGAAATTTCTAAGATATACACCTTGATATTGGAATGTGTTGCCTCCTGTAACCTTGCTTCAATTTCCTTTAGCTCTTGATCCTCCTTTTCTTTCTTTTTTCTAGCCCAATATTTAGTTGTCATTTTTAATTTTTTTAGATTGGAAATCAGATGAGTTGTTGTTGGTATTACATCCTATCTATTGTAAGGGATCCAATGGGTTTTGACTAAGTTGTGGAATTATTCATTTTTTTAACCAAGAGGAATTGCATTTGAAAGGTGATACTGCATTTTGTGAATATTCTCCAATTTCCAATAGGACTCGTTCCCCCCACTTCCTATCCATTGTTTAAAATGGAGTTGACTTTCCAACAGATGATCAACAATTAGGAATCTATCTAGCCTTTTGGCAATTCTATCCCCCCCAACCCTCTTATTTCTCCAGTGCTTCTACTAATTAAATTTATAACCATTTATAAGCAAGAAGCAGAGAAATATTACATGTGGGAGAATAAATAGATGGAAGCCTTGTGTGTGATAAGATTGAATGGAACTGAAAATGCTTGAGCACCAAGACAAATGACACTGAAATTGGAGCCATCGATGGATTGAGGAGGAGGTGCTTCATCTTGTAATTGAAACACTCACACAATGTGGAGGTTGCAAGTGGATTCCACCCCAATGTTCTTTGTCTATAGATTTTTAGGATGTAGGTTGTGAATATTCGCTTCAAATTGGAACTACTCTCTCATGTTGATGTACTTATCTTGAATCAATCATAATAAACAAGTTGCAAATGTGCATGAACAACAATATCCAACCCCACAATTTTTTTGCCAAATGATTGACAATTGTTTTGAAAATTATGTGCAGCATGAAATGATACCAGATAAGGAATTTGAAGAATAAATTCTAATCTAAAATAAAGGAGTATTGACTAACTTCAACTTTAAAGGAAATTGAGGATATGGTGATGAACAGGGTCTAGTCTATAGACTATTGCTTCATCTAAAAAAAAGTATAATAAGAATTTGCAAAAAAATAACATACACTAACATACTAGGGAAAATTTCTCTTCATCATTGGCTTATAATTCAACATTCCTTTCTATTAGGTGGTGGCAGTAAGTGTAGTGTGAACCTCACAACTAATACTCACAAATATGTTTATTAAAATTAATTTTAGTGTTCTCACAAATATATGAAAATAATAGCTTACCACCAAGACTATTTAATCACATCACTTCAATAATAATAATAATAATCTATTTTTAAGGTCACGGTCAAGCCAACACACCAAATTAGTGTATGAGACCCCCTTGTTTGTGGGACAAGGGACCCCCCTCCGCCCAACGATTTGACTGGTAAAGTCTACAAAGGTATACATACCCTACCCCCCTCTGGATTTGAACCTATAACCTCTTAAGAGGAAACACATGTTCTTAACCATTAGATATACATATTGAAGAATAAAAAAATTGAAATACAAATTTTTAATAATTGAAAAAAAAAATTAATTTGGAAATATTAAAATTAATTATATATTTTATTAAACTTACCAAATGTTTCTTAAAAGTTTTGCAAAATAGACTAGGTAATATCAATATGAGAGGGTTGCTTTACATCTTAGTACCTTCTTTGGCAGGTACTAATGGAGTCATGAATACTTTGCCTAATTGCATTTCAACCATTTAATGAATTCAAGCTCTGTTCATATGTTAAAAGAAACCAGTGGAAAATGCTTTACACCAATTAAAAATAAATAAAAGTGGAAAATGTTTCACTTTTTAAAAGGTAAAAGGAAGTTTTGAGTGCGTTCAATAACATTCAATTTGATATAAATATGATTTTAACATTATTTATTTTCACATCCTTTATTTACATATATACAAACTGGACAGAATGTTAAATGCTGTTGCTCAGAAAGAACTTAGAAACTACAGCTTTTGTGCGAACTGTAATTACATTGTAAGAAAGTAGCTATATAGAAACTATCCAAAAGCCGTTACGGATTCACCATTGATCTCCAAAGTACCTGTAGGTACATTTTCTAAAACACCACCCATTTCATCGTGAGCAATGCAAGTCGATGTTGTAGTCAAACCTACTTTGTGCATCAAGGCCATATCAGAATCTCAACTCATTTGCTCGTGACCAGAGCGAATCTATGTTGTATCCGAAGTTACTTTGTCAATATCTTTACGGCGGCTATGATATAAGCCTCTTTCCTGTGATACAAAAAAAGCATATTACTTTGAAGGAAGTGTAACACAAATAAAGCAATGTAATTCCTAAATAAAAGTCAAAACCAGCAAAATAAATCATCTTACCTCCATAAGCAACAAAATTTGTTGGGCAGCAGCGATCTTTGCACATTTTTTGTTTTCATTCATCCCTGTTCCAACTATGTTTGTTTTTTCTAAAACTACTCCAGAGGCCACAATTACTTCCCCTTGTTCCTTGAAATCCCATTGAATCTTATAGCGATGTTTAGAGCAGAGTTCTTGCAGTTCCCGTAGTGGCTGCAGCTCCAGCGTGTCGGGTTTAGCAAGAGGAGACAAAATAGGCTTCATTATTCGCCATACGCATTCAAAATCAAATTTGTTATCCAGGAGTATAGCACCTGCAATGCTTTCTATCATATCTCCCAATACCTGGTTAGAATCAAAAGAACAATCTGAGAGCAGGTACCAAACAATCCACTATCATCTGCTCAAGAACATACTAAAGAAACGACATTATGCCTTTCATACAAGAATCTTGTCAGAACAAAAAATATGACATTTACTTGCCTTGGGTCCTGTTTCTGCACTCCCGAAAGACATAAACCGGCATTCCCCTTCCTTACTTTGCTCAATAGACGTTGCAAACTTTGTTATTTGATTCATTAGAGCACCTGAACCATGACGAAGATATTTCTGAATGCTACATTTCACAGCAGCACGTGCAAAATTCTCATTGTTAACAGATGCCGAGACAAAATCTGTTAAAAGTCCAGGAGAAAGTCCCGGGTATGTTGAATAGAAATGCCGTGTGATAAGAAAATCCAACACAGAGTCCCCCAGAAATTTTAAGCGCTGCACAATGATAACTTTTAACATTAGTATCCAACACACTATCCAGCAATAACTTCACAAATTTTCAGACTAGATTGCAGAAGGTTGCTATTAAAAAAAACAAAAATAGAAGTGTTATTCCTTATACAACAAATAGCAAATATCAAATATAATAATAATAATTTATTTTTAAGTTTATCGCTAATCCATACATTACACACTAATTTGGTGTATGAAGAGGTTACACACTAATTTGGTCTATGAAACCTCTTCAGATACCAAATTGGAATATGAGACTTATAGCACAACGATTTGACTGATAAAATCTAAGAAAGTATACATACTCTACCTTACCTAGTATAAATTTTAACTTATAATGCCTTATCAACTTATTTTCATAGGCATATTAACAAATCAGTGTTTCAATATGATAAATAACAATCAAGAAAACTCTCTGAAACAAAAGCTAAAGCTTATATGATCGTCTATTTTACCTGGTAACAACATCCTCCCGAGTCTGGTTGTGATACATGTGTGATAGCTTCCACTAAAAGAGCCTTGTTCTGGAATTCATATCCCAACTGTGACTCCAGGCCATGCAAGTTTGTGTCCCTTAAAACAACAGGATCAACAAAAGCACGTTGACGGGCTGCCTCAGCTAAATCAGGTTCAAAATCAACCTGCATATTCATCCACTTCATGAATTCAAAAGCAGCAGTTGCACCACCCCCAACAAAGTGTGCTCCAATTAAAGCCTCCACGGCATCAGATATTGTTTTCTGGGACATCCACCGGTGACCCTCATCACAAGATTTCCCAACCACAGCTAAATTGTCTTCCTCTCCCTGTTTACCCAGATTTTCAAGATTGCAACAACAAGGAATGACTCTTCTGCTAGGCATTCCAGGGGCAGCCCATCGACGTGCATCAAATGGTTCCTCGAAAATATATTCCTGTCCACAGAAATAATAAAAATATATCATTAGCATTTTCTGGATCTTTGGGGAATATTTCCAGATTCAAGACAGTCGAGTTTCAAATTTTTATTACATTTTGGTGATTATTGTAAAACTTTTTGAAAATAAACCCAAAGAAAAAGGGGAAACGCAAAAACAAAACACTTAAAGCATGCCAAAATAAAAATAAAAAAAAGTGACGAGCATAATCTAGAACCTGCACATTGCGAGTCGTTGCTAAATGATGAAGTGTTACATTAGAAACTCGCCGAACTCGAAGTGCCGAGACCTGTCCTTCATGCTCTTTTTTATATTTCAAGAACAGATGACAACTAATAGCATATTTCAAAATTGAATCCCCAAACATTTCTAGCCGTTCAAATGAGAAGGGCTCTAAGCATCTCGTTGCAGTGAGTGCTTCCATGATCTATCAGCAGACAAAGACAAACAGATCTATCTTATATCAAAGATAAAAGATGAATAATATTATAAATGAAAAAAATTGAATAATATTATAAATGAAGGCGACCCTTATGTAGTTTTGAAAATCTTATGTGGAGAATTGAAGTGGTAGATTTCTTAACCTTGTAAATGTGCAAAATTTTACATTGGAAATCTGTTACTTCGACGTTTCTCATAAATCTATAATGCCGATTAAAAATGCTACCAAAAACAGTTTCCCAAACATAAATTACACTACCTCATATTATTAGAAACAAAATTACCAATGTAGCAGGTACGAATGGACATTGAGGACGCTCTTCCCTAATAACTTTGCCAAGTTGACCAGCCAGCACTAAAGAATTTAAACGGTGCATCACGGAAGGAACTAAATACAGTGATCGAATTACAAGGTATGGAACCCCTAAATCCAAGCACAATTCAGGAGGAAGCTCTACATGGTTAGCTTCGTCATTCTTTGAACTTTGTTCCCTTTCTGTGCATACCAAATTAAAATCAGTCACTCCTTATATAATAAAAAAGGGTCATAAACTGAATATTTCTTTACTAGATACATATTATTTTATACACAGACATAACAACATTGTTGACAAATTTGGGACGCCATTAGATCAAGTTAACAGAAGAAATAAAGAAAACTTCCAAACCTTTTAACTCTCCTGAATGGTTGATAAGGAGATTGCGAGGCCGATGAGTATGCCTCACTAGTATAAGAGGTTGATTCACATACTTGAGTTCTTTTCCATATCTACAAAATAAATCGCCAATAAACTCGTTTTTTTGAGATAAAGATAATTCCATAAACCTTTAAATATCTTAAAATATCACATGTATGCTCACTTTTTTCCAAAATAATCACAATAGTTGCTGTACTGATATTCTTTTGGATCAGGGAAGGGACTTTTAGCAGTTTTATCACGAATAACTTTTACAACAGAGTAAATTCTTCCTGTATGTACAGCTACAACGGCTTTATCTATTAAATCCGAAGCTGTGTGAATTCCAATGGCCAAATGAATGGCATCTTCTTTGTCAACACTGTATTGTAAAAAACTCCTCATCATCAAACCTTCATAATCATCTAGAACACCAATGCCCTCCTCTGAAGTAAAATGGGACTTGAACACTCTCGCTGCCGTAGCACAATATCTAATTAATTGCCAATCAATATTCGCCTCTCGTCGACGAGCTCCAAAACGATCTCCTTCAATGGGCAAAACAAAGTACATATTACAGTTGTCTGTAAAGCCCGGCCCTTTTGATTTCTTGTCTCGACGTTTAGAAAAAATTCCATTGAAGAGTGTTTCCTGGAAAGTTTTTGCTGCCTTCAACTGTTGATAGAATACACCAACAAAACTGGGTCACATACAACAGTCAACAACTACAGGCATGAAACGAAATGTTTGAAAAATATATTGTAACCCCTACAGCTAATTTTTCTTAATATCCTTACCTGAGTAGAGTTCAATTCCATGTCCCCGCAATGCAAAAATTTTGACTTAACTCTTCCTTCTGGCAGAAACAGCTCTGTTTCTGCATTTGCAATGTCTTCATCCAGTTTTTCTTCAATCAAAAGTGCGAAGCTTGCATATGTCCTCTCGTTGCATTGTGATGTGAAATAAAGTTTGTAAACTTGCAAAGTTACCCCGTCCAATTTTTCACCCCAAGTACCAGATAAAGCATATCCTTTAGATGTATGCAGCTCCTTTCTTTTAGTTATACCTTAAGAAGGCACAAATATATTGAAAACTTAGCAGTTATTCTTCTTAAAAACTCTAAATTATAGTAGCCGTAAAGCAGGATTTCGAATGAATCGGCAGGATAATTCACTTATGCTTAAGAGTAAACAACATACCTCCATGATGAATAGTCTCAGTCCCTTGTGAAACTGGCTGGAGATGTTCACCAAGGGCTCCAAGTGAAACTGGCTGGAGATGTTCATCAAGGGCTCCAATTTGGTGCAACTGTTTGCATGCCTCCAAGCATACAAGCTTCTTTGCAAGAGCGGGTTCCACATTTAGAGGAGCAATCACCTCATGAACAGGCGCATTTGGCGGTAATTTCAATATCCACTTGTCATCCCCATTTACGTTTCTCCTTACAAACTCAGCTTTAGGTGAGTAATACCTAAACCAATATATCCCAAATTAGCGAACACCCAAAAACATACTTCATATAAATAATTGTTCAAAGAAATTAATACAAAGTTAAATTTTATTAGAAGAAATTGATAGAAAGTTAAATCTTAAAAAGTGAATTACCAAAAGCCCTAATCACTTACTTATCTCCTGGCAATTTCGCACAATATTTATTGATGACGGCGACACTGGTATCACAAGTGATTCTAGCTCCAGTTGATGAAACGCGATATACATCAGTTTCAACGATACAATCCTCTCGATTCAAAGACGTCCCCTTCATTGATTCCTCGCTCTTCATTAATTCCTTTCGATCACAACGTATTTGATTTGAATCATTAAAAAAAAACAGTTTTCTGGGACTAGTGACAGGATAAATAAATGAATCATAAAACAGTATTCTCCTTGGCCAAAAGACTCATTGAGAATAAGAGTGAAGGAAGAAATAAAGAGAACTGGGATAAGGAAGCCAACAGCTCCAACCCTTCCTTTCCCATTCCTCAACCCTCTCCTATTTTTCTTGGACTAGTGACATGTGACAGGATAAATGAATCATAAAAAAACAGTTTTCTTGGACTAGTGATTGATAAATGAATCATAAAACAGTTTCCTTGGACTAGTGACAGGATAAATGAATCATAAAACAGTTTCCTTGGACTAGTGACAGGATAAATGAATCATAAAAAAAAACCAGATTGGCTCCTTATATATATGTGTTTTATATACAAGAAGAGAGTGGTTACAACAACGCCAAAAGGCCATCCATCCATTTATATTTATGGTATATACAGGAGAGTAAACTTACCTTTCCGCGTTAGAGGGGCGACGCTGTCATTCCAAATATTTTTGGTTTATGCTGCCAATTTTTATAATATCTTTTTCATAAAAAAATACAACATGTATAGACAATATTTATTATATAGCTTGAGTGGATTTAATGGTGAAGAACATGTATTTTCTTTTAAGAAATAACAGGTTCAAATCCAAAAGGATAGGGTATGTATACTTTCGTAAACTTTACCAGTCAAATTACTTAGCTTATAATATTTATAGTATAGACAATAGTTATTATACAGCTTAAGTGGATTTAATGGTGAAGAACATATATTTTCTTTTAAGAAGTAACAGGTTCAAATCCAAAAGGATAGGGTATGTATACTTTCGTAAACTTTACCAGTCAAATTACTGAGCTTATGAATGTCCTCCCAATACATCAATACATGATGGTGACAATTAGCAGATCAACAAAATCGAGATTCCGAATTGTAAACTCTCGTATAGGATCTGCAACGTCATCACAATTACCTGAAAAACAGTTTCAGTTTCAGGATTTAAGGCCTTAAAAGAAGGATTTAAGGCCTTAAAAGAACAGAAATATAATCCAATGTCTCAAGTCCAATTCGCCAAACAAGCTACAACTGATCTTCGAAGACGGGCCACGATAATAATATTTATGCGTGGTACAGAACAGGATTAAAACAAGCGCACACCCATTAGTGAGAGCAAATCAGAACATTTCAACAAAATAACGTTAAATTTAAAACTAAATGTAGAGCCCCGTGAAGATATCTCATATGATCACACGGAGACAACATTGTAGTAAAATATGGGTATATGTGTACCTATATTCATTGAGATACGAAGACACAACATATAGGTATACGCATATATTTTAAATTTTGAACCTCCAATCTTGCTTGAGGTCTTTGAAGGAAAAATTGTTTGAATCTACAGAAAAAAAAGGATGTCTTTAGGTTTTGCAAGGATGTGTGTGAGGCTCATAAGCAAGGAAGAAGGTATACTACAGCCACTAAATCTATCTATGAGATGATTAAGTTGTGGGTAGGTCTTAGATTACATATAGTTTGAATCTAGATGGCCCTTCAATATCTACAACTTTAAGGAGCACAATTACATTTTTGAGGTAGTTGGAAAAGTTGAAGAAGAAACTATCGTGAAAAAATATATCAGATGGATAGCAAACTGTGATACATTGGTGGGATTTTGGGGTAAGAAAGAAAAACATAAGTGTTAATCACATTTCTTGGTGACACTTGGTGAGAGTGTTGGGGGATATGATATTTACATGACAAGTTTTCTCGTTTGGTTCTGGTTGTTCATCGAACATGCAATAGGTTCAATGCAAATTTTGTTCATCAACAATGGGAAAAAATAGAAGATCTATGGAAGAAACATGTTGAAAAAATTTTGGGACTTTTGGGACCTATTATTGGTCATTTATGGGATGAAGATAGTAGAAGAAGACAACTTATGTTGAAGGACTATTCTTCAACTATAGGAATCAATATGGAATTCCTTTGGAAGGATGGAGGTTAACTTGGTTGTATGATGGTTGCAAAGTAACACCAAGATTACATCCACAACTGAAAAAATTTAGTGAATCCTTTGTTTAGTGATAGACTAGATTTGAGTATTGGACAAGAGGTGGTTAATTTTAACCATGTCAAAATGGTTTAAAACACTTTTAAAGTGGATGATCACAAGCTTAAATTGAAGATATAGAGAGGATGGATTTGAAAGATATGAGAGGTACATGTGGTCCGAAAGAGAGGACATTAGGTACAGAGACCTATCTAACAATTTTTGCTGACTATATTGATATTTTTTCTGTCTTGTAGCTTCACTCTTTGGGAAAGAGTACAAAATGCTTCAAGAGTTCATCATTTTTTTTATGTTATGGTTATGTTGGGTACAAAAACAATCTCATACTAGTGCCAACATAAATTTAATCAGCAGAGAGGCATATCAAGATGTGCAAATTTCTTGCCACTTTGTAGTTGTGTTGATGAGATTGTTTAGGGATCAGTTCTCCAACTTTCCATGTGTATTGCAACTTTCAGATGTATGTGAGAACTTATTTAGCAAAGTTGGTGGGATGGTTGGAGTAGAGAGGGCTTATGATTTCAGTGACTTACTTCATGCCATTGGAACCCTTAATAGAGTTGTTGAAGAAGAATCGAATCCCCGAGGGCTTCATTTTAAAAAATCTCATAAGAAACAAATGAGCATCTGGAATACATTGCACCAACAAGTGAGCAGAGACATTGATGTTTTGTCACAATATGATTCAATATTTACAGATGAAAAAATTATAGAATCCCTCGAGATAGGATTGGAGGATGCACATGGCATTTTATCAAATCTTGGAATGCAACAGAAAGGAGACACGGAATTTTCTTGGTGGTTTAAACCATGGACAGAGGATCAAAGTTTTCCAACACTTCAATTTGTGGATGAAGTAGTTGATGATTCTCCACAAGTCATTCCAACTCTATATTCCAACCTTTGCCCTCAATGGTACTTGATGATAGTGAATTGCAAACAATGGAAATTTAGTGGAGACATAAGTTGGATGAAATTTTAGATTCCATTGATGAGAATGTAAACACGACTATCAAACCAGTGGTGGAGCTTGATGGTAAGGATATGTATAAATCTTGTCTAGTTAGTCAATTGAATGGAACCCCGGCATTATCCAAAGATAGGTTGACTAAAGTGAGAAATGGGATCTACTTTACCCGAGATAAGAGGGCTCCAAAAAAAGGTGTTTCAATTGGTTTTGGAATTGACTTAGATTGTGCAATGTTGTTTGAGAGAGAATCTATACCTACGTGCTACAAGAAAAGGTGTTTAGCGAAGTACAAAATAGGGTGTTTCTTCTGGGATTTGGTACATTGGAAGAGTTCAAAGAATAAGAAAGAAGGATGGTAATAGGATATTTGATTACCATAATGACACTGATATTTTGGATAGGCCAGAAGGAGTTGATATTCAACTTTGTTGGTACAATCGAATAAAGGGGCAACACATGTACAAGTATGATTTGACAGATCATAATTTCATACAACTTGAAGTTGTTATAGCAGTGGCCAACTTATCATATAATAACAAGAATGACACATACAAAATAGAAGAAAATGATTACAAATTTTTTGAAGAATTTGTCAAAAATCTAAATAGGGTACTATTTTCACACTGTTTTCAAAACATTGTACTTTATTTGTTCTTTTTTATTACTATATTATAGATTATTTTTAAAGTATTCTTGGATGTATTCTTGTTGATTTGTTTGTAGTAGTTTGATACTCACTCATACTTTTTGGCCTCAGTTTCAGTGAATGCATCGAATGGTGAATGGTTGGGATAACTCAACATGCAATTATTGGGCTTCAGATATCTCTTATTGCTTTCTTGCAAATTTGGTTTTGAGGGTTCTTGTAATTTCTGCAATAGCTTCGAAATGGGCACTTGTACCCTTGGAATATAAAACTATAAGGATTTTATTTTTTTTGGATATTATAGTCATGCTTTGTGATGGAGTGGAAACAAGGCATCATCCTTGTTGAAACTTTTAAAAGGATGAAACAAGTTTTTGCATATTAAATTTTGGTGGCCATGTCCATATTGTATTTCTTTTCAAGTATACAATTGTCAATTGTTTTGAGTATACAGAGTATATTGTGGCATATAGTTTGACAATGCCAACATTCAAGATTCTAAGTATGTCAATTATATTGTTACGAAATTGGGATTGTTGCTTTATTAATAGCTTGTATGTCGTTCCTTTATTAAGGTAAGGTCTATGTTGTGTAATGACCTTCCTTCTGAGGTTGCCACATTTGAAGCCATTGAAAATATTAGAAACAATTAAATAGATTCTCAAATATTTATAAATCGTTAGTTACATTTATGCAAGGAAAATATCACAACCAATGTTCTATACTTCCTTTGAGATTAGCTTTTTGACAAGTTTGGAATCATATTGTGTTTGTTGAGATGAATAACTGATTGTTATTTTGCATCTCGTGGAAATTTATGTGGTCACTAGAAGTTTATTAAGATTTTTAGTATGTCTAATAAGACTTATTCTAGGAGAAAAGTAAATTTGGCATGCATAGTAGCAGGTGTGTGAACATATAGTAAGAGTGTGAAGGCTTGAGAGAAGTCAAATTTCCATACACAGCAGGCCCAGGGGTTGTTGTGCATGCCAAATTGGCATGCATAGGGGTTGTGGTGCATGCCAAATTGGCATGCACACCAGCCCCTGGGCCTGTTGTGCATGCCAAATTTGGCATGCACAACGGGCCTAGGGGTTGTAGGTGTTGTTGTGCATGCCAAATTGACATGCACAGCAGGCCCAGGGGATGTTGTGGAGTTGTTGTGGATGTTGTGGAGTTGTTTTTCATGCCAAATTGGCATGCACAACAAGCCCAAGGGCTTTTGTGCATGCTAAAATTGCATGCACAACAGCTCCTGCAGGCCCTACACAATATCCCCTGGGCCTATTGTGCATGCCAAATTTGGAAACATGAAAAATGATCAAAGTTTTTTCAATCGATGGATACAATATAAAAGAATTATAAGATATGTTCTCTAATAGTTTTGATCGCAACATTAAATTTGACAATAAATAGACAACTTATGCGAGAAAGAGTTTGGGATATGTTATCTGAGACGGTGGCAGTTAGGTTAGAAGGCCTTATGGATGTCATAACTTATTATTATCAAAAAACGTGTTCATCCCTGGATGTCCTTTCTTTTCTTCTTTTTCCAATAATTGCATACGGGAAAATCTAATCTTTGAGAATAGGATTCAAAATAAGTTGTGAATTTGGTCATTGAACTAAATTTCTCTTTATGTAATCCATATGTTTGGTCTTCCACTTTGATACTATTTGGAACTACCTGTACCTGTGAAAGGTTCATAAATGCTTATTTACTATATCGATTCACAAATTCAAAATAGCATTGATTTCCTATATCTCTGCAGTTTGGATTTCCTTCGCTACCTCTGATTGAAGTGTAAGTTTATGATCAAAAAAGATGCAAACTTTTGGTGGTTTTGTGCAATTGAAGTGTAAGTTATTATAAACAACCTTTTAAATATTCATAAATGTTGTCAACAAGATTGATTCACATTTAATTCAAAATAGCATTCATTTCCTATTTTGTTGCAGTTTGAATTCTTCCCATCCTAGCTTTGCTTTTGCTACTTCTAATTGAAGTTCAAGTTATGGTCAACAATACTTTGCTTCTCATCTTTCCTCTTTTTTTTTCTTTAGACCTTATTTGGGTACTGTAGATTAAGTAAGTGGAACCATTTTTATGGGTTTATCATCTTTGTATTGTGATTCATTGGATCACTTTTCAATCTAATTAGAATTCCCTTTGTAAATATGATTAGCAATATTTTTAGTATGATGCAAGATATTTTTTTTTAATTTAATCATGAAATACACATCCTCTAGAAACATGTAGGGCACTTCCCTTCATTTCGAGGATGGTACCCAGGGTAAGATGGATTCCGTAGAAGCTTGAGGATTACTCAACCCAAGGCTCAAGGTCGTTACAAAAATATACTCATCTCAACATGTCACTTGCAGGAATTGAACCTGGGTGGGGAGGATAACACTCTTTGCACACAACCATCCAAGCTAGACCCAATTCACAATATGTTGCAAGATATTACTAACAACATCATGTTATTTTTAACATTAGATACAATTCTCAGTTTTATTCTAGTGTTTGATGTCTTTCTATGATGTCTGCAGAAGTTGATGTTCTTGTTGTAGGTGGACATGTGAGTATTACTATTCTTCCACTTTTTTCACAGGTAGATGTCTTTGTTGGATCTTCATCTTGAATTTGTTCTTTCCTCTTAGATATTAGAAGATTAGTTTATTAAAGATAAAAATGAGATCATAATTACCTACCCTTCAATATAGTTAGAAAGGGAACTAACATGTTTCCTGTTTTGATAATTTTGTTTAGGAAACACCAAAACCAAACTCTATATTGTCTGAGGAGGACATTAAATCCTTGACAAAGAGCACAGAGGACAGAGGAACTAAACTTGTTGAAGCAAAAGCAAGCAAAGGTTCAGCCACACTTTATATGGCATAACTTGTAAGTTCATATTTTGGTCCCCCATAGTGGCTTATATGCATTGATATGTTTTGAATATTTGTTTTCTTACGTGACTGTCTAGAGTATGTTGCATGTTTCATCTTGATAGATGGATTAATTGGAGTGGGATAATATTATCATGGTGGGTGCTTCATGAGTTCATGTTCGGCATGCTACATGAATCCATGCTTACTAAGTACATAATATTAGCTTCACTGTCAATGAGAATATGGCATGAAGGAGCTTATTTCTCTTTATCTGAATCTTCTACTTCATACATTTTCATGTCTCAAATATTTTTCCTTAAGATTTTATCATTTATGTGAAACTCGATGGGTGTTTTTTTCCTGTGAGATTTTACTGATGGATTGATGCCTTCCATTCACCTTGATTCGATTGAAATGTCTAGAGTTAATATAGGTTCTATATGCAAATATCCTTCCCTAAGAAAATTTGTGCCTCTCTTCAAGCATGTTGTTCCATCAAAGTTCTAATCTTTGCATGGAAGCCTGTTAAATTTCCTCTAGGAGATAAGGAATTATATAAGACAAAATTGTAATCATGTTTTCAAATAAAAAATTTAAAATGGACTTAGCATATTTATTCATTAGTAGCATGATATGGATTAGATTGTAAATATGTGTTATCAATATTATGGAAATATTCCTCCATTGAAGTTGCGTAGTAGAATTTTAACGATTTTGTTTCAAGCTTAGCAATGAAAATTTGGATGTTAGTTTATGGATATGTTACAAAATATTTTTTCATTATTTTTGTATTTTTCCATCTTATACCCAAGCATAAAACTCCCAAGTAAACTGATGAAGAGATCTATAGTTACAAGTTATTTCCTTCCTTATGCTACATTCCTAGTTCAGTGTCAAGTTCAACTTACAAGTTACAA
Source organism: Picea engelmannii (assembly GCA_009831015.1). Taxonomy (NCBI): domain Eukaryota; kingdom Viridiplantae; phylum Streptophyta; class Pinopsida; order Pinales; family Pinaceae; genus Picea; species Picea engelmannii. Next base: position 39,251 of record ML778771.1, on the reverse strand, counting down.
TATTTTTGAGGCATTTTTTATATTATTATATCAAAATATATATGAAAGAGAGCACCATGTACATCCACCATAATCCCTCAAACTAAAAACTAGTATTGTGGTTGTTCCTATACACATGTATGTACATACAAAAAAACATTCCATCACATCATAGTTATATCTCAAAGGGAAATAAGTTTTGACAGTTCTTGATGGTGTGTGTTACTAGGCCTAGGTTAGTTTCATTCTAAATTTGAAATTACAATACTTTTAATTTTTTGTTGGATTTTTATATGTTTATATTGTGTGTTTTCAATACATCATATTAGCCAAAATTTGATATTCATTCAAATTCTTGTAGCCCCTGTGATGAGGGTTTGTCATACCAAACATTTGATAACAATTATATGGTATTTAGAACAAGGAGAATAGGTGTTATCAAGGACATACCGAAACACACAAAGAAGATAGTGCACAGAGCTAATTTGACCCTGGTGATCCCTGAATATGTAGTTCAGGAAGATCTTCCAACCATGCCAATGGAGAATCTGGAAACAAGAAGTTGCTAAGTGACAGAGAATACCTCAGATCAATGAATATATTATCCAATCTAACAAATAGAATGAGTCTATTTTTAAGACGCAATCACTATCATAGTCAAAGAAACAATGAACTCAAGATGTGACTAGCACCAAAAACTTAGAAAGAGAAGAAGCTTAGCTTACATATAATAAAAAACCAATAAACAAGTCTATGAGTGAATATATAAGATGAGGAAAAAGTACGTGCAAGCCCTTCTAGGGAGGGGAACTAAGGGGGGAGGGGGGGCATGGAATTAATAAAATTTGAAAATGTTAAAGGAATTAATAGAATTGTTGGGGATTTATGTTCCCTTGATATCAGTATTGTAGTTATGGGAAAAGGGTTTACTTCTAGCATTTATTTGAAGAAATACTTTCCTCTTATAAAATGGAAACCATATGGAAGGATTATGCCAAAGAAAACCATAAGAACTTAGAGATGTGATCCAAAAGTACCCATGAAAATCCTTGGTCATACTATTCTCCATACCATTTTCCCAAGGCCTATTATGAATGGAAATTTGGAATGTACAACAGCCATAGGCTTGTTGTGCATGCCAAATTGGCATGCAGAGTAGTCAAAGCCCTATTGTGCATGCCAAATTGGCATGCACATATGGCCTTGGGCAGTTGTGCATTCCAATTTGGCATGCACAACAAGACTATGGTTTCTTTGCATGCTAATTTGTCATGCACAACATCCATAGGCCTATTGTGCATGCCAAATTAGCATGCACAGTCACCCAAGGCCTGCTATGCAGGCCAATTTGGCATGCACAACATACCTATGGTTGTTGTGCATGCCAATTTGGTATGCACAAAAGCCCAATGCATGTTGTGCATGCCAATTTTCCATGCACAACAGTCGTAGGCCTGTTGTGCATGCCAGATTGGAATAGAGAGATGTGTAGATTATTTAGAATGACTACTTGATTAATGTTGCATGGAAGTTACCACCCTCCCAGGTCAGGAAACACATTGATTTGAATGAGTTGGATGACTCATGAAGATATATCACTCCAACCTAAGCTTTAACATCAACTTAGATGCAACGCCCCTTCTTTGTTTATTTTTGAATTACCTTTGTGATTGTGATTTGCAAGCATATAATAGTTTTTTCATGTTTTCATACTAAGGATAGAAATAAAAAGGGGTATTAAAAATTCCATGAAAAAAATGGATACCTAGGATATCTGGTAAAAATAGGGGGTTTTAAAGTTGTACATGTGTATTGGGAGGGGGGTCAACAAAAGGATTTTAGGTTTTTTTTCAATATTTAGTGAAATTAGGGGTATTCTTTATTATCCCACGAACGAACATGCTATGTCACAATTTCATTGAGTGAAGCCCTTGTGCCTCACACAAGTTGAGAAGGATGTCTTGAAAGATCAAAGGAAGAAGGATGGGAAGGAGATGTTTTACATACATCAAGCCATGCATGAGAGCATACTCCCAAGAGTTGCATCAACAAAGCAATCCAAGGAGGCATGGGACATATTACAAACCTCTTATCAAGGCATGGACAAAGTCAATAATTCTAAACTACAAATTCTTAGAAGAGATTTTGAAACTTTGTCAATGAAAGATACATATACAGTAAATTCCTTTTATACCCATGTCATTGGCCTGATAAATCAGATTAAGTCTCATGGTGAAACCATAGAAGACAAAAAAGTTGTTGAGACGGTACTTAGGAGTCTTCCTCGTAAATTTGATACCATAGTTGTGACTTTGGAAGAAAGCAAAGACTTGAGTCAGTTTAGTCTAGATGAACTGCAAGATTCCCTCATTAATCATGAACATAGATTGAATAGGTCAGATATTTCATTAGAGAATGCATTTTCGGTGCATTCATCTATAATTCGTGGAAGAGGAAGGGGGAGAGATAACTCTAGAGGCAGAGGAAGAAGTTATGTCAGAGGTGGGCACAGTAGCAATCCTGGAAATACTGGTGGAAGAGGTCAAAAACCAAATACCAATCAGTCAAGTGGTCAGAGAATTGACAAATCAAAGATTTGGTGCCATTACTGTAAAAATTATGGACATTATGCATATGAGTGTAGGAAGAGACAGTATAATCAGAACAAGCAAAGTTAAGATCATTCAAACAACGAAAATAACCAAACTCACCCTATGTTTATGGCACGCGTTGAGGAAATGCCTATAATTTTCCCAGTTGAATGTAATGTTGCTCAAGCAAGTCCATGTGATATATGGTATTTAGATTCAGGCTACAGTAATAACATGACAAGAAACTTAGAGTTGTTTTCTAGTTTGGATGAGTCAGTCCAAACCAAGGTTACACTTGGAATAGATATCCAAGTCATTGTCTTAGGCAAAGGAAGTATAAAAAAATTAACTAAGCAAGGAAAATAGAAAGTTATGCCTGATGCGTATTATGTTTCTGGTCTGAAGCATAATCTAATGAGCACAAGACAGTTGTTACGGAAAGGATACAGAATCTACATGGAAGATAATCACTATGTGATTATGGATAGATGCCCAAGCAATCATCTTATTGCAAGAATTCAAATGACAAGTAAAAAAATGTTCTCATTGACATTGAAGCCAGCCAAGAAGAAGAATGCAATGCTAGTTAATGGTAAAGCAAAAGAGGCGCAATTATACACTACATTTATAGAAGAATGTGTGTGCAATTTCAATGAAGAAAGTAGTGTGCACAGTACCAAGAAAGGATAAAATGGCACAGAAATGAAGGCAACATTCCAATCTGAAGTGCAGGATGATTCCTGGCTATGGAATTTCAGATTTGTACATTTGAACTTTGTAGGTCTAAATTTGCTACACACAAAAGATATGGTAAAAGGTTTTCCATTGATTGAAAAACTAGAGAGGATATGTGAAGGTTGCATATATGGCAAGCAACACAAAGAATCATTTCCAGTTGGCAAGTCTTACAGAGAAAAAGCTCCACTGGAAATTGTACATTCAGACATTTGTGGACCAATGCAAACTCTATCTATAGGAGGCAGTACTTATTTTCTGACATGAATTGACGATTTCTCAAGAAAGACATGGATTTATTTCCTAAAGCATAAATCTAACGCATTTTTCAGCAGTTTAAAACACTTGTGGAGAAACAGAGTGGTTATTACATCAATTGTCTAAGAACTGATAGAGAAGGAGAATAAATTTCAAGAGAATTTAAGAACTTTTGTAAACTTCACGGCATCTATAAGCAATTTACAGTGTGGTATACACTACAAAAAAATGGTGTCGTGGTGATGCAGGAGCATCCACACCTCATCAAGCGAGCCAGCGCGGGGAGAAAAGAGAATACAGCTGGACAGCGCCAGCACATGCATTTTGAGTTACCTTGGAGTTGTTGCGCCTCCATTTAAATGAAGGCATTCAAAGCCAGCGCACTTGTATTGTATTATAGATAGGAAGGCATTTAATAGTCCGTAATGTTGTTAGATAGGAATTAACTGTAGATTAGACAGTTTTGCTTTCGAGAGGGAAAACGGAATATAGGCACCCTCCTTTGTATTATTGTAATTCATTCAGAGATAGAGATTTTTTCCAGTATTAGCATTCAGGAGCAAAGGAGAGAAAAGCAGAGAACTGGTGAAGAATCCCCATGTACAGATATTGAATTAATAGGAAAGCTTTGATTCAATTACATGGCTGTGATTATTCTCTGTGTATTGTTGATATTATGTTGTTGTTTACTTGCTTCTTGTTATGATTTCATTGTATATGCTGCATATGTGATTTCATGGCAGATTAGAAATCTGGGAGAGAGGCGAGAATAAGTTTAAGCTGTTTCTCTGTCTGAGCTGAGAGATTCCTGCATAGAGTGCAGTTGAATTCCTCCGCATAGAGTGCATTGAGGAGGCTCTACAGTAAACTCTTATTCTCATCATCCAGAGTTGTGTTGGTTTATTCGAACCAGGCAGGTGACGTGCAGGTTTGATTGAAGACTCAGAGGCAAGCCTGGAAATAGGAGAACAGGAAAGCCTTGATCCAGTTCCATGGATGTGTTTATTCCCTGTGTGCTGTTAGCATTATGCCTTTGCATATTTGCTTCTTGTTACGTATTTCTTTCATATGTTGTGTATGTGATTTTATGGAAGAATTGAATTCTGAAGGTCTGTGAAGAAAGACGTGAGCGAAGTCTCTGAAGGATTCAGAGTTGATAAAAGGTCAGGAGGGATAATCCCTTGTGATTTCCGAGAAAGGGGATCCCGGAGAAGTTTTGAACAAGGCGGAGCTTGGAGCAGAAGAAATTCAAGAGGAAGAGAATCGACGACTTGAACTTCTGTGAAGAATCACGAAGTCCCGTGGACCGTCGGATCTGGGAGAAGGAGCGGAGATTTTAACCCTCAAGTGCGGGTAGAACCATTTGCCATTGCATATCGGCATATCGGGGTTGGCGAGTGCAAGAGTTGCATGCACGTCGAAATCGCGATTCGCGATTTCCCGATTTGATCGGGGCCGTCAATTGGAGCGCGGACACATGGCATCGCACATCGGCGTTCGGGATTTGAAAGGTGAGTGATTCACTACTTTTCATATGTCGATTTCCTGATAGGGAAATCCCTGGCAGAACTGGGTCCGTTGACCGTTGACATCGGGGATCGGGATTCGGAGTTTCAAAGCACACGAGAAGTGCACACAGGGTTCGCGATAGCGCGAACGCCGATTTCCCGAATTGCGAAGGGGAGATCGCCGAAAGAGTCATGTGGGTGACGAGAACTCCCGAGAAGAGTTGGAAGAGCATTATTGTTCTTCGGTCAGAGGTTAGCGAAGGTCCTAGTGTGAGTGGCGGTGTCGTCAGGGCAGGTTGTCGTCAGGTGGTATCCGAGCCGGATTGAGTTCTCTTTGTTTAGGTAGCAGAGAGAAGCGGATTACACCATGCCGCCCAGAAGAGAGAGGCAGTCACCTGATCGTGAGGATAGGGACACCCGAAGAAGGGGTAGGCCGGTGGGTAACCCAGAGATAGAAAAACAGATGCGGGATCTCCGAGCAAGGCTCGAGGAAATGGAGACCGCGCAGAGATGAGGAGCTGGCGCTGGAGAGTTCAGTGATTCCGAGGTTGAAGAGGAAGCTGGACATGAAGCTGAAGAGGTCTCAGCAGAAGATGCCTCGACAGAGGGGTTGATCAAAGCTATTGCCAGGATGAGCTCAAAGACGAAGATGGACATTCCCGTCTATGAGGGAAGCCTAAATGCTGAAGAGTTGTTGGATTGGATCCAGGCACTCGATACCTACTTCGATTATGAGGATATCGAAGAGGACAAGAAGGTAAGGCATGCTGTAACCAAGTTGAAAGGACATGCAGCCTTATGGTGGGACGAGCTGCAGGCAGACAGACGATCCAAGGGAAAACAGAAGATTAAGAGCTGGGATCGGATGATCGCCAAGATGAAGGCGAAGTTCATTCCGAGGGATTATCAGATCACTCTGTTCAGGCAGATGCAGAACCTGAGACAGAAAATGATGACGGTGAAAGAGTACACCGAGGAATTCTATAGGCTCAACATTCGAGCTGGTCATTGGGAGAGTGATGACGAAAAGGTGGCAAGATACCTGAATGGGTTGAGGTATGACATTCAGGACGAGCTAAGCATGGTTACCATCCGAACAGTTGAGGATGCGTACCAGATGGCTTTAAAAGCCGAGGAGAAACTGAATCGCAAGCAAGGACAGCGAGGGCGAGGACGAAGTCAGCCCAGAGGCAAGGCGGTTGCCCAAGAAAGAACTCAGAATCCCAAGGAGGAGTGGCAGAAGCCTCAGGGTAAGTTAGAGAGAGGTGGATCCTCCCAGAGGCAGCCTCAAATTGAACAAAGGCAGCAATATGTTGAGCCAAGGAGGCAGCAGGCAGAACAAGGTGGTGGATATGCTGATGCCAACGTAATTCCTCGTACCCAAGGTAGAGGAAGAGGTCGTGGAGGAATTATCACATGTTTCACATGTGGAAAAGACGGACACAAAGTTGTTGATTGTCCAGACAGGAAGATGGACAGAAGTGAAGCTCACATCACTGAGGCACAGCAGAGGCATGATGTTGAGAGCGAGGATGCGGACAGCGAAAGATCGCTTGGGATGCACAAAATTCTTTTGGCACCTGAGAAAGAGGTGAATGGCTCAGTGCAGCGGAGCAGACTGTTCAAAACGGCTTGTACAGCCAAGGACAGAAAGTGCAAGGTCATATTTGACAGTGGGAGCACTGACAATCTAGTTTCGACCGAGATGGTGGAAAAACTGGAGCTGGAAACAACTAAGCACCCGAGTCCATATAAAGTCTCGTGGTTACAGAAAGGACACCGGGTAAGTGTCACTAAACAGTGCTTAGTTAAATTTAAAATTGGGAATTATCATGATGAGATTTTGTGTGATGTTATTCCCATGGACGTATGTCACATATTGTTGCGTAGACCATGGCAATATGATAGAAATGTTGTTCATGATGGAAGGATGAACACCTACACCTTGGAGAAGGATGGGAGAACCCATAGATTGCTTCTAATAAAAGATAAGGAGGTGAAGCCAGAAGTAACCAGCACAATACTTCTCATGAGTGGGAAAGAGCTTCTCACGGAGATGGAGAAAAATGAAGATCCACAATTCTTTGTGGTCGGGAAGCCGAAAATTGTCCTGACAAGCACAAGGGTGGACGACTTGCCAGAGGAGATTCAGGAACTGTTGGGAGAGTTCGCTGATATCATCATGGATGAACTACCTCGTTCGTTGCCACCGATGCGGAGTGTGAGTCACCACATTGACCTCATACCCGGGGCAAGCTTACCAAACAAAGCAATGTACAGGTTGACACCTCAGGAGAACGAGGAGGTCAAAAGGCAGGTACAGGATCTGCTGGACAAAGGATTGGTCAGAGAGAGCCTGAGTCCATGTTCCGTTCCAACGGTACTAAGTCCGAATAAGGATGGAGGCTGGAGGATGTGTACAGACTCCAGAGAGATAAATAAGATCACCATCAGGTACAAATTTCCACTATCGAGAATGGACGACTTGATGGATTGCCTAAGTGGGGCAAATTATTTTTCGAAGATTGATCTCAAGAGCGGATATCATCAGATCTGGATGAGAAAAGGATATGAATGGAAGACAGCATTCAAGACAAGTGAGGGTTTGTATGAATGGTTGGTCATGCCGTTTGGTTTGACAAACGCGTCGAGCACATTTATGAGGCTGATGAATGAAGTCCTGAGGGAATTCATTGGAAAATTTGTGGTCGTATATCTGGACGACATACTGATATTCAGCAAGACAAAGGTTGAGCACTTGAGGCATTTGGCCATTGTAATGAGAAGGCTACAGCAAGAGAAGTTGCTGATCAACTTGAAGAAGTGTTCCTTCATGCAGACAGAACTCATTTATTTGGGTTTTGTAATTTCGGCGAATGAATTGAAGATGGATCCTGAGAAGGTTGAAGTAATCAGGAAATGGCCATCGCCGAGAAATGTTTTTGAGGTAAGGAGTTTCCATGGTTTAGCTAGTTTCTACAGGAAATTCATTTGGAATTTTAGTGGAATTAGCGTCGCGATGATGGACACCGTGAAGAAGCGGCATAAGGTTTTCCATTGGATAGCAGAGGCTGAGAGGAGCTTCAATCTATTGAAGCGAAAGATAACTGAGCAGCCAATTCTAGTGCTACCAGATTTTCAGAAAACATTTCAAGTGAAATGTGATGCTAGTGGATATGTTGTTGGAGGGGTCCTAAGTCAGGATGACAGACCTGTAGCATATTACAGCGAGAAATTGGATGATGCGAAGCTGAAGTACTCCACGTATGACAAAGAGTTTTATGCCATCATACAGGCATTGAAGAAGTGGAGGCATTACTTGATACCCAAGGAATTCGTTTTGTACAACGATAATCATGCATTACAGTTCGTAAGTCAACAGGAGAAGTTGAACCAGAAGCATGCAAAGTGGGTAGAGTACATGCAGAATTTCACGTTTGTGATAAAACACATTTTGGGGACTGTTAATAAGGTAGCTGACGCCTTGAGCAGGAAATGCTTGTTGCTACAGGAATTCAGGGTCAAGACATTGGGTTTTGAAAACCTGAAAGATATGTATGCTGGTGATGCAGACTTTGGAGAAGCGTACGAGGCAGCTGAGAATCCAGTTCTCAGGGATCGGACTCCATGGATTGACTACATGATCCAGGATGGATTGTTGTTCAAGGGCAATCAACTATGCATTCCAGATTGCTCCATGAGGGAGAATTTGGTGAAGGAAAAACACAGCGGTGGATTGGCAAGCCACTTTGGGCATGAAAAAACGTTCGCCAAGCTGAGCGAATCGTATTTTTGGCCAGGCATGAGAGCCGATGTGAAAAGATTTGTTGACAGGTGCAGGATATGTCAACATGCGAAGGGACGAAAGCAGAACACTGGATTCTATCAGCCATTGCCCATACCTGAGAGGCCATGGGAGGCGATTAGTATGGATTTTGTTCTGGGATTACCGAGAACACAGCAAGGCGTTGATTCCATCTTTGTGTTGGTGGACAGGTTCTCGAAGATGGCACATTTTATACCATGTCATAAGACCAGCGATGCGACGCACATCACGAATTTATTCTTCAAAGAGATTGTGAGATTGCATGGATTGTCGAGAAGCATAGTCTCGGATCGGGATACGAAGTTCATAGGTCATTTCTGGAGGATGCTATGGAAGAAGCTGGGGACTGACTTGGCATTCAGTTCATCATACCATCCGCAGACAGATGGACAGACCGAGGTGGTCAATAGAAGTCTGGGGGATCTATTGAGAAGCCTGGTGACAGAGCATCACACCAGTTGGGATCAAATCTTACCACAGGTAGAATTTGCGTATAACGATTCGGTGAATCGGAGTACAGGTAAGAGCCCATTTCAAATTTTGTATGGGACACAGCCGAGAGGAGTTTCTGAGCTCAGGGAGTCAGAACAGGCTGAAACTAGCAGCGCGAGAGCTGAAGAGTTCGCTGAGGAAATGCAAGAAATTCACGCGGAGGTGAAGCAGCGACTGCAGAAGTCGAATCAAGAATATAAGCGCAGAGCCGATCAGAGAAAAAGACAGCTTCAGTTCGAAATTGGGGACATGGTTCTGGCGCACTTGAGGAAAGAAAGGTTCCCGAGGGGAACATATAACAAGCTCAAGATGAAAAAAATTGGGCCATGCAGAATCCTGAAGAAATTCGGCGAGAACGCATATGAGCTTGAGTTGCCAAAGGGCATCGGGATATCTCTGATTTTCAACATTTCGGATTTATACCCATACAGAGCTGAGAGAACCGAAACTGGAACTGATGAACCAATAGTCCAATGGCAGAAACAATTACCTGTTGCACAGAAACCTCAAATGGAGTGAATACTGGATAAAAGAGTAGGTAAGAAAACCAGGAGGAAGCAGTATTTTGAATACCTAGTGAAGTGGAAGGATCACCCAGTGGAGGATGCAAGCTGGGAGACAGAGGCGGTGATCTAGAAACATGGGCACATGATACAGGAGCTCATGGACAGGAGCCCATGAATTATTTTGAGCCGAGGAGTATGATGCAGGAGCATCCACACCTCATCAAGCGAGCCAGCGCGGGGAGAAAAGAGAATACAGCTGGACAGCACCAGCACATGCATTTTGAGTTACCTTGGAGTTGTTGCGCCGCCATTTAAATGAAGGCATTCAAAGCCAGCGCACTTGTATTGTATTATAGATAGGAAGGCATTTAATAGTCCTTAATGTTGTTAGATAGGAATTAACTGTAGATTAGACAGTTTTGCTTTCGAGAGGGAAAACGGAATATAGGCACCCTCCTTTGTATTATTGTAATTCATTCAGAGATAGAGATTTTTTCCAGTATTAGCATTCAGGAGAAAAGGAGAGAAAAGCAGAGAACTGGTGAAGAATCCCCATGTACATATATTGAATTAATAGGAAAGATTTGATTCAATTCCATGGCTGTGATTATTCTATGTGTATTGTTGATATTATGTTGTTGTTTACTTGCTTCTTGTTATGATTTCATTGTATATGCTACATATGTGATTTCATGGCAGATTAGAAATCTGGGAGAGAGGTGAGAATAAGTTTAAGTTGTTTCTCTGTCTGAGCCGAGAGATTCCTGCATAGAGTGCAGTTGAATTCCTCCGCATAGAGTGCGTTGAGGAGGCTATACAGTAAACTCTTATTCTCATCATCCAGAGTTGTGTTGGTTTATTCGAACCAGGCAGGTGACGTGCAGGTTTGATTGAAGACTCAGAGGTAAGCCTGGAAATAGGAGAACAGGAAAGCCTTGATCCAGTTCCATGGATGTGTTTATTCCCTGTGTGTTGTTAGCATTATGCCTTTGCATATTTGCTTCTTGTTACGTATTTCTTTTATATGTTGCGTATGTGATTTTATGGAAGAATTGAAGTCTGAAGGTCTGTGAAGAAAGACGTGAGCGAAGTCTCTGAAGGAGTCAGAGTTGATAAAAGGTCAGGAGGGATAATCCCTTGTGATTTCCGGGAAAGGGGATCCCAAAGAAGTTTCGAACAAGGCAGAGCTTGGAGCAGAAGAAATTCAAGAGGAAGAGAATCGACGACTTGAACTTCTGTGAAGAATCGCGAAGTCCCGTGGACCGTCGGATCTAGGAGAAGGAGCGGAGAGTTTAACCCTCAAGTGCGGGTAGAACCATTTGCCATTGCATATCGGCATATCGGGGTTGGCGAGTGCAAGAGTTGCATGCACGTCGAAATCGCGATTCGCGATTTCCCGATTTGATCGGGGCCGTCAATTGGAGCGCGGACACGTGGCATCGCACATCGGCGTTCGGGATTTGAAAGGTGAGTGATTCACTACTTTTCATATGCCGATTTCCCGATAGGGAAATCCCCGGAAGAACTGGGTCCGTTGACCGTTGACATCGGGGATCGGGATTCGGAGTTTCAAAGCACACGAGAAGTGCACACAGGGTTCACGATAGCGCGAACGCCGATTTCCCGAATTGCGAAGGGGAGATCGCCGAAAGAGTCTTGTGGGTGACGAGAACTCCCGAGAAGAGTTGGAAGAGAATTATTGTTCTTCGGGCCGAGGTTAGCGAAGGTCCTGGTGTGAGCGGCGGTGTTGTCGGGGCAGGTTGTCGTCACGTGGAGAGAAAGAACAGAACCATCATGGAGATGGTGCGCAGTATGTTGGCAGCCAAACATTTTTCAAATGAGTATTGAGATGAGGAAGTAGCAACTACAGTATACATATTGAAGAGATGTCTAACAAAGAGTGTGAAGAACAGAGTTCCTGAAGAACCCTGGAAAAGATTAAAGCATAATGTGGTGCACTTAAAAGTTTTTGGTTGTGTCGCATACGCACATGTTCCAGATGAGCTGAGAAAGAAGATGGACAAAAAAGGACAGAAATTTATATTTGTTGGGTATTCTGAAGAAACAAAAGGATACAAGTTGTATGATCATATCGCAACAAGAGTCATAATCAGTCGCGATGTTCAATTCGTGGAGAATGAAGCATGGGATGGAAGCATAACAAATACAGTTAGAATTATTGATGTTATTGAGCATGATGACACAGAAGATGAAGTGGTTCAAGCACCAACCACAGGACAGTGCACAGTCCCTTCTATATCGAGCACTGCGACACAAATCACAACATAGAATACTCTAGTAAGAACAACAGGTGTGCAGTCTACACCTAGAGCGCAACAAACTTCAGCAAGCAGTCCAATTATTTCTACATCCCTAGATCCAACTTTAGCAAGTTTGTTACCAAGAAAGACAAGAAATTTGCGCGACATATATATTGAGGACACAACAAATTCATTTTCATTTTTTGTTTTGTTTAGTTTTCACAAATAGATGATCCATTAACTTTTGAAGAAGTTGTCAAAGATGATATATGGGCACAAGCCATGGATGAAGAAATCAGATGCATAGAGAACAATCAGACATGGAAATTGGTAGATGTACCTGAAGATAAGGATGTGATAAGTGTCAAGTGGATTTATAAGACCAAACAAGATGCAGAAGGAAATGTGCAGAAGAAAAAATCAAGGTTAGTTGCAAGAATTTTTACACAACAACCTAGAATTGATTTCAATGAAACATTTGCACCAGTTGTGCGCATGGACACAATCAGAACTATGTTAGCCATTGTTGCGCAGTACAAGTGGCCAGTTTATCAAATGGATGTAAAGTCAACATTTTTTAATGGACATTTAGAAGAAGAAGTGTATGTGGAACAACCACAAGGCTATGAGGTTCTAGGAAAAGAGAACAAAGTGTACAGATTGAAGAAAGAATTGTATGGGTTAAAGCAAGCTCCCGGAGCTTGATATAGTCAAACAGATTCTTATCTCACACAGAATGGATTTCAGAGAAGTGAAAATGAGCCAACAATGTACATCAAAGAAAATTAACGAGGTAATATGTTAAATGTTTTCTTATATGTAGATGATTTGATATTTACAAGTGATTTTAGCATAGAAGAATTTAATTCAGTTATGAAGGATGAATTTGAAATGATTGATTTAGGGCTTATGAGATGCTTTCTGGGAATAGAAGTTCACCAATCCAAATTTGGTATATTTGTGCATGAAATATTGAAAATATTTGATATGAAAAATTCTAAAGCATCCCCAACACCTGTCATAACAGGATTGAAGTTAAGTAATGAAGATAAAGGGTCCAAAGTGGATCCCACATTGTTTAAAAGAATGGTAGGCAGTCTTATGTATCTACAGCAACAAGGCCTGATATTATGTATGGAGTGAGCATGATTTCAAGGTTCATGGAAACTCCAAAAGAATCACATTGGAAGGCATGAAAGAGAATTATGAGATATGTGAATAGAACAAACGATTTTGGAATTTAGTACTCCACTTTAGAAGATTTCAGACTCGCTCGATACACCAACAATGATTGTGGAGGCAACATAGATGACATAAAAAGTACCTCTGGGTACACATTTCATTTTGGAACAGGCATGGTATCATGGGCATCAAGGAAGCAGCCCATAGTGACTCTTTCTTCAGCAAAAGAAGAGTACGTCGCAGCTACAAGCGCAAATTCTCAAGTAGTTTGAATGAGAAGAATGTTAAAAGATTTGTTGCAGGAACAACGGGAACCAAAAACAATATTTTGTGACAACAACTCAGCAATCATGTTATCAAAGAATCATGTGTTTCACAAAAAAACCAAGCATATTGATACAAGGTATCATTTTATCAGAGAATTAGTTAATAACAAAGAGATTTGTTTAGAGTTTTGTGGGTCAAAAGAACAAGTCGCGGATATTTTTACAAAGGCTTTAGCAAGAGATGCATTTCATCATATGCGCAGTAGTCAAGGAGTCTATGCAGTAACAGATGAGTGACAGTGAATGTCAATTCAAATTTTTTTTATGTAAATTTTGTAATCCCACCTACTTATAATTAAGGGGGAGTGTTGGAAATAGTAATTACAAGTCGGTGAGCTCACCTCTCTTTCGATTTGTCAGTCGACCGATTTTTTCAGTCATTCAGTTGGTCAGAAGATTTGTCAGTCAGTTCTGTCAGTCTGCAACTTTTGTTCTTTAGTTTACTTTTACGTTTTTGCAAGACTAGTTTTATCAGTCGACAAGCATGGGAGTTAATTTAATGGAGTTGATCTTATCCTTCTCGAATCCAGTTAAGTAGTTGAGAGTCAGTCGTATTAATGGTCGTATTTAATGTTGAGTGAGTCTTACTTCTACAGGAAGTCTCAGTCGTAGCTCATATAAGTCTGAGTCTATAGTCAATATAGATATACACAATAGATGCAGAGAGGTTCAAAGAACATAGTCGTGAAGGATAAACAACCACAACTGAGGAGTCGAAGAACTCTAAGAGCACAAGCTCTATGTTTGTAAAGTCGGGAGAATTCATTGAAGCCGAAGCCCATCTTAGTTATTTTATTTTGTATTTGTGTGTTGCGCCGAAATTATTAATATCAAGTATTTTTTGTGTGTTCATAATTCCATGTGTATTTCGGAGTTTATGTGCTAAGCATAGCACTGTGTTGTTCTACATCCATAAATTATTCGATAAAGTGTTTTATCACAGCGCACAACAAATCGAGCAGTTTTCCCACTGCGCGATAAGTCCTGAGTGTTCGGTGATGAAGTTTGTGGTGCGCAATATTTTGTCACTATACTGCGCACAGTGTCCCTGTGCGATGTGGATATGAGACTACAAAGCTTATCTGAGAGTCGTTAAAGCATCACCTTCCGAGAGAAGACTAGAAGCAAAGGAAACAACAAAGCATATTTTGTAATTTAAACTTTAAAGTAGCTTGGGATATCTAGAAAATGATTTTCAGAAAAATTTTCCATTCTATTTTGTTTATCGTTTGAGGTGGAAGAGTGTTGTTTTTGGAGATCATTGGATGATAACAAACCATGGGAAAAGTGCTATTCATTTTATACCTACAGCAGCACACTGCCAAGGCTAATATGGAAGCGCGCCTAAAGTTAAAGATTAATAGTATGCACGAGCATTTTTCTTTTTTAAATATAACATAAAATGTATTTAAACAATTATTTGTATAATAAAAATTAAATTAAAAAATAGCTTATTTTACCATTATAAAAAAGAAAAGAATATAAAATAATTATAAGGAAAATATAAAATTAAAATATATTAATTTATAATATTTTATAGCATTTTAGCTATAAATGAATTATTTATTTATTATTAAAATAGGAAAAAACAAAACTATAGGAGAAGAGCGATACGTTCAAATGAGGATGGAAGAAGAACACGGCTTACACAGGGCCGCAGAAGTGGGGGATGTGGGAGTGGGGGTGTCGTTGAAGTTTTGCAGGGACGCATGAGTAGGGAAGTCGTTGAAAATTTCTGAGCCATCGACTCTCCTGAATTGCAGGGCCGTAGGACAGAGCTAAGGTCGGAGCCTAATGCCTGCAGTGATAAGATATCTCATAGGATTCTTTATAGTCTAGTAACTGGATATAACGATAATTTTGAGGCTACTAATTCTATATGTCTTAATTCTGAAATGGTGGTTGAAGGAAGGGCCAAAGGTGTAGAAAAGTTGTTCAAACTTGTGAACTTGTATGCTCCATATAGAAATAGGTTACATTTTTGGAACAATTTAAAAGATGAACAAACCTTGAATGGAGATAACGTGATAATAGGAAGTGATTTAAACCTAACTCTGAATTCAAGAGAATATTGGGGTGAGGTCACTAGATCGGATCCAGTGGTGGAATTTTCCACCCATTTCTTTGAAGACTTAAGGTTAGTGGATGTTGAACCAATTAAGGTAGCTCCAACTTGGCGAAATTCCAAAAGTGGTCAAGATGGTGTTTTGAAAAGATTGGATCGTTTTCTTGTTTCTTATAAGACTCTTAAGAAAATGCATCTTTTACATTAAAGTTTAATCACTCTTGACTCTTGGAAGAAAGTTTCAAACATTTGATTTTGAGAAATTGGATAAAGTATGAAGATTTCTTTGGCGAATCTTCCATGCTTCAGTTCTCAAACAACTTGATTCCGGTTAAGAAGGTGCTTGTAGAATGGGCAAATGAAAAAGGAAAAGAATACCAAAAAGACTTGAGGGTTGTGGAGGAAATGATCCACAAACATTTTGACCAAAATAGCAGTGGGATCTTCAATGATGAGGAGGGTGAATGGTTAAAATAACTTGAAGGTAAAAATAAATTCATATAGATGGAAGAATCTAAGTGGAGGCTTAAAAACATATAACATATGTTATATGTATTCATGTTATCTGGTTGTCCGAGGGAGACAATAATATAAAGTTTTTTCAAAAATATAAGGAACTTTAACCATATTTGGGAGCTAACATGTCCAAATGGTTCACAGGTCTCATCCTTCAAGGATATTTCCCATGCAGGTATACAACATTTCCAATCTTTGTTTAAGGAGAGTGATGTAGCTAATACAAAAGAGATTATGAAAGTAATCAAATTGTTTCCTAGATTCTTTAATGATGAGATGAGTGAAATTATGGAGTCGGTAGTAACAAAAGAAGAATTAAAAGTTGTCCTGGGAACTTTTAAGAAGTCCAAGAGTCTAGGCTCTAATGGATGCAGTGTGGAATTCTTCTTGGGATTCTATGACTTCTTAGAGGATGAGTTTCTTAGTGTGATTGAGAAAAGTAGAAGATCTGGCAAGATGTTGGGGGCTTTAAATGCCACCTTTATAGCACTTATTCTAAAAAAAAAATGGCCCTTCTACCTTTTATGATTTCAAACCGATATCTCTTTGAAATGGAACAATTTGTCTTTCTTTTCAATAGGCAAATTCACGATGTTTTCGAGATAGCTTAGGAGGTGTTTCATTCAACAAAAACTATAAAACAACCTGCAATAGTCATGAAAATTCATCTTTCAAAGGCATATGACAAAGTGAATTGGCTCTTTCTCATATTGGTTCTTTTTCAAATAGGTTTATCACTTCATTTTGTTAATTGGATTATGGGGTGTGTGGAATCTGCAAAATTTGTAGTGTTAATAAATGGCTCTCCTTCAGAGTTCTTCTGGGCATTCAGGGGTCTTAGGAAGGGATTTCCTTGTCACCATTTATGTTCCTCTTGGTAGCATAAGGGCTCAATAGGTTGATACTTGAAGAAAAGAAAAATGGACTCTTCAGAAGTATACAAGCTACGAAATCCATTGGGGTAACCCACTTGTTGTTTATAGACAGTGTTTTACTTTTTGGTAGAGGAAATTTGAGGGAACAAAGTTATTCGAAAACTAATTTAGATTTATTTTGCAAAGAAAACATGGATGGAAATCAATATGAACAAATATTATATTTTGGAAAATTGTTTGAGTGATGCTTGCCTAAGGAGACTAGAGCAACTATTTCTTGTGAAGATTGAACCCCTAGGTGTGGGTGTCAAGTATTTAGGTTTTCATCTAAAACATAATGATTATAAAAATGATGATTGGACTTGGCTAATAAAGAAAATGGAAGATAGAATCACTCATTAGTGTAATAGGTGGATTTATTAGGGAGGAAGTCTAGTATTGGTAAAAGCTATTCTAGAAAGTATTATCGTTTATTGGTTATCCACGGCACATGTACCCAAAGGCGTCTTAGATAAGATGAGAAAAAAGCGCTACAGGTTTCTCTGGATAGAAAAAAGAGTTGAGGAGGGAATTCCATTAGTCAAACGGGATAGGTTAGCCAAACCCAAGAAACTATCTGGATGGGGTCTGAAGAAATTGCATGTGTTTATCCAAGCATTCACTGTGAAAAAACTATGGAGGATGTGTCAACAAAGGACTATGGGGAAAAGTGATGAAGGAAAAGTATCTTCAAAACAAAGAAGTGGAGGCTTAGTTAAGACAAGAGAGAAAATATTTTAAAGAGAATTCCAACATTTGGAAAAGCCTAGTTAAATTTTATGATATTCTTGGTCATTAGCTTGTGTGGAAAATCGGGAGAGGCTCGAAGTTGATTGTTGGTGAGGACCCTTGGATAGGATGTAGTGGGAACTATAATCTCTATGAACCTATTCAAAAAGCCTCACTGGTTAAAGGAATTATACATTTAGTGGATGCAACAGATTTGATGGGTCAAGAAGTTAGTATTCAATCTTGGAAAAATGCAGAGGCATTGGAACTAAAAGGTTATTTGGTTGAAGACTGGATGAACTATACCAATCTCCTCAAGTATAATGTTATTGTATTAATGGACCAGTATGATGAATTAAAATAGTCATTGAATAAATCCTCGGGGGTGCTTATAGCCAAGTTAGGATACAAATCCAAAATCAGTGAAGGATTGGGTGATGTGAGCCAGTGGTGGTGGAATTTGATTTGGAAGTTAGCATGTCCTTTAAAAATCAAAAAACAATTATGGATTTCTTTGGCTAATAAGATCCTTACATGGGATAATAGTCAAAATCGAAATTGGATCGGGCATGGTTAGTGTTCCCTATGTAAAAATTCTTGTGAATCTATGGACCATTTATTTGTTAATGTCAGTTCACCAAAGTTGTATGGATGGAAATTTCCAATGCTTCAAACTACAAATTCATTAGGATAGATTAAATTTGTTGGAATGTATGGAATTATGGACAGAGAAATGTGTTTCCTCATACAGAGCACTACCTAGTTATGTCTTATGGAGCCTCTATTTTGTTGGCTTTTCAATAAGCAAGGTTTAAGCATGAAGTTCATTCCTTTTTAGCATTTAACTTAAACCATAAACAATTATGTTGTGGCAACCAAGATCACAAGAAGAAACACCATGCACAAGAACACAAGAAGTATTTTGGGAAACCCTTCTCAACAAGGGAAGAAAACCCAGCCAAATCCTTTGCAATATTCTTCAAGAGAAATACCTTCACCACCAAGAAAACCTAGCACACAAGAGGGTGCTTGCAAACCCTCGAAGACTAGTGCCCAAGAGAGGTGCAAACTTTTCCCAAGAAGATGTACTTGCTGAAATTTCCAAACTCACACAAAAGATATGATTCCTCAATGAGGAATTTACCTTTACTTATATTAGACTTGGCCTGTCAATAGAAGTGTATATTGGCACAACAGGGTCGACCTCTCTATCTCATAATATGATTAATATTAACCAAATTAATTATCTTTTACATTAATTATCAATTACATTAAGGAGGGGTCGACCTATACCCTTTACATTACAATTAGGGTTACAGGTAGGTATGACTCTTGAACAATATAACAAGGGATCTCATACAGCCACTAATGCTCAGCCACTAGGGGCACATCCATAGGGATTTCCATATCTCTATTTCACTACATTACACAAAAGAACCACTCTCACTAGTGCTCAACCACTAGGATCACACTCCCCTGTGTTCGTCCACAGGTACATCCACTCAACAGATCTTCTTTCCCATTGCATTACACAGGACAATCATATGGAATTCATCATCTCAACTCTCTGCTCAGAGGAGGATAATACATCATCTTCATTTATGTCTCATGATGATTGATGCTAACGTAGCCCCTTCACAACCCATAGGTCGAAAGGTCCACGTGCACACAGGATCTTCTCATTTCTCACGGCCCGAAGAACTTTAGCGTTCTTCTATTTCCCAATTGGGAAATCTGCACCCACAGAAATCCTCGTGGGATCTCCCTTCTTTACAAATCGAGAGATCGAAACTTGCGACTTTGCGGATCCAATGGTCG
Source organism: Picea engelmannii (assembly GCA_009831015.1). Lineage (NCBI taxonomy): Eukaryota > Viridiplantae > Streptophyta > Pinopsida > Pinales > Pinaceae > Picea > Picea engelmannii. The sequence continues at coordinate 19,545 of ML778771.1, read as the reverse complement.
AGCGTAGGTCTTCGAATCCCCGAGACCCGAGAACCAATCAATGCTGACTTTCCTTTTCTCTATCGGGACTTTTCCTATCGCGAATTCAACACTCGCGATATCAAGCAACTCGTCTTACCGACTCCCGAACCCCGATACGCCGATTGACTTTTCAACACTTCCTACTCCATTGGGATTTCGGACTTCGCAGTATCGCGAATCCTGATGCTATTGTATTGGGACTTCTCACTACGAAACCCCGATAACTCGTGCCCCTGTCCACGTCACCGACCCTTGTGGCCCACACTGCTCTATCACCGTCGGGATATCGCGTATCGCAATATCGCAATTCCTGTTGTAAATTTATGGAGCTACAACCCACGAAACCTCGATGCACGACTCCTCGTGTGAATCCGACGGCCCTAGTGGCTCGGATCTACGGTTCTGCCCCTCCTGAGCTTCACACCTCTGAAATACTCTGTCATATCTCCCTTGCACCTCTGTGAGATCTAACGGCCCATGGGATGTCGCGTTTTCTCCTTAGAGAATACCGACCGTCCTTTCCTCTTGGTGAAATCTACGAAATGACTATGTGTTCCTCTGCGGAATTTGCCCACTTGCACGAAATCTTACGACTCTTCTTATGAACTTTCAATCACAGCTTCCCTACACTGTTCCTCGGCAGAATTCGAAGGCCTATCCTTCCTGAGATTTCTTACAACTCTGAGTCTTAGAAAAGACTCCTTGCACACACTCCTTGCGGCAACCGTCAAACACTCCTAGGTGCTGAAAACCTTCAACCCTGCGCACTCCTGCAGCAGCAATCCTTCAACTCTTACTCGGGTTTACAACCCTGAACTTCACTCGGCCTGCGCACTCCTTGCACGGCTCCTATGCCCAACTGCACCCTTGGTGAATGAGAACAAAAGTTACTTCTATCTGAACCCTCTATCAATGCACTCCTTGCGGAAACTTCAACTGCACTCCTTGTAAGAATCCTTGGCTCAGATAGAGAAACAATTGAAACTCATTTCCTCTCCCTCTCAGAATTCAACTCAAACATGAAAATCATATACACATCATATCAAAGAAAACGTATAACAGGGAGAAAATATTCATGAGCATAACATCAAGACATAGAGAACAACACAAACCATGAATTTGAATCAAAGCTTTCCATTAATCCAAATATATGTACATGGGTTCTCTTACACAACTCTCTGCATGCTCTTGCTCTTCTTGCTTCTTGATAATGTTACAATGCACAATGAGGGTGTCTATATCATGTTTCCCTCTCGTTCTCTACAAATGTCTAATCTAGAATTAAATTCTATCTACTTGCATTAACTATATTAAATGCCTCCTACCTACTAAGGATGAGAGCGTATGGCTCAAGGTATGATTACAATATACAAGTGTGCTTCATCTTAATGGCTTCATTTAAGATCGTGCAACAATTTTCCAAGGTGTTTTCAAAAATTTTGTTGGCGCCTACCCAGTTGTCCCTCGTTTTCGTGCTGGCTCGCTTGATGTGGGAGATGCTCCTGCATCATACTCCCTCGCTTGAAAACTTTCATGGGCTCCTGTCCATGAGCTCCTGCACGGTCTTCCCATGCTTATGTATCTCTGTTTCAGTCTCCCAGCTGGCATCTTCAACTGGATGATTCTTCCACTTGACCAGATACTCAAAGTATTCTTTCCTCCTAGTCTTCTTACCAATTCTTTGGTCCAGTATGTATTCCATATGTGGCTTCTCTACAACTGGCATCTGCTTTGTCCACTAGATCATTGGTTGCTCATTTCTAGTGTCTACCACCCCAACTCTGTATGGGTACAAATCTGAGATATTGAATATCGGAGAAATTCCGACCCCATCGAGTAATTCAATCTCATAAGCATTTTCTCCAATTTTCTTCAAGACCCTACATGGTCCGATTTTCTTCATCTTCAATTTATTATATGTTCCTCTCAGGAACCTTTCTTTCCTCAAATGTGCCAAAACCAGATCACCAAACTCAAACTGAAGTTGTCTCCTATGTTTATATGCTCTGCGTTTATACTCCTGGCTTGAATTCAGCAACCGCTCCTTCACCCAGTTGTGAAGTTCCTTCATTCCCTCTGCGAATTCTTCTGCACTAGCGCTCCTAATCGTAGTCTGTTCTGAATACCTCAACTCAGAAATTCCTCTCGGTTGTATACCATAGACAACCTGAAATGGACTATGTCCTGTGCTCCTATTCACCGAGTCATTATAAGTGAACTCTACCTGTGGTAATACATTGTCCCACTGGTTGTGGTGTTTCGTCACCAAGCTTCTCAGCAAGTCTCCCAGACTTCTGTTCACCACTTCTGTTTGTCCATCCATCTGAGGATGATAAGACGAACTAAACAACAGGTTAGTTCCCAGCTTCTTTCATAAGGTCCTCCAAAAATGCCCTATGAATTTCGTATCTCGGTCTGAAACTATGCTTCTCAGCAACCCATGAAGTCGAATGACCTCTTTGAAGAACAGGTTCGCGATGTGAGTCGTGTCACTAGTTTTCTAACATGGGATAAAGTGTGACATCTTGGAAAATCTATCCACCACCACAAAGATCGAATCAAATCCTCTTTGCGTCCTTGGCAACCCCAACACAAAATCCATGCTAATTGCATCCCACGGCCTCTCTGGTATGGGAAATGGTCGATAAAACCCCACATTTTGTTTCCTCCCCTTCGAATGCTGGCAAATTCTACATCTTTCCACGAATCTCTTGACGTCTGCTCGCATTCCCGGCCAAAAATATGACTCGTTCAATTTTGCGAACGTCTTGTCGTGACGAAAGTGCCCTGCCAATCCTCCACTGTGTTTCTCCTTCAGAAATTCTCCCTCATGGAGCACTTCGGAATACACAATTGATTACCTCTAAACAGTAATCCTTCCTGGATCATATAGTCTATCCAAGGGCTTTTGTCTCTGAGAATTGGATTCTCATCTGCTTCATACGCCTCCTTGAAATCTTTATCATCAGCGTACATGTCCCTGAGATCATCAAAACCCAACGTTTTGACTCTGAACTCCTGCAACAACAAACACTTCCTGCTCAAAGCATCAGCAACTTTGTTAGCAGTACCAGAAATATGTTTTATCACAAATGTGAAATTCTGCATATACTCAACCCATTTGGCATGCTTCTGATTCAACTTTTCTTGTTGAGTCACAAACTGCAGTGCATGATTGTCACTGTACAGTAAGAAATCTTTCGGGATCAAGTAATGCCTCCATTTCTTCAATGCCTGTATGATAGCATAGAAATCCTTGTCATAAGTGGAGTACTTCAATTTCACCTCGTTTATCTTCTCACTGAAATATGATATCGGCCTGTCTTCTTGACTCAAGACTGCCCCGATTGCAAATCTGCTTGCATCACATTTCACCTGAAATGTCTTTCAGAAATCCGACAATACCGGAACTGGTTGTTCCGTGATCTTCCTCTTCAACAAATTAAAACTCTTCTCAGCTTCTTCTGTCCAGTGAAAATATTTATGTCTTTTCTTCACTGTGTCCATCATCGTTGTGCTAATTCCACTGAAATTCCTAATGAACTTTCGGTAGAAACTAGCCAATCCATGAAAACTTCTCACCTCAAATAGGTTCTTTGGTGATGGCCAATTCTTGATTACCTCCACCTTATCTGGATCCATCCTCAACTCATTTTCCGAAATAAAAAACCCCAAGTAAATGAGCTCTATCTTCATAAATGAGGATTTCTTCATGTTTATCAACAGCTTCTCCTGTTGTAACTTCTGCATCACTGTAGCCAAATTCTTCAGATGCTCTGCTACTGTTTTACTGAAAACCAGTATGTCATCCAAATACACAATGACAAATTTTCCGATGAACTCCCTCAGGACTTTGTTCATTAACCTCATGAAAGTACTCGGCGCATTTGTTAAGCCAAACAGCATAAAAAGCCATTCATACAACCCTTCGTTGGTTTTGAAGGTTGTTTTTCATTCATCACCCTCTCTCATGCGGATTTGGTGATACCCGCTTTTCAAATCAATCTTTGAAAAGTATTTTTCTCCACTTAATCAATCCATCAGATCATCCATTCTTAGCAATGGGAATATGTATCTGATGGTTATCTTGTTAATCACCCTCGAGTTGGTACACATCCTCCAGCCTCCATCTTTCTTCGGACTGAGTATTGTTGGAACAACACATGGACTCAAGCTTTCCCTTACCAAACCTTTGTCCAATAACTCCTAGACTTGCCTCTTAACCTCTTCATTTTCTTGCGGCATCAATCTGTACGCGGCTTTGTTTGGAAAACTAGCTCCTGGTATGAGATCAATATGATGACTCACACTCTTGATTGGTGGCAACGAATCAGGTAATTCATCCACTACAATGTCAGTGAATTCTTCCAGCAATTCCTGAACTTCTTCTGGTAAATCATCCACTCTTGTGCTTGTCAACACAATCCTTGGTTTTTTTACCACAATAAACTGTGGATCCTCCTTCTTCTTAACCTTTGTAAGAAGTTCCTTCCCACTCATGAGAAGTATTGTGTTGCTTACTTCTGGCTTCACCTCCTTATCCTTTATCGGAAGCAACATGTGTGTCCTCCCATTCTTCTCCAAGGTGTATGTGTTCATTCTCCGTCATGAATCACATTCCTGTCATATTGCCCTGGTCTACCCAGCAATAGATGACAAACATCCATAGGAATGACATCACACAAGATCCTATCATTATATCCACCTATTTTGAATTCAACTAAACATTGTTTAGTGACAGTTACCTGATGTCCTTTCTGTAGCCATGAAACTTTGTATGGGCTTGGATGATCAGTCGTCTCCAGCTCCAACTTCTCTACCATCTCGGTTGAAACGAGATTATCCATGCTACCACTGTCCACAATGACCTTACATACCCTGTCCTTGGTCTTGCAAGCAGTCCTAAAAAGTCTGGTCCTTTAGACTGAACTTTCCACCTCCTTCTCAGGTGTCAAAAGGAGTTTTCACATCATCAGCGATCTTCCGCCTTCAGCGTCTTTTGCCTCAACATCCTACCTCTGTGCTTTGGCAATGTGAGCTTATCCAATGTCCTTCTTTTTCTTGGGACACTCATACAACTTGTGCCCATTCTTCCCACATGTGAAGCATGTGATTACTCCACCTCTTCCTCTTCCTCTACCTCTGGTTCGAGGAAAAGTGTTGTTGTCAGCATAATCTCCTCTTTGCTCATTATGTTGCCCTCTTTGTTCAACATATGGTCCTCTCTGCAAGGTTCCACCTCTCTCAATTTTACCCTGATGTTTCTTCCATTCTTCCCTGGGCTTCTGATATTTGTCTTGGGCAATTGATTTGCCTCTGAGCTGACTTCTGCCTCGGCCCCTCTGACTCTTCTTTCGGCTCAGCTTCTCCTCAGCTTTCAGAGCCATCTGATAAGCATCTTCCACCGTTCAGATGGTTACCATGCTCATCTCATCTTGAATATCATACCTCAGGACATTCATGTATCTGGCAACTTTTTCATCATCGCTCTCCCGATGACCTGCCCTGATGTTCAGTTTATAGAATTCCTCAGTGTATTCTTTCACTGTCATCAGCTTCTATCTCAGGTTCTGCATTCTCCTGAACAGAGTAATTTGATAATCCCTGGGGATGAATTTTTCCTTCATCTTCGCGATCATCCTATCCCAGCTCTTGATTTTCTGCTTTCCCTTGCAGCGTCTGTCAGCTTGTAGTTCATCCCACCACAATGTTGCATGTCCTTTCAATCTTGTGACAGCATGCTTGACTTTCTTGTCTTCTTCGACATCTTCATAGTCGAAGTATGTGTCTAGAGCTCTAATCCAGTCTAGAAGCTCCTCTGCATCCAAGTTTCCCTCATAAACTGGAATGTCCATCTTGGCTCTTGCACCCATTCTGGAAATAGCTCTGATCAAACGCTTGTTTGATGCATCTTCGG
>ML778770.1:470115-513970 GCA_009831015.1 Picea engelmannii | reverse complement strand
TACCACTTGAAGGTGTACCAACAGGGGTTACAAGGGTGGCCAACGAATGTGCGCTTAAGTACCACTTGTATTTCCTGCGTGTATGAATCCCCGACCATGGGTTTATGCACATAACCATAGATATATGTAGCTTAAATACGTCGAAATATGTCTCTACCCTGACACACAATTTTCTTCCGAGGAAGGTGCTCTGATACCACTTGTAATATTCCAGATATAAAAAGTATGCAGAACGAAAATAAATAGCTAGAAATGGAAGATGAACAACAATATAACTGAACAACACCACAATAATACCAAAATGATACTAGAATAACACTAGAAAGAGCACCTTGATTACTGAGAGAAATGTTCACTTGCCTCTTCGAGGGGGCAACCTCCAGCAGAGCAAATCCCTATTACAATAATATCCAAGACAAAAGTTCTCATACCCTCGACTCCTATTTATACTAAATATGTCTATCAAAAGAACCATCTAGAGGAAGATCCTTCTAGAAGAGAAAGCTTCTATTAGGTCTTCTTACATTGGGGTTATTCTTCCTTATTGCTAGGCCTTATTAATATTGACCTTTACTACATGGAAATATATTATTCTACCTACGTGAGGGGTTAGTCCCTAACATCATGTTTCCAAAAAAATTCTTCATGGCATTGTATTGGATCTCCAAAAAAAACTTCTTATCACACCCAAAATGTTATCTCATGTGACATATCATAACTTGGAATATTTTCTTCCTTGAGATAAGATTATTCCTTCTCTTTTTCATGTCATGTGAAACGTTCTTTCTTTGTGATGTATCACAAGAAAGTTATCTTTCTTGTGTTACATCGCATTTCTAAAGTTTTCTTCTGATGCGACAACTCTCCTTCCTCCACTCTTTCTTCCCTTCTTCCTTCGCCTCTTCCCCATTTTCTTCATATTCCCCATCTTCTTTTCCTTCCTCCTTCCCCTATCTTCCTATAACTGCACCGTATCACACTGTAAGATAATAATATTTTGAAGGTGCAGTGTATCACACCATGAAAAAGTTATGTGATTGCGACGCATCGAGCCCTTCGACCTCCATGGCCCCTCCTGTATCATGCAAAATTATATTTCGTGAGATACATGAGGTATCATGAAAAATTACATTTCATGCAATACATGTTGTATCATGCAAAATTCTATTTCGTGCGATACAGGTTGTATCACATGAAGTTTATTTTCATGCAATACACCTTCTATCACATGTATGCAATACGTGTTCTATGGCATGAAGTTAAACTTCATGTGATACACATATTTTTCCATTGAACCTTAAAACTTAGAAATTTCTCTATGTCTTCTCCACTAAGGGATTTCCTTCCAAGGGTATATCTATACCTCGAGGGGTTTGATCCTATACATCCTACATTGAAAATTCCTAGAGGCCATGGGTTCCCAGGCCCTAAAAAGAGTCACTTAATTCTTTAATCAACAATAACATGAGGACTAAGATTCAACTAATTATAAAGAACTCATTTTTTTAAAAGGGCCACCTATTTCTCGTTTAGGTAGTAGGGAGAAATTAGGTTATTCTATATGAAGTGTTTCTTCCCAAAATAACCAAGTCTAGGGTCCACTTGTACCCTTTCTACTTAATTAAAATAAACATACTTAAGGGAAGAATCTTTTCCTTAAGTAAGCGGATCCTCCCAGTCCTATTCAAAGCCTAAATCATCCGCAATCAACATGCATCCATTATAGGTAGAAAACAAACATTCAAATCAAGCATTTGGTATACAACAAATCTCTAATAGTGACTTACTTTCCCTCTATTCTAAATTTTCAGATTTCAATTGCAATAAGATCTAGACTAAAAAAATTTCTCACACTCAAATTGTAAACTATAGTCATCACTTGATCTCATACATACTTTTTCTTAATCTACAGTTACCACATTTATAACATTCATGCTAGGGCTGTAACAACAATTAAACCTACCCCCAAATCAAGCAGCTTACCAAACATTCAAAGGATAACCATTACCAGAAAGGTTGATCTTATAGCTCTCAGGGGAACATAATATAACATTGCCTAATACAATATTCCAAGGAGTGCAAACTTAGAAAATTACCCTAAGTTATTAAATGCAATAAACAAAAAATTCATGACAAATTGTAATTTGCTTCAAGAGTTTTCCTATAATTAATCCATTTCAAATTCAGGATGGCATGCCTATTTTATTCATTAAGCACCAAATAGCCAACAATAAAACCCAAATTTCCTTAAAAGATCTATATGCTTGAATTCATGACATACAAGTGATACTATTACGAGCATCAAGTTCATACCATTATGGGTCCATATTGTGATAGCATGGTAGCATAAATGTAAGTTTTGTAAACTTCAATAAATCTTGAATGCATTAATTCAAGCATATATGAGTTTAATATCCTCCACAACCTTCTTAATGACCACAATACATCAAAACTAAATCATGCAAGCAATTTGTCAAATTCGTGTAGAAAAATAATCTCATTTACCAACTAGTGACATACATAAGAAAACTTATCTGGTTCAAACTTGTTGTCCAATCCAACTAACTGAGGGTGAGTGATTTTCGACCTAACTATAGGCACTATTTCACTCTACTTTTCTACAACTAGCCACCCCCTATCTAGACCATGATACCACATGGGAGAAATTTAGGAAATTCTCAAAATATCCAGTAATTAACAGTTTCCTCATTGGTTTAACTCTGTAGGAGCTCTCATCATCGAGTCCTTAGGATTTATATGACCACATGGTGCCCCTTTACTAGCTCTACACAACACAATAGAAAATTCCCTTCACTGCTACACAGACCCTTAGGTAGCCCCTCCTTACAGTGCTTTCCTGTGTGTGCCCAACTAGGCCCAAAGTCGTAGTCGTCGTAGTCCCACACTCAGTGATTTCAGTGAACTATCACATTAACATGGTAATGAACTAGGGTTCTCTCATCTAGTATTTTTTTGTATGTTATCTCTGCTCATACTCTACATGCAACTCTCCACTCTCCCCCTCCTTTCTTGTGGACCCCCACCCCGCAACCGTCCATTCATGATTTTATCTCTTTTCCAAGCTTTTGGTGTCATCCATGATTTCCTAGATGGGTACTCTTTTACATTCCACATTTGGATAGAAAGGAGGTTGTTTCACCAAACTCCTACATGGAATAAATGTTAACATTCCATCTGTTGGGTACTTTCCCATGCCTCCACTAACTTGGGAAATGATCTCTTCCATCAACCTCCTTACACTCATTCAATGATTGGCCGGGGTAAGTCAAAGAGGGAAAATGAAATTTTCAAAATTCAAATATTAATACACAAATAGTTTTGGCAATGGTAGCTTGGGATTAATAGACATGATGAACCCCCTTAGGCCCCCTTACTATTCCCCACTTGTGGTATCATGGTCCATGTAGGCACGTGTGCCTCAATCAATTGTTTGGCTTCTTCATTATTTGAAATGAAATAAAATATATACAAAGTTTTCATACTTCCATATATCACTATGGCATGGTGATAAAGTATCCATGCTGAAATAAATGCAATATAAACACAATTAATTACAATTTAAACATGGGTTTCAGAATGGGGATGTTACACCCAACCACCTTTGTAGTCTTGTTAAGGTGATGGAGCACTTTAGAGCAATCCAATTCAAATTTATCTAATACCACTCGATGACATCTCCATATGTTTTTCTTGGCCATCCAACACTACCCACAAGATTTATTAGCCTCATTAAGCATTTGTGAGGCTGAACTTTAACCTCTAACAACGATAAACTACATAATTTATATGCAAATATAAAATAGTAGCGGAAATAACAATGAATATTTTAAATTCTTTTATTGCTTATTAAAATCCATGTATTAACAAAATAGAAAAACATTCCACAAGAAGACAACCATGAATAATTATCTATAATAAAGCGTGTCCACTAAACTGGTTGCTAAGGAGAAATTTTCCACCACTAAGGTGAAGGAAAACCTCTTATAGGGTTCTCAATTAAGTAAGCCCAACCCATTATTATCATAACAAGCCATTCCCTCACTACATATATCTCCAATCCCTCATCCTAGAATTTAACCAACCGTAGCAATCTATTCCATTGTGCCATACAAAATAAGAAAAACCCACTCTTTCTCTACTCAAGAGTCTCTTAGAGTTCTTTTACCTTATAGTGGTCATTAGTGTGTGTAGAAAGAGTCCATTATATTGTTTTCTTTCTAGTAATAACCTAAGACTAAAACCACTTGGCCTTGCAATAGTCAATGACCAATAATAACATTGTCCAATAATAACATTGTTATAGGTTTGAAGGTATTGCCTCCACTACATTTTAGGCATGACATCTCTATCAAACCATCACTTTTTCTTCCACATTTTTAACAAGTTTTCCCAACTTCTACGAGCTTTTATAAATCAAAAGCACAAATCAAAATCTTTTTCCATGATTACCTTAATAATCAAGGAGAAAACATCCCCATAACATGGGAACTTGTCTCCTCCCCATGCCTATGAATGGTTGAATCTTCATAATGATCATATAATTACATTGGAAATACAATGGAAGACCTTATCTTGCATGAAACTCATCTCTCTTCCCAAAGATATGGCAAATATGGCACGTGTACTAGTTCACACCCACAAGTCTAAAATTGACGAGACAAGTTGTGAGAAATCATTCGTAGGAAGGGGTACTGCTTCTAAAGAACGATGATAGGTTCCAATCACCCAACAATGCCCTTTCCTCTTCCCCAGTTGTGGTATTACAATCCCCTTATTTCTCCCATATGCAACCATTTTGGTTTGTGTGCGTACACACCCACCCACACACACATGGGCATATTAGGGAAAAATATACACATCAAGTTGTAAACCTAGCCTGCCACTAAGACTCTTATGTATTCACTAGTTTCCTTGGCCTTGAGCTCCACACTAGCAATGTTTACAGTGCATTCCACATATTCACAACATGAGATCATAATATCCTAGTACGCATGGCTTGATTCCCATCATACAAACCACCTCAGATGATAATGCATGATTTAATACATATTATATTCCAGGCGTCAAACGTGGGATATTACACATGCCATCTTAGCACCCTCTAGTTGTTTGTCTATGAAGGCCATGGTGTGAAACCATCCCTTTTACCTAAATTGTCTAAAATGCAATACCCCTTATAGCCTCATCTCATTGCTAATAGGCAAGTTGAAGAGCTTAAATCTATAATACCTATAAATTCTCTTCAACATTTAATGTACTAAACTCCAACTTACACATACATATTTCAGCATCATTTTCTCAACTTAAACATGAACACATACCTTAAAAGTGTTTAAGAACATACATCATGTACCTCAACACACTTGACAAATACCATAAAAGAAAAGAAATATTATTATTACAACTCACGACAAAACCTTATTACATAGACATGGAATGACAAATTCTCAAATTGATTATTTCGAACAAAGAAAAGCACAACTAAAAAAACCCTTAAGAATGATATTTTGTATTTGATTCCAAAGAAACAAACAACATATATACCTTCTACAAATAATAAACAAACAACATATAATCACAATGAAAATGACAAGATGATCACTTAAATTAAATATTTTTAGGTTTATACACCACTTAAATTAATTTATTTTTAACTTTATACCAACACTCAACTTTTTATTCGTTGTATGGCAAATGACACTAAATTTATAATTTATTTTCAATAATGTAAAACAATTTTTCTTAACACATACCTTAACCAGGTACACTCTATGTACAACTTACACGCACCCTTTTCTTCATTGTAAACTTGAACAGGATGTGCTTCTTCTTATCGAGAAAATTTACTACTAAAACTTTTTCCTATAATAAAATAATAAATAACAAGTTTATGATTATAATGATTTAAAATTGTAATTTATTAATTACAAGTTTGTTTCCTTTACATAAAACATCTACATCTTGTAGAAATAAAATATAAACATATTGAAAAAATAAAATATAAAATGAGACTTACAGACCAACAATACATTATTGTAAATCCAAAATAAATCTTCTATCCATTTTCCAAAAATAAAAACTAAGGTTTTCCAAAAATAAAAACTAAGTTGTAAAAATTGAGATCAAAGATTGGGGTGCATATATTTATAAAAATTAGAAAGCAATTAGTCACTTCCGTCTGTTTCTCGAGTTGCTACTAAGAACACAGAGCGCTGAGAATCATTTGCTTCCCTAATTTTTAAACCCTGAACAACTTTTTACACAAAAATTCTAATGCCATCAAATTTTGCCAATCCAAGCAAAATCTTATAAAAATTTCATAAAAGCTGCCTTACTTTCATTAAGAAATATATTACATCCAGATCGAAAGATCCCAAGCCTTCACTTGCGATGACCCCGCACACAGGACGAGTATTTGCATCAGAAACATTCATACAGCAATGTCCTTCTTGCCAGGCTGATCCGCCGCCTCTAGGGTTTTGGCAATCAATTTTTGTGCGCGTCTGCTTCGAGCTTCAATTCGCATGCTATCACTCTTGTCCATCTTCCTGTAAGGCTTCTTCAATTTCAACCCCTTGATCTTCGATTTCAGGCTGTACACCAGATTCTCCAAATGATTCCCCATGCCTTCAAAAACCTAAAAAAAACAAAACACAGTTTACTGCATGGAATGCTTCGGCCTTCACAAAAAATCCCTTCTGGTCATTTCTCCTTCAATCCTTTCAGATTGCTTTGCTTTCTCACAGACATCTTTACTACACGCAGTTCAGAGCTCTTTTGAATCCTGCAACCTCTGACACACACAAAACAAGAAACACAAACGAAACCATGGATTCAAATATGATTACATTCCAACCGATACTTATTTTTCATAGCCGTTACAAGACCTAAAAACGTAGAAACAACCATATCTGAAAATCCGTGAAACGTTCCAGACTTTGAACGCAATTAAACAATCCTTCATGCCTTATTTCAAAGGAAAAATACAGAGGGGAGGGCAACGACGCAAAATACCCAAATCGCCTGAAATGTTTGGATTGAATGAAAAAGCTTCCCTCATACTTATCGCTTCAGTTTTGCAGAAGAAACCAAATTGCACTTAAATGAAAGTACTTAATACGAACTCGGCTGCCATTGAACACATTTACTTTCCACCGACTGTATAAGTGCGGTAGGTGGACGCACATTCTCATTAAAACTGTTGAAAGTAACTTGTCATCGAGTTGGATTTGGTCTCTGTCAACAATAAGATCTTAAAATCCACGCCATTCATGATTTTTCTATCTCATCTAATTAACGCCCCCCACGATTTTTCTATCTCATCGAATCGTTGCCATTCACGATTTTTCTATTTCTCTGATTAAGTACATAACAATTTGAAAGGTCCATATTATTCGTATTGATTTCATCATTGGTGACGAAACTCTCTCTATTATTTTTGTTTTTTTAGTTCTGTTTTCGCTGCATTATTTCGTTTAAAATTAATGTTTCAGCGACTTTGAATTTTTGTGTTTCAGCGACTTTGAATTTTTCTGTCAGATTGCCTTCGGTCTCTTGTCAAATCTGTGCTATCCATTTCAAACTGGCAATTTATTCAACCTTCCAGATGTCGTTCACATGCTTTCCTATTCCATACTGCGGGTCCAAATACGGCTCCCTTCTTTGACTGACCTGTTATTGATTTCTCTTCTCGATGAACCTGTCATGTTTGAACCCGTTATTTTTATTCTTTATCTACGTGTCTAAAAATAAGTTAATGGTTTTCGTTTAAATTATATAAATTAGAGAAACTGTAGTATGGAACTAGCACAGCCACATAATTGTGGTTGATCAACACATAAAGGTTGATAAAATGAAATAAATCTTTAAAAGATTATATTAAATTTTATTATTGATTAACAAATAAACGGTTGAGTTTGGTGTTAATATTTTAATTTCTGTTAATCACTTAGGTGGCAATCAGTTAGCCTATCAAAGTAATTTTTAAATATGATTAGGTAAACGTAAAAAAGTAAACACATAAACCGATGTCTTTATAATAGCTAGGAAGTTAATGATTGAAATCACAACCATTTATTTTGTGTGACTACAAAGAATATTCCAGCCATATTTAATCATGTCCATAGAAAATTTATTAAGCACTAAACCCCTATTAAATCTGCCCATTATCAATAGGTATACACCTTTCGGCGTTAGCTCAAATAACATTTTAGGTTTAAGTTTTTTTTTTTTGGTTGATTTTATCTATTTAATTTTGTTTAAAATTTGGTGAGAAATTGTTAGATTTGTAAATTTGAGCAGCTAAGATTGTATAATCAGAGTGTTTCAGAAAATGTTTTGGGTATTCTTTTTTGGTGATTTTTTTTATTTAATTTTGTTTAAAATTTGGTGAGAAATTGTTGGATCTGTAGATTTGAGCACTTAAGTGTGTATAATCAGAGTGCTTAAGAAATTCTTCAGCATGTTGATTCTATTTATACATTATGCTCTATGTGTACACTGTAGTTCCTTAAGGTTAATCATTTTAGGTTTTGGGTATTATTTTTTGGTGATTTTTTTATTTAATTTTGTTTAAAATTTGGTAAGAGATTGTTGGATTTGTAGATTTGAGTAGCTAACTCTGTATAATAATAGTGCACAAGAGATTCTTGAGCATCCTGATTCTATTTATACATTATGATCTATATGTCCAGTGTAGTTCCTTAAGGTTAAAGGTTTTAGGTTTTGGGTATTATTTTTTGGTGATTTTTTCTATTTAATTTTGTTTAAAATTTGGTGAGAAATTGTTGGATCTGCAGATTTGAGCAGCTAAGTATAATCAGAGTGTTCAAGAGATTCTATTTATACATTATGATCTATATGTGCAATGTCGTTCCTTAAGGTTAAAGGTTTTAGGTTTTGGGTATTATTTTTTCGTGATTTTTTCTATTTAATTTTGTTTAAAATTTGGTAAGAGATTGTTGGATCTGTAGATTTGAGTAGCTAAGTCTGTATAATCACAGTGCTCAAGAGATTCTTGAGCATGCTGATTCTATATATACATTATAATTTATATGTAAAGTGTAGTTCCTTAAGGTTAAAGGTTTTAGGTTTTGGGTATTATTTTTTGGTGATTTTTTCTATTTAATTTTGTTTAAAATTTGGTGGGATCTGCAGATTTGAGCAGCTAAATATAATCAGAGTGTTCAAGAGATTCTTCAGCATGCTGATTCCATTTATACATTATGATCTATATGTAATTCCTTAAGGTTAAAAGTTTTAGGTTTTGGGTATTTTTTTGGTGATTTTTTCTATTTAATTTTGTTTAAATTTTAGTAAGCAATTGTTGGATCTGTAGATTTGAGCAACTAGGTCTGTATAATCAGAGTGCTCAACAGCAACATGCTGATTCTATTTACACATTATGATATTTATGTGCAATGTACTTCTTTAAGGTTAAAGGTTTTAAGTTTTGGGTATTATTTTTTGGTGATTTTTTCTATTTAATTTTGTTTAAAATTTGGTAAAAGATTGTTGGATCTATAGATTTGAGCAGTTAAGTCAATATAATGAGAGTGCTAAAGAGATTTTTCAGCATGTTGATTCTATTTATACATTATGATCTATATGTGTAGTGTAGCTCCTTAAGGTTAAAAGTTTTAGGTTTTGGGTATTATTTTTTGGTATTTTTTTTTCTATTTAATTTTGTTTAAAATTTGGTAAGAAATTGTTGGATCTGTAGATTTAAGCAGTTAAGTCTAATGCTCCAAAAATTCTTAAAAAACTATAATCTCATCCAAATTTAAATCATAACAGAAAAAACAAAAAATAAAATGTTTTAAAAAAAAACATTATTAATTATTATGACAAAAATTATCATCAAAATCAAAATTTTCCATCATCCTACTCTTTAAAAATTAAAATTACAAGATTGAAATTATAACTATTTTATAAGTTATCCGTTTTATCCGTTTTTTAAAGACCGAATGCCACCTTTCCATTCTCTATATGGATCATTCGTCCCAATAAGATTTATATGGATCATTCATTTGTGTTTTGATTTAAAAAAATAAACATTCAGTATATTATATTTTCGAAAATTAAATTTAAGGGCACATTTATCATGTTTAGTTTTAGTTTGAGAGAATTCAATGAATTGCATATTTAATTATAATGTTCAGGTCTGGTTTTCAATCTTTGACTTTTCATTTTTCTATATTTTCTAGAAGTCGAATATCACCACGATGGTGGAGCTCAAACAATACAAAGTCTCATTTTTTCTTAACTTCGTTAGAGGCGTTGTTTCTTTTGAGGGTCTAAGTTGTTCCTATGAGAACATGTGAATCGAAATAATTTGCATGCTAGGGGTTGTTTCCATTGAATTTATATTAGAAAGTAGAGGTGGAGACCTTGGTCAATGCGATATATTCAATTTAACTAATTATATTTAAGAATTATTTTAATATATATTTTTTATTTTTTTTAACTTCAATTTATATTAAATTTGTATTAATGGATTTATTTGAGGTAGACAGAGTACTACTAGGTATATCTACATTTTAAAGATTTATTTACTGTTTATTTTTCAAATATTGTTGATTATCAAAAAGTTTTTGAGGAGAGACTCTTCATTCCAAGAAAGAGTATACTTTTGTTAAGCATATACTTATACTAAGAGCTGGGAGGGGAGGAGAGGAGAGGAGGTGAATAAGTACAAGGCTATCTTTTTTTAGTTTTTAACATTTATACACCATAATGAACATAATGAAGCAATGAGATAAATACAACAACCAGAAGACACAATATTTAACATGGAAATCTTTTTCGGAGAAAACCACAAAATATTTCTTTATTAATCTGTAGGCACCAACCTATGGTTACAAATGTTTGTAGGCACCAACCTAATGGAGACACCAATCCCCACTTCTTTTTGTAGGCATCGACCTATATGAGACACCGATCCCCTCTTGTGTTTATGCCTACCTAAAGGAGACATATATCTCGTCTGTTGTTTGTAGGCACTGACCTACAAGAGACATTGATCCCCTTTGTTGTCTTCACAAAATCTTCCCTGCACTCCTTACTTCTTCCTTCGCCAGATCTTCTCTACGCTTGCTACTTATGCTTTTTCCTTCACGAGATCTTTTTGCTTCTTCTTCAACTTCTTCTGCACTATTCTCACTTCTTCTACTTTTGCTCTTTGAATTTTTCTTTCTTCTTCTTTCGCTTCTTCTACACTGTGCTCACTACTCCTTCTTCCTTTGCCTCAGATCTGTACTCACTCCTTTTTCTTTTTCCGGATCTATTTTCTAAAACACCATATCTGATCTTCACCAATATTCAATTGTCGCTCCTTGAATGATGTTCAATCGTCACTCCTTGAACAATATGCACATGAATATTACATTTTCACCCATATATTGATTTTTTCTCATAACTATCTTATTTATTAATACTTTTCCATAAACTTTACATGAAAAATCATGTTCTTTTTTAAGAGTCGTGACTTTAATTAAATAATAATTGATTTTGCCCCTTTTTTATTTTTTAATTCACTTTTTACTTTACCATGGATAAATACCACCATGGTTTACAAATACCATGTGCACTTTCACTTTTACCCTTTTTCTTTAATCCACTTTCACTTTTACAGTTTGTTTTTCTTCAACTCTGTTTCCACTTAACTTTTCCACTTTTTTATTTATTAAAGTGATACCAAGGTCACATTTATATTTAATCCACTTTCTAACCTTTCATATATATTTGATCACTTATTAACCTTTAACATCAATGACAATATTTTATTCGATAATCTCCCCCTTTGTTCTTGATGGAAACCATGTACTAAAAAACATGCAATCCTAAAAAATAGAAAGAGTTATCCCTTGTCTGCTGTTGTAGGAAAATCTCCCTGCGGACAGGTAGATCTCCTCTTGAGAGGTAGACTCTTAACTCTAAAACATAAGATGCTTAACATGGACACTGACTTCCTTTTAGATATACATAAACTAATGTGTGAGGAGGAAGGAGAAAAGAAGTACCTCTTTATCGGTGTTTGTCCCTGTACGGTCTGAGTTGAGCTCCAATCTTAAACTCCTCGGTAAGCCCTGTAGACAAACAAAGATACAACCAACTTCCTACTCTAATGAGATTAGCTCGAAATAGATCTATCTACTAGAGACAAGTTCATGTGAGATAAAACAAAAACTAGAAAGAAACAAGCCAAGCATATTATATTAATGAGAACAAAGTGTTACTTACAGCAATGGATGGAGTGCAACAACTTCACCAAGATCTCCTTGTCCAAACCCTTTCTTAAACAGTCTACACACAGAATGTTGATGTTTCAGATGGCATCTTCCTCATGAGATCATAAGTTAGATGCTTCACAATACTTTCCATCCCCGTACTATATGTTGCCTATGAGATCATATGTTTCATACCTCCAATCTTTCTTCTCCCACGAGACCATAAGTTTGGTATCTCTAAACTCTTCTTCCTTTTCTCCTCCATGGAAATCCCTCATTATATAGAATTTGGAGGCTTAACCACCATGGAGAGGATCTCTCATCAGATCCACTAAGAAAGGGATCTCTAAGATATTTAGGGAGAAAATATGTCTTAAGGATTTTGGGGAGGGAGTATATCTCAAGGATTTTAAGGAGGAAATATTTCAACCATCCATGAGATCCTCCACCTTCCCTAAAAAATAGGAAACCAAATGTGAGGTGGATTCTTACACTTAATTACTTTCTTTTTCATGAATATTAATAATAATTCATGTGCACTTGATTCTCACACTTAATCAATTCATTTTCCATGAATATTAATAATAATTCACGTGTACTTGGTATTTTGGCCTTCATATAATATATCCCTCCTCCACATTGACTAGGGATTGTGACATAGGCTATTCCATGGTGTCAAGGTGTATGAGACACTTATATGACACTTTATGACACTTAGGGCGAGGTACCTAGGTGTGCAAATTTCATGTGTAACAGAATGCCCCATAAAGTGCGAGGTCAAAAGAGAGAATGATGGCCGAAACACTTTACAAACCGTTAAAGAAAGGGTGTGGACTCGGAGAACCTGGTAGAAGCTGCACACAAACATCCAACAAATATTATGACATGTTTCAAACCCAAGGAAGGCATACCTATGCTTGGGTGATAAAGACTTGCAAGATATGGCCGCCATAAAATACATTGTGGATCCATAATTATATTGATAAAAAGGTATAGCCACTGAAAATACACTATGGATCTATACTCCCATGACCTTGACTGATCGTAGCCACGAAGAATACACAGTGGATCTACGAGATGACAAGACATAGCCAAGACCAATACAAAGTGGATCTATGTGATAGTATATGTGTCATTGTTCAAAAGAAACTCCTTCACAACCTGGGCAAAGTACATATAAGAGTGATGACTCAACCCAGGGTCTTCTTACCGATCTCGATGTAGCACGAATCTAACCATGCGAATAGATGTCCTGATGTTGAACATGGCATAAACCACTTGATTACCGGTCAATGATGTAAACCGTTAACAAGTGCGAGGGAAATCACCATTGATGTCAATGATTCCCAAGGTACCCTAGTACATTCCAACGAATGTGAATAGATGAGCTGAAGTCAAACATTCATGGAATCATCCGATCAGAGGTCAATGATGTTAACCCATTGTCGAACACGAGGAGGCCTGCCATTGAGGCATGCATGTCCCAAGGTACTAACTGGTTTCTAAGTCTAGTTCCCGGATAATTTGTTCAAGTCGACAGGAATAGACTCGTTGAAGGAGGGCCTTGATGTATCCCCCATCAATGATACGAAACAAACACAGAGAGGTAATTGGTAGATTAAACGAACATGGACTGGCACAGGTATTGAGACAAGATATTTGTGATGGCTGACTCTTGAGGTGGATACTTCCCTTGAACAATAAGGCACAATAACAAAAACATGACATGGACCAAAACACAATGATGCAGTGGATACTGTGACTTTCGTCTGGTGACCCAAAGGAGTAAGAAAAACTCAGAGGATTGGTTCAGTGCAAAGGTTCAACGGATTAAGATGTGCACAAAGACAAAGTGTCGTGTTCAAGGGCGACTCTAAGAGTTATTGGTAATGTTCTCAAAATCTGCTTGGCTTGCTTCCTTCAATTTTTCCCCCCATCCAGATAGACGAGTACCTCTTTTTAATTTAACGAGCTCGAAGAGGGTAACACATGTTCGATATAACTCACCTTCAGTAAGTTCTTCTTCCTTTGTTTAACGAACTCGAAGAAGTAAGGGTTCGGTCCCATATGGGCCCTTCAATGCATAATTGTTTAATGAGTCCAGAGAAGGTAAACTCGGTAGTTTTTCATTTTTAGAGAGTCTGAAAATGACTTAAAGAAGACTCCAATGTTGTCATTTTTCGTAATGTTAGTCTTGCGAGGCCGAAAAAGAGATAAATTATCACTCGAAAGACGCCCTTTCAAACCTTTTAACGAGTGGGAAAGGAAGCAAGACCACTCGACAATCTTTTCATGTTTAGAGAGTCTGAAAAGAGCTTAAAGAAGACTCTAGGGGGTTCCTTTTTCGTGTATCCATGTAGGTCCGAAAAAGAGATACATTTTTACACGGATGCATTCTCATGTATTTATGAGCACGAGAAAGAACAAAGACTAAGCTCAATATGACCCCAGCTTGAAAGCTAGTGGCTTAACTTCAGAATGATCATCAAAGGTTGGAGACATGCCCTCCAAGCTTCAATTCATTCACCAACTTTGAGGTTGTCACCAATTTCTGTGCTAGATGGAGAAAAAGGATACAGGTGGATGAAATGAAGGTTAAAAAATGAGACCTAACGAAAGACTCGACTCGACATCTACGAGATCTGGTGAAAGACTCAACTAGAAGGGAGAGGTGATTGTTTCATTTTTTAATGAACTTGACACAGGAAAATAACTATGCTCAATGTTTTGAGTTTGATCCCCAGATTGCTGTTTCATTTTTTAACGAGCTTGCTACAGAGAGGAAAAATATGCTCAAGGTCTCTGTTTCATTTTTTAACGAGCTTGATACAGAGAAGAGAAACTATGCTCATAACCTCTGTCTCATTTTTTAACGAGCTTTCTACAGAGAAGAAAAACTATGCTCATAGCTCCTTCTTGATCATGGCTTCCAAGAGGATAACACTTTGGAAGGACACCATGTCAAGGGACAAAACTCGGTCATGGCTTCCAAGAGATCTTCACTGGATGGAAGAAAAATTCGTTGTAAGGAACACATGTCAGGGGTCTCGACAGAGGTAAGGAGATCAAGCTCCAATAGCCCTACCGAAGAGATCACCATGTCAACTACTGGATCTAAGTCATCGGAAGTTGAAGTCATGGGAGAAAACGCCACATAATTGACATGCGGTGGGGGCGATACTGTCGTCATATAAGAACCATTCAGGGAGGTAATCCAGTCAGGACTGATGAATGAAAGTTGATCAAGAGTCATAACTGTTTCATCGGGAGGGAAAGATATCACATGGAAAAGAGTGGATACAATAGCTTTCATGGCATAGACTTAATCCTTCCCAAGGAGTAAAGTGAAATCCAAGGGGTCTTGGACTACCATGACATCAATAAAGACAGTTTTCCCTCCCAAAGTTATGGGAAACTGAGGAAGGGTCCCTAAAGGTTGACTGGTTCTTCTGTTAAAAGATAACAGATTCTGGGTAACTGACACAAGTTGAGGACAACCCAAAGTGCGCCAAGCAACAGAGGACAAAATACTAACGGATGCACCTTCATCTATCAGAGTTTTAGGAACGTCTCGACGACAAAACTATACTGTAATATGGAAAGGAATGTAAGAGGGAAGACGAGGTCCAGTTAGCGCACCCCAATCACAAAGGATGGCCTCATTACTTGGAGGGGGTTTCGTGGGAGAATGAGGAATGCCCCCCGACACGGTAGAGTCTGTATCAACGAGAAAAACATGGGCAATATCAGGTTTACTCTCTAGAGGGAGAGTAGGATCGACCAATGGTGGACTTGGATCGACCAATGGTGGGCTTGGATCGACCGCTTTGGCACTCTTCAGATGAAGGGTGGGACTGACCGAGGAAGGGACTGGATCAATCACTTTGTCACTCCTCAATGGAAGAGTGGGATTGACCGATAATGTAACCGGAGCAACCACTTTGGCACTCTTTGGATGAAGGGTGGGACTGACCGAGGAAGGGACTGGATCAGTCACTTTGACACTCCTCAAGGGAGGAGTGGGATCGACCGATGGCGGAACCAGATCAACCACTTTGGTGTCACCCTCTAAAGGGAGAGTGGGATCGACCAAGGATGAGAACGGATCGACCACTTGGGTTACACTCTTTTGATGAAGAGCGGAGATGATCGATGATGGAACTGGATCAACTACTTGGGTTTGTGGTTCAATCGAGGAGGCAACTAGATTGACCATTTGATCAACTGGACTGACCGGAGATGGAACCAGATTGACTAGTCCATCAACTAACGATGGGTTGGGGGAAAGCTTACAATAACCTTTTGGAAGTTGAAGTTTTTCCAAAAGAGAAGAATCCTCATCCATACGAGGACAAAGGTGAGAGTAATGATCACCTTTACATAACATGCAAGGGAACTTGACCGTTTTCTTCTTCTTACCAACCTTAACGTCACTAGTTGACGGGGTATCATCGGCATGACCGGCAGAGGCCGATGACATGGAGGACCACATTTCTAAGACCTTGATAAGACCAGGGAAATCCCTCAGAAAATAGTCACCCTTACAAAGACTGCAAGGGAATTTGGGTTTCAGATTCTTCATTTTAATCTTGTTGACCTCATCAACACTCCCAGTACTATTAACAACAACTGGTTGCTTAGAGCCAACATCTGATGTTATTGGGGCCTTGGTTCTTTTTGGGCTCTTCTTCTTCTTCTCTTTCCATTTCTTCTTCTTCTGGTCAACCTGGCTACTTGCTTTAGAGCTTTTGCTAGGCGAAGAAAGATAAATTGAAGGAGACTTAATGGGCGAAGAAGGCGAAAATTCGACGTGAGGTTGATGTGTGGGTGGTGTACTGACATCTAAAGTATTAGGTGCAGCTGAAACATTGGGAAGATTCGATATCACCGGAGTGGGGAACAACCAAACTGGTAATCCGATGGTGAGTCCTGGAAGACTCAGTGTGGCAATGTACGGAGGACCAAAGTTTCCAAATGAAGGAAAAGTAGAAGGTTCCCCAGGAAAAGGGGCTCCTCCATTGGTACTCTTGGGATTCGATGCCATTAACATTGACTCGACCTAAGGTCCACTAAGTAAAACAAACAACACACGCTATGAATCTGAGAAGCAATCAATCAAACAAACCTTCCTACTATGAAACCACTAGTTGGTGATGAAATCCAACGTCGCGAGATCAAAATAGAAAGAGGCGGGGATAGAGTGGGTGGATCAATTACGTTGGTGACCTACTTAACGAGCTTATGCCTTGGTGCAAGCTTCCACGCAGTAATTGTGGATTTACTCTCCAAGGAGCTTGAGTGAGTTTGACCAGCGTCTGTTCTAGGTATAGTGAGACTTCCCTTCACCGTCACCTTGTGTGGGACCCTAAAGATTATGGCTACTAAGGTCACCAATTCGTAGACAGCCCCTGGGCGGGTACAATCGACAGTCCAGTTGGAACGTATGGGCAGGATAACAAGTCTGAAATCAACCCGAGAGGCTCCCACACATAATCATGGATATACCTTCAAGTGACCCCCAATATACGATCCAACCACTACAAACAGTTGAACCATGGAGGGATAATCTCCATAATTCGCTCGAATGCAACCTCGTGCGTAACCCCTGTGTGAGAGGGGGATCCCATAAAGCCTATACGACAATTGGATTTCTCTCTCCCTACCACAAGATACTAAGTTTGTTTGATATCTTTGGAAATTTATCCTTTCAACCTATTCCAAATTCCTACACCATAAGATAATGTAGGTTTGCTACCAGAAAATATAAAAATGTCTAATCAATTTTTAGTTTAGCGCTTAATAATGGAGGACCTAGAATGCATAAAAATTGGTGAAAATGTAAGTGAATATGGGAGAAGGCTAATGGATCATAAACAAACAGAAAAAGTGATCTGAAAGGTGGTAAAAGGGAAGGGACAAACCAAGGAAAGACAATAGGATTCCTTGTCCCCAGTGGAGTCACCAATTTCTGTTGTAGGAAAATCTCCCCACGAACAGGTAGATCTCCCCTTGAGAGCTAGACTCTTAACTCTAAGACAGAAGATGCTTAACATGGACACTGACTTCCTTTTAGATATACATAAACTAATGTGTGAGGAGGAAGGAGAAAATAAGTACCTCTTTACCAGTGTTTGTCCTTGCACGGTTCGAGTTGAGCTCCAATCTTAAACTCCTCGATAAGCCCTGTAGACAAAAAAAGATACAACCAACTTCCTACTCTACTGAGATTAGCTCGAAAGAGATCTATCTACTAGAGACAAGTTCATGTGATATCAAACACAAACTAGAAAGAAACAGGCCAAGCATATTATATTAATGAGAACAAAGTGTTTCTTACAGCCATGGATGGAGTGCAACAGCTTCACCAAGCTCTCCTTGTCCAAACCCTTGATTAAATAGTCCACACACAGAATGTTGATGTTCCAGATGGCATCTTCCTCATGAGATCATAAGTTATATGCTTCACAATACTTTCCATCCCCATACTATATGTTGCCTATGAGATCATATGTTTCATACCTCCAATCTTTCTTCTCCCATGAGACCATAAGTTTGGTATCTCTAAACTCTTATTCCTTTTCTCCTCCATGGAAATCCCTCATTATATAGAATTTGGAGGCTTAATCACCATTGAGAGGATCTCTCATAATATCCACTAAGAAAGGGATCTCTAAGATATTTAGGGAGAAAATATCTCTTAAGGATTTTAGAGAGGGAATATATCTCAAGGATTTTAAGGAGGAAATATTTCAACCATCCATGAGATCCTCCACCTTCCCAAAAAAATAGGAAACCAAATGTGAGGTGGATTCTCACACTTAATTACTTTCTTTTTCATGAATATTAATAATAATTCATGTGCACTTGATTCTCACACTTAATCAATTCCTTTTCCATGAATATTAATAATAATTCATGTGTACTTGGTATTTTGGTCTTCATATAATATATCCCTCCTCCACATTGACTAGGGATTGTGACATGGGCTATTCCATGGTGTCAAGGTGTATGAGACACTTATATGACACTTTATGACACTTAGGGCGAGGTACCTAGGTGTGCAAATTTCATGCGTAACATCTGCAACTCTCACCCTGTTTGTAATTTTCCTCCACCTGTCTGCAACTCTCCCCTTGTCTGTAATTCTCCCCTTTCGACATCAATTGTAAATGTATGCTCCCCCTGAGTTGTGCTTCTTTACTAACAATATTAGAGGGATATCACTCCTAGCTTATGTATGAGATATTCATATGTTTCTCTCAGAAGGGATGTGGTAAAAGTATTTGCAACCTATTACTTTTGTTGTGCTGCTCCCCCTTAGACTGTGCTTTCTCTTGTAGTTTTCTAAAGTAGCTCCCCTTGTGATGTGCTATCTTTTCTTGTTGTAATTGCTCAGTCTTTTCTATTTTATTGTCACTCTCCTGAACCACTAACAAGATTCCAAAGACTTGCTAGATGTTTCACTATCATAGTAGATATATGAAACCATGCCAACTCCCAAAGATTTCCTTGAGAAAATGTGTAGAGTTGTCGTCAAATTTCATTATGATCTCTCAAAAGTCTTTCAAGGTTTTAAGAAAGAATGTTCAAAATATTGAATGAATATTATATGCATGCTGCCCAGAATATAACATTCTCCACTTGCACTCTTTCTCTCCTTATCATTTTCTGCCTCAATGGTAAACATTGTTCGAATATGATACAACAACACTCCTGAAGAAATATGAACATTGTCGCCAACAACGCAAGATAATCAGTCTCTGTCAATTCGGACAGTCTCTATATCCAACATAAGAAGTAGAACATCTCCAACAATAGTCAAACTTGGTTGGGTTCAAACATCTCCAACATAAGAAGTAGAACATCTCCAACAATAGTTGAACTTGGTTGGGTTCATATATCAACAACTTCAAGTATTTCCCCTTTAAGGGATCAATAAGTAGCAACAACGGTTCTTATCAAAACTTCAATTTGACACACAACCCAGTCCAAACTCCAGTCCACTATCATGTCGGGTCGATTCTTAGTCGGCCACTTCCATGGAAATCATCAGTAAGTAAGAGAAGCACTACATGACTATACAATTTATGATACAAAATGATATGAAGTCCTCAAGCATTTGGTCAAATGATTCCATGACCATCCATCAATTCAACCACAATCTATCCTAATAGTTGGCACTGATCCAAAATTTTGTCTTTCACGTCTTGTATGAAAAGATCTAAGAGAATGATTTCCATTCCTTCGATTTTTATGGTGAGGATGATGATAGGCAAGAAATGTTTGTGTTGGTTAATTAGCGGAAGTAGGCTCATGGTGAGGTTCACTCACATGAGTATAACAACTCTGCATATCAACAACAATGTCATTTGTAACAACATGCTCAAATGTTGGCATGTGAGGAGCGTGCAACTCATCAGTCTGTTTGACACAATCAATAGTAGATTGTTCTTCTAGAAAACCAATATGAACTCCTCATGAAACAAATAAAACTTCCTTGGTTGTAGCAAGACTAAGTGTAGGTTCGGAGGCAACAACAACATCATATCCAAGACCAGTCTTAATGAGTGGATACCTTTGACAATTTATGATATCACTTAATATTTCAGTACTCTTTTCAAACTTCAAGCTTTTGTTCAACCGAGAAGTTGATTTTTCCAAATCCTTTCTTAGGGAAACAATCTCGTATTCTATATCTTCACAATTTTCTTCCTTTTTCTTCAATTGGATTCTTACCACATCTTCTATCCTTCTTGGCTCTTCTAATTGAACTTTTAGGCTTATGATCATCTTTTCTGATTCTTCAAGGCTTCGTGACATTTTGGTTTTTGAATCATGATCCTCTTCTTCATATTTTTGGAGTTTCTCCCTTTTTTTCAAATTCATTTTCCTTAGCTTCTTTGTTTCGCTTAAGGTACATATGAGTTCTTCTTCAAGATCCACTTCTCCATATGTTTCATTGTTTTTCTCTTCTTATAAACCCATCATTTCTTTTCTTTTATCTTCATCAACATTTGTTTCGATTGCTATAAAAAGAGTTTATTCTCTAACATTATTATAACTGATTTCACTTCTTTCTTGAGACAAGTCACTGACCCCTATTGAGTAGAGGCTCTTCTTCTACGCATAAGAGTTCTTGTTCTTTTCGTGTATGTTCTGTTTGTTTCCATTTTTGTTTTTATGATGTTTTTGTAAATCCTAACCTTGTACAATATCTACTGCAAACTGATATTTAGAGAAGAACAGAAAAGATACAATGGCAAATACAAACATTACACAGAGATTTTTCACCTGTAAACTCAAAATGGGAAAACCAACATATATTATATTCATACATAGTGTAATATTTTTTACAATACAATATACATATAGG
This sequence comes from Picea engelmannii, assembly GCA_009831015.1. Lineage (NCBI taxonomy): Eukaryota > Viridiplantae > Streptophyta > Pinopsida > Pinales > Pinaceae > Picea > Picea engelmannii. Next base: position 492,349 of record ML778770.1, on the reverse strand, counting down.
AGCCAACAACATCCAAAACCCTAACCCAATGACCTGGATTAGTCCAAAACCCTAATTCCTTAACCGGAAATAGAAAACCTGGAACAATTTTCTTCCTCTATTTCTGATTCACAATTGGAACAATCGCTTGATTTGTGCACTTTTTTCTTCATCTTCTTTGAGGCTTTGAATGTTTCTTATTTCTTTAAAGGTTTTTCCTTTTTAGTCCTCATTTCGTATGTAGTGAGGATCCCATGCAATTCATCCATTGTTAATTGATCAAGATCCTTCATTTCCTCAATGGTAGAAAATTTGGAATCGAATCTTAAGGGGAGTAACCTCAACACATTTTTCTTAATCATTAATTCTTCAATGGTTTTACCAAGTCCTCTGATGGTGTTGACAATTTCGTCCACAGGGAGGAGATAGGTTACCACATTTTCTTCATATTTCATATTCAAACTCTTGAACTATCTTCTATGAGTTGGAGTTTAGCCTTCTTGACCTTGTCATTGCCTTTATGGACTGTTTGAAGTGTATCCCAAATTTGTTTCGCTGATTTGCAATGCATTACTTTGACAAACTCTAATTCTGATAGTCCACACAAGATGGCGTTCATTGCTTTTGAATTATTTTCACTATCCTTTTTCCCGAACATATCTGTTGGTGGAGTTGTTGGGGATGTATAACTAGTCACAACTGATTTCCAAATATCAAAACTAAGGGCCATTAGATATGTTCACATCCTTATTGTTAGCACCAGGAGTTGTCCTTAGAATTCTTGAACAACAAGCCCAATACCCATGAGAATATGAATAATTAAATCAATTTTATGGTTGGTGGATCAACAAGAAAGAGAAAGAAAGAAAGAGGGCAACAGACTGTCTGCATAGACATTCCATTGGGCATGGAGTCATAAAAACCCTGTTGAAACACTGAGAGGGGGGGGGGTGTGAATCAATATTACCCTTTTTTAAACAATTAGTAATTACTTTGTTATTTTATTAATCATCACAATATATCATCATTGGAATTGTATTTAAGATCAATTATATAAATATAATTAACAAGAATTACAAGGATTTATAAAGAGTAGTCTAAGATTGTGAAGGAAACCAATCCTCTTTAGAGTTCCAACTCTTAGAGACACAAATCTCCTTCTTCACGACACCAACCCTAGGAAGCACAAAATCCCTTGTTTTAGGGCACCAACCATATGAAGCACCAACTCCTTTGTCTTTAGGGCACCAACCCTAGGAAGCACCAACTCCTTTTTTTTTCAGTGCACCAACCCTAGGAAGAACCAAATCCATTTTTTCACACTTTACTTAGTAAAGGATATGAATCCTTCCTTGCTCCTCCCTTCCACCCTCACTGCACAAGTATCATCAATTTTTCTTCTTGGACTCTGCTTCTGCTTTTGATCTTCTGACATAGACTACAAAGACACTTTCTTCTCACCATTCTTTCTTCTTTATATAGTCTTCCAACTGGTGTGAATTTGAACCATTACATCTTTCGACAATGAGCCATTGTACTCTTTCATTTAAATGATAATTTCAAACTTTAAATAATATCATTTTTCCTTTTTTTTATTCTTTATTCATAATGCTCATGTTTTAACTCTTCTTTAATCATGACTATGTATCGGTTCATTAGTATATAGATCTTGATTTGTTGTGAATTTGAGTCTTTATCAATAGGTGCTCCCTTCAAACCAAAATTTGTGTGACCACGAGCTTATCCATTCCAAGTATTGTTCTTTTAGTGCTTTCTTCTTCCACCCCTATTCTTCTACATGGGACCATATTCAAACATCTGAGGGTTATTTCCTTATAGCCCCTTTAGCTTCTTTACCTTATCACATGACTGGTGCTGGAACCAGGTTCTCTAGTACTTCTTCCTTTGGGACTTTCATCTTTTTCAGTCATTCAATCGTCCCGGAGTACATTTCACCAAAGTGCGTATACTGTATTCACTAGTAGATTGGATGGTCAATATTTAATATTCCATTGGATGGACGATCTTGGCTTATCTAGAGGCTTCAAACAAATCAAATTTTAGGACTTAATCTACAATTGAGTGGACGATTCTCGTTCACTTTGGGACTTCAACATTTCGATACTCTGACCTTTGTAGTCTTCCAACTCTTCCGGAGAAAATTTTGTCAAAGGGTGTATCATCACTCCATGCCTGATAGGATTCACATGTCCAAGAGCTAGGACCATAGACTTAGGTACAAAGGTTCTCCCTCTCTCTGGCTATTCAGCTATTCGTGACTCAGAGACTTCGGGATACTTGAAATCTGAGGTAGTTCAATCCCTCTGGAGTGTTTACCTATTGAATAAGTCATAAATTTGTGGTGACCACTTACTGTTAGTTGTTAGTACACCTTATGGTATCCTTCCACTTTACTCGATCGAATGATCGAAAGATATTCCGGTGGATCTTATATCAACGACTAATATAAATTCGTGACTTCGACCTTTAGCGCTTCATGTAGCTTTGTTGGTAGGAAAAGATGGTTATCCCAGAGGTTGTAGTCTTGGAATGAAGTGGTGTTTTGATGTCACCTATGATGACATGGACCCGTAGTGGGAGTGCCACGTGTCACCCTGATTTGTGACTTTCACAAACCTTATGTTCCATATGTATTTGACACTTGTCATCATCTGATTGGGCCACGTGTCCTTGTTGACTAAGATTTTGAATTTTCATTACTTCATAGCTTTGGGAGTTTTGGCACTTTTATACCATCCTTCGATCATTGTCAAAGTGTCGAATAGATCTATCATCATAGATATTTCCTTGTCTTGATCAGATGACCTTTGTTTACTCTAGGACTATGTGCCTTTGGCCCCACATATCCTATCCTTCCACTACACTTGATCAACGAATGAGGGGATTTCCCTACTCTTCCTCTCATCCGATGGTCAACAATGTAAATTCTAACCTTGTACAATGTCTACTGTAAACAGATATTCAAAAAAGAATAGAAAAGATACAATGGCAAATACAAACATTACACAGAGATTTTTCCCCTGGAAACCCAAACCGGGAAAACCAACATATATTATATTCATTCATTATGTTACATTGTTTACAATACAATATACATATAGGAGCCAGCGACATCAAAACCCTAACCCAATGACCTGGATTAGTCCAAAACCCTAATTCCTTAACCAGAAATAGAAAACAATCGGCAAAAAACCATGTGCCTAAAAAAACCACCTAAATACATGACACTACTACTCGTGCAAATAATATAACACATACCCAACATTATCCCACTTGTCATTTTCTTTGCATACAGGGGGTTACAGGGTTACATAGTCAAAAATCCAGGGCAACAATGGCCATGGATCCTCTACACCAAGAGAACTTCTCAGTGCTCACAGATTTTGTTAATGAGCCTGCAACATTCTTCAAAGTGTCCACTTGTTGGGTATGTGTTATATTCTTTGCACGAGTAGTAGTGTCTGAGCGTTTGCGCCGGACGCGTAGGGGGGTTAGAGGGGGGGTGCAGGGGGCAGCGCCCCTGAATTTTTTTTTCACACCGGGATGACATATTTCCGGGACAACATATTACCGGGACGACATATTTCCGGGACCACATTTTATTTAGGTGGTTTTTCGGCACATGGTTTTTTGCTGATGGTTTTCTATTTCTGGTTAATGAATTAGGGTTTTGGACTAATCCAGGTCATTGGGTTAGGGTTTTGGATGCTGCTGGCTCCTATATGTATATTGTATTGTAAACAATGTAACATAAGGTATGAATATAATATATGTTGGTTTTCCCGATTTGGGTTTCCAGGTGAAAATCTCTGTGTAATGTTTGTATTTGCCATTGTATCTTTTCAGTTCCTTTCTGAATATCAGTTTGCAGTAGATATTGTTCAAGGTTAGAATTTACACCACCATCATCAGTGATACTTTCTTTTCTTCAATCATGTCTCTCACAAAGTGATATTGAACATCAATGTGATTTGTCTTTGAATGATAAGCAGGGTTCTTCGCCAGAAAAATTGCACTCTGACTGTCACACTCTATCCTTACAACTTGTTGTACCAACCCAATACCTGAACACAATATTTGTAACCATACTACTTCCTTACTTGCATGAGTGGCTACCATGTATTCATATTCTGTAGTTGAAAGTGCCACTACAGCCTGTCTTTTGCTCATCCAACTTATTGCTCCTCCAAATAGGTTAAATGCATACCCGCTTGTAGATCTCCTACGATCCAAATCTCCAGCCCATTCTGCATCCACAAAGCCATGTATATCGACCACTCTGTCCAATCCTAGTCTTCCTTCGTAGCAAAATCCATAGCTAGCAGTGCCACGCAAATACCTGAAAACCCTTTTTACTGTTGTCCAATGCTCCTTCCTTGGTTTTGACATATACCTGCTCAAAACTCCCACTGCATGTGCAATGTACGGTATAGTACAGACCATTGCAAACATCAAACTACCAACTGCACTCGCATATGGAACATGAGACATGTCCTCCTCTTCTTCATGTGTCTTGGGACACTGATCTATAGATAACTTTACACCAACATGAATAGGAACCTTGACCGGTTTACTTTCCTGCATATTAAACCTCTGCAATATTGTCTTGACATATTTTCTCTGATTTAACCAGAGTTTCCTCTTTTTTTGATCTCTTTTAATTTCCATGCCCAAAATGAAATTTGAAGCACCAAGATCCTTCATGTCGGATTTAGAGGACAACTGAGTTTTCACATCCTGGATAATCTCCTTGTTGTTTCCTATCAGCAACATGTCATCCACATACAAGACCAAATAAATCAAATGATCACCAATTAATTTAGAATACACATAGTGATCCTTTTTTCTTCTTGTGAAGCCAAGTCCCGGCATATAAGTATCAAATTTTTGATACCACATCCTTGGTGATTGTTTTAGACCATACAAGGACTTTTTTAGCTTGCATACCAGCTCCTTCTTTCCTTTCATAGCATAACCTTTTGGTTGCTTCATAAATATTTCTTCTTCCAGATCCCCATGCAGGAATGTTGTCTTCACATCCATCTGTTCTACTTCAAAATCAAATGCAGCAGCAACAAATAACATAAATTTTATAGAGGTTAACTTGGCAACAGGAGAAAAAATCTCACCAAAATCAATTCCCTCAACCTGGAAATAACCCTTTGCTACTAATCGAGATTTGTATTTCTCCACTTTTCCTTTTGCATTCAGCTTCTTTTTAAATACCCATTTGCTTCCAATGGGCTTTCTTCCAGTTGACAACTCCACTAGATCCCAAGGCTCATTCTTATCCAAAGATGCCATTTCTTCTTCCATGGCCCTTTTCTAGATATTTTCATCCTCTGAATCCACTGCCTCCCTGACATAGTACACAGATTTTCCCAATGATGGGACCGACATAGGTCCAAAAACATCACTGTGAACTAGTTGTAAAATTCCTTCTGCCCTCGTTGCACCAAAGGGGAATCTTACCCGATTCTGCTTCCCATATAGACAATGTTCATAGATAGCAAAATCCAGAGAACAATTGGACATACCTTTGACCATACCTTTACCGTGTAGTAGTCGAAGACCCTTCTCTTCGATATGCCCCAGTCTTTGATGCCACAACATAACCTTTTCTCCAGAGACTGTAGGAGTTCTTTCTTCTTCAACTCCAATATCGGGAACAATGGAGCTATTACACCCATCACTAATAGTGCTTCCTAACATCTTATACAGAGTTCCAAACTGAACTCCCTTCATCAAAACCATTTCTCCGCGAACCATCCTGCAAGTTCCCTTTTCAAAAATTGTTTTTACCCCTACATCTTCCATTTTGCTTACAAAAATCAAATTTCTGTCCATACTTGGGATGTGTAAAACACCAGGCAGTGTTCTAATCCTTTCATATATGAGTCTCAACTTGAACCTTCCTCTTCCTATGATTCTGGTTGTCGAATCATTACCTAAGAAAACATTACCTCCATCATACTTTTCATATTCGTAGAACCACTCCCTGTGGGGAGTCATATGAAAGGATGCACCGGAGTCAATCAACCATGCCTCATGATCTACATGTGTGCTTGAAGAGGCCAAGTACACATCCCCTCCTTCTTCCTTGGAGGTCTTTTCTTCTGTAGAAGAAGATTCTTCAGATCCCTTCTTTTTCTCAACTTTGGATCTACACTGCTTCTTGTAGTGCCCTTCTTTTCCACACCTCCAACATACTCTTACAAAATTTCCAGGAGATTTAGATCTACCCTTAGACTTAGATCTCCCACTTGAGAAATTAGATCTATTTCTTTCCTGGGAACGTCCTCTTACAAATAATGCGTCTGTGTTATGTCCTTCCATATTCTTTCGTCTCATCTCCTCCGACAACAAGGATGAGACCACTTCTTCAAACTTCAAAAAAGTTGTATTACTACCTATGGCCACAACCAGACTATCCCACGAGTCTAGTAAAGAACACAAAAAACTGATACATTTATCTTCATCTGAAATTTTAATCTCAACAGATATTAACTAACTTACCACAGTATTTAAGGCATTCAAATGATTTGCCACCAAGTCTCCATCTCTCATCCTCAAGTTATACAACTTCTTTCTTAGGAATAGTTTATTTACCAGGGACTTAGACTGATACAACTTCCCCAAATTTTCCCATAAATCCTTGGATGTAGCTTCCTCTAACACATTCAGTAATACTGAATCGGAGAGACACAGTCAGATTGTTCTCTTTGCCTTCCGATCCATCTTTTTCCACTCATATGCAGAAGTTCCTGTAGGTGCAGTACCTGGATCTACCACGATCCACTGATATCTGTCCACCAAAATATCTTCCATCTTGAGCTTCCACAGCTCAAATATTTTCCCATTAAACTTCTCGATCTCCATCTTCGAATTGCTTGCCATTTCTTTTCACCTGAAAAACAATACCACAGATCTCCCACTGTAACAAGGCTTATCACAGTCCCAAGCCAAACCCTTGACCACAAAGGCGTCCCCCTGAAGCCAATAAAGCTCCGATACCAAATGTAAATTCTAACCTTGTACAATGTCTACTCTAAATGGATATTCAGAAAAGAACAAAAAAGATACAATGGCAAATACAAACATTACACAAAGATTTTCCCCCTGGAAACCCAAACGGGGGAAACCAACATATTTTATATTCATTCATTGTGTTACATTGTTTACAATACAATATACATATATTAGCCAACGACATCCAAAACCCTAACCCAATGACCTAGATTAGTCCAAAACTCTAATTCCTTAACCGGAAATAGAAAACCATCGACAAAAAACCATGTGCCGAAAAAACCACCTAAATACATGACACTACTACTCGTGCAAAGAATATAACACATACCCAACAAACAAGAGTTCGTGACTTCTGGGATTTGGCCTTCTAGTAAACTTACATGTTTTAGACTTCGTTTCATCCAGAGTGGTCATCGTCGGAGTTGACCACCTTCTTTCCTTTAGTGTGATCTGATGGTTCAACATTTCCATTATAGATCGACAGTCAATGCTTAACTTCTAGATCAAATCTTGATGTAGCAGCTAGGAAACCATTCGAAGCTCCTTCCTGATCGACAGTTGGCATTATTTTGTGACTTTGGGATTTCGTGGATTATTACTTTTTTTCAGTAATCGACGAAGCAGCGAAGCTCTAGAGTACCAAAGCTTTCTATCTCATGCTTGATCTAATGACTGCAAACTAACCCAAACTTTCTCCACGAGATCTGATGGTCGGAGTTTACTTCATGATTTCAAAGGTTTCAAGACTTTATGTCTTATGGGGTCCACTTATCATGTCCTTCCACTTGATTCTATTTGACGATCATGATAGATACTGAACTAATCTAATGGTTATAGTAACTTGATCCTTTAGAAGGGATTCTTTTGTGTAGGCTCGAGATTCTGTGCGACTTGCTACCTTATTTCTCCTGAGATTTGATCTCATCACCTGCACTATGTTTACATCAATGAAAATATCATAGCGTTGTGTCCAACATTCTCCCCCTTTGGCATTGATGGCAACCTTTTCTTTGAAATATTTATGTTTTTTATCAATTTTATTCCCCTTTGACAACAATGATAGAAGAGATCTTTCTTTGATCCCCCTGTGGTGAATCTCCCCTTATCCATGCCCTCATTGTCTTTTAATGTGACTTCTATGGTTTTAATGAGGTATGTGAATTACTCACAATTTCTGTCGAAGAGTTTCAAAGGTACTCCTTGGAAAAGGTTTTGTGAATATGTATGCAATTTGTTCTTTGGTGTCCGCATACACTATTTTAACCACTGTTTGAGTAACCTGATCTCTTAAGAAACGATATTTAATTGGGATTTGTTTGGTTTTAGAATGAATTATTGGATTTTTAGAGATACATATGGCACTAGTGTTATTAGAATTAATAGTAATGGGATCATGATATCTTATTTGTAAATCTTCTAAAGTTTTCTTCATCCAAAGAACTTGTGTGCAACATGATGCAACAACAATGTATTCTGCCTTTGCTGTGGATAGTGATGTGGATGTTTGTTTCTTACTTAGCCATGCTACCAAAAATTTTCCTAGAAAGAATGCTACTCCACTGGTGCTTTTCCTATCATCTATACTACTGGCCCAATATGCATCAATGTATGTATTTAATGTAAAGTATTTTTCTTTTGGATACCATAATCCAAATTCTAAGACCCCTTTAAGATATCTAAATATTCTTTTTACTGCTTTTAGATGAGTTTCCCTAGGTGCAGATTTAAATATTCCCACTAGTCCTATAGCCTACATGATGTCAGGTCTAGTTTTTGTTGAATAGAGCAAACTTTCGATCACTGATATGTAAATAGTTTGATCTACTTTTGGTGATTCATCATCTAGGATTAGTTTACATCCAATGACCATGGGAGTACTTACTGGTTTACTGTCTTCCATTTGGAATATCTTCAACATTTATTTGATATATTTGGTTTGGGAAATAAATATTCCTTTTTCTGATTGAGTGACTTGTAAACCTAAGAAAAAAGACATTTCTCCCATCATAGACATTTCAAAATCTTCTTGAATTTCATTTGCAAATTTTATGTTAATTATAGTAATATTACTCTGAGATATGATATCATCGACATATACTACCACATAAATCATATTTTGATCTTCAATTTTGATATATAATTTGTTGTCAGTAGCCCCTCTCTTATATCCTTGTTTTTGTAGGTACTGATCTAACCTTGAAAACCATGCTCTTGGGGCTTGCTTAAGACCATATAAATATTTTTTTTATCTTGCACACATAGTCTTGATTTTCTATTAGCATGAATCCTTCTGGTTGTTCAACATAGACTTTTTATTCTAGAGTTCCATTCAAAAATGATGACGTGACATCCATATGATAAATCTTGAAATTCTTGAAGCATGCAAATGCCAAGAACATCCTGATGACTTCTAGTCTTTCTACTGGAGAAAATTTTTCTTCAAACTCAATACCTTCTACTTGAGCATATCCTTTGCAAACTAATCTGGTTTTGTTATTTATAATCTCCCCATTTTCATTTAGTTTGTTCTTGAAGATCCACTTAGATCCTACCACATTTTTGTCCTTAGGTCTTGGAAATAATTCCCAAGTATGGGTCCTCTATATCTGGTCAAGTTCTTCATTCATTTCCTTTGTCCATTTTTTACTTGTGTTGGCTTATTTAAATGATTTAGGTTTTATCATAGACAACATTTCCTGTTCTGAGTCAAATGTGAGTTTCCTTCTTGTTTCTACTCCTGCATTTTTGTCTCCAATGATCTGACTCTTAGGATGATTCTTTTGAACTCTTTTTGATGGAGCTTTTGGCAAGGGAGTTTCTTCATTTTCTTCATCATCAATATATAGTTCATTTTCATGTGTTTCATTATCATCATCTTCTTGTTGAGATTCTTTATCAATTTTTGATATGTTTTGGGATATGCTCTTCTTTAGTTTTAGATCATCTATCTTTACATTGACACTTTCTAGTATATTTAGTAGTCTAATATTATAACATATGTATGCTTTCTTATTATGTGAATAACCTAAAAATATGGCTTCATCATATCTTGGATTGAACTTTCCTATATTATGTTTATCATTCTTAATGTAACATTTAATTCCAAAAATTCTAAAGTGTTTAATAGATGTTGTTTTTCCAAACCATAGTTCATAAGGAGTTTTGTCATGGTTGGGTCACAACTCAGCTTGATTAAGTATGTGGACTGTTGTGTAGATTGCATCTCTCAAGAATTTGTCTGGAAGCATGTCTTCATTTAACATGGTTCTTGCAACTTCTTGAACTGTTCTGTTTTTCCTTTCCACCACTCCATTTTGTTGAGAAGTCCTCGGAGCTGAAAATTGTCTTTTGATATCATGATTTTCACAAAATTAAATGAACTCTTTAGAGGTGAATTCTCCTCCATTGTATGATCTCAAACATCTAATTTTGAGATCTGTTTCAATCTCTACAAGCCTCTTTGTATGTTTTAAACTTCTCAAAGGCTTCTGATTTTTATTTTAGAAAGTATACCCATGTCATTATTTTGTAATCATCAATGATAAACATAAAATAATGTTCACCATAAATACTTTTAGTTCTAGTAGTTCCACATAGATCTGTGTGAATAAGTTCTAATGGTTTTGTTTTGGAATGCTCTTTTTTTTTGAAACTAACTCTTGTTTGCTTCCCTATTTGACAATTCTTACAAATAGAATTTGAAGGCTTAATAACTTTTGACAGATCCCTTACTACCTCCTTATTGTTGGCTTTGATTAAGTTGTCAAAGCTTAAATGTCCCAACTTTCTATGCCATAGTCAGCTTTCATCTTCTTGACTTAATTTTTTTTTTTTCTTCATCTACATCAAGGATGTACACATTGCTAGATGTTCTTGGTGCAACTGCTACTAACTTTCCAGTATCCTTTTTTCTGATCTCACATTTCTGAGAATCAAAGGTAAGTATGTGACCCTGATCACATGTCTGACTTACACGTAGGAGATTAGGATTGAGATTTTCTACTAGAAGTACATCTTCTTCTTTGGTCTTGTTATTCCCTAAACTGACAATGCCTTTTCCCCAGTGTTTTGGCCGACATATTATATCCAAAGGTGTTAGGGACCTAGCCCCTCACATAGGTAGAATAATATAATTCCATGTAATAAAGGTCAATATTAATAAGGCCTAGCAATAAGGAAGAATAAGTCCAATGTAAGAAGACCTAATAGAAGCTTCCACTTCTAGAAGGATCTTCCTCTAGATGGTTGTTTTGATAGACATATTTAGTATAAATAGGAGTTAAGGGTATGCAAAATTTTGTCTTGGATATTATTGTAATCGAAATCTACTCTACTGGAGGTTTCCCCCTTGAAGAGGCAAGTGAACATTGCTCTCAGTAATCAAAGTGCTCTTTTTGGTGTTATTATGGTATCAGTTTGGTATTATTGTGGTGTTGTTACGGTTATATTGTTGTTCATATGCCATTTCTAGCTATTTATTTATGTTCTGCATACTTTTTTGTATCTGGAATATTACAAGTGGTATCAGAGCACCTTCCTCGACAAAAAATTGTGGGTTAATTGTTTTTCAGGGTAGAGACATATTCCGACATCTTTAAGCTACAAAGATTTGTCGTTACACACATAAACTCTCGGTCGGGAATTCATACATGCAGGAAATTCAAGAGGTACTTAAGCACACATCTTTTGGCCATCCTTGTAACCCCTGTTGGTACCTCTTCGAGTTGTATCACATCAGAAAATACCTATATACAGATCAACCTAGATCTCATGAAGCCCTCCATAGATAAACTGATCATTCATCTGACTTCTATAGTGCCATCGAGAACAACACTCAGGAAGATACTCTCTAGTACCTGGGTGGTCAGATAGTACGGCTAAGGGCACGGTCTAGCCTCCTTAGTTGGTGCCCTAAGATATTGGGCCGAGTACTACTGTTGGACCCCACACATATATTAGAGAGATATAGCATAAGGAAAAACTTTGTCTGTAGAACCCTTAAATACGTAACCCTTGGGAAGGAAACAAAAATAGAAAAGACAAGATCTATTGTCACGCAATTGTGTCTCTTGCATTCAAGTTGCAAAATTACTACACATTTCTTCCTGTTAAACATTTGGGCATTTCATCATTGCAATATTCTTCATATCGGAGTATAACTCCACAGGAGTAAAAAAACAAAGTCTGGATCTTGTTGGCACCATTATTTGATACCTATTCCATTGGATTTATCTCTTCTCCCTTATCGCAGTCATACCTATCATTTTTCAACAAATTGTTTTTTTTGTGGACCCAACCCCCTTCCAACATCCTTTTTTGGGATTTACACCATTGGATGCAACTCGTCGCCTTGATTGTTGTGATACACTTCACCCATAACTCATTTTATGTGTGGTCCCACCAACCCCCTTTCGTGTTCCCTCATCATTATGGCCCATAACTGTAGCCAGGACTTGGAAGATCGCTTCAATACCTTGCACTCTAATTTCACAGAAACCCAACAAGAAGTGAGACAAATCTGTGCCAATATTGTCTCCATCAATAAAAAGATGAATTCCTCCATCGCTGCCTCAATCGGGGAACTCAAACAAGACCTCAAACCAGACATGACTACCCATCTTGAATCAGTCACTACGATGATCTGTGCCAAGATGCATATCCCTGCAGATCTTCCCTTATTTGACCCACCTTTACATACCGAAGGTGAAACTTCCTCTCATTCCTAGAATTTTCAGCCCCATCACTTTTAGTGTGACCTTTTCCTTCAGCGTGTGGATGTGACCAAATTGTATGGCTCAGATCCCACTGACTGGGTAACTCAAATGGAACATTATTTATCTTTGTATGGAATTACAGATGAGTTGGCCAAACTTCGGTATGGTGTTCTCCATCTAGTTCAAGAACGTTGGCAATGGAGAAAAAATGCCCGCCAAGGGTATGTGGCTTGGACACACTTTGTGGTAGATATTTATGAACACTTTGACACTGACACCAACCATTTAAGACGTCTGACAAAGTTGAAACAATTTGAACAATGTAAGACTTTATAGGTACTTTTGAGCGACTAGATTTTCGTACAGAGGGCATGTCTGATGCTTTTTTCTGAGAATGTTTTATCAATGGCCTCGAGGATGAGATTCGTGCCCATGTCCTCATGGCTCGACCTCAGATTTGGGTGGACGCTAATAAAAGAGCCAAGGAAGAACAACAGGTTGTCTCTTCTCAAAAATGAAAACCCTCTATTCCTCACACTAAACCAGTAGTTCCCACTCCTCCTACTCCACTAAATATCCAGAAATTGACTAGGGACAAAATGGTTTAACGCCAACTCAAAGGCCTTTGTTATAATTGTGATGAAAAATATTTTTCTGGAAACAAGTGTAAGGAACAAAATATTTTTATGGCCATCTTAGAGGATGTTTCAGAAGAGGATGTTGAGGCTCCCCTTGTGTCCGTGTCACCTGAACCCACGGACCCAACCCCTCCCTCAGATCCTACCGAAGTAGAACCAGTCATTTCCCTAAATGCTCTCACTAGCTTCTCTGCTCCCCAAACCCTCAAGCTAATTGGTTACGTCGAGCATAGGAAGGTCATCAATCTTTCTGATAGTGGAAGCACCCATAATTTTATTCATCACCACATTTCCCAAGAAGCTAATTGCTATATCCGAGAAGTCAATAATTTTCAAATCATGATTGCCAATGGTGGGTCCATGAAATGTGGAGGGAGTTGTGAATACGTATGTCTCCAAATTGGTGAATACCACCTGAAATCTCATATGTTTTCTATCGACATGGGCAGTTGTGACATTGTGTTGGGTGCAAAATGGCTAAGGAATTTGGGTCCCATTCTCATAGATTTTAAGGAATTAACCATGCAATTAGACCAGGAGGGCCAACAATATAAGTTCCAAGGCATCATTGTCGGTTCCCTATAGATCAGTAGTTCCAATCGCATGGAAAAGATGCTCAAAAAGGTCTCCTAGCATTATTTCCCAACTCCATGCCATACAAGAAACTGAGACACCATTTGTGCCGCAGGACCTCCAATCCATCCTCTCTAAACATCAAATGGTTTTTTCCACTCCCTAGGGAATCCCTCCTTCCCGTGGTGTTCATGATCATTCCAATCCCTTTGTCCCAGGCATCCTTCCTCCCAATATCCATCCCTATCATCACCCCTTTTCCCAAAAAAATGAAATTGAGAAAATTGTTCAAGAACTACTCAACGCAGGTGTTATCCACCCTAGTATGAGCCCCTACTCTTCTCTTGTGGTCATGGTCCTTAAGAAAGAAGGTTCTTGGTACATGTGTCTTGACTTCCACGCCCTCAAAAAACTCACCATTAAAGACAAATTTCCCATCCCTGTCATTGGTGACATCTTGGATGAATTCAGTGGCACCCGGTTCTTTACTAAACTTGATCTTCGTTCTCGCTACTACCAGATCCATATGAAAGAGGAATACATTCCTAAGACTGCATTTCAAACTCATGAGGGCCACTATGAGTTTTTGGTCATGCCCTTTGGCATGTGTAATGGTCCCTCCACTTTCCAAATCCTCATGAATCATGTCTTCTGTCCTTTTCTCCATCATTTTGTCTTAGTTTTCTTTGATGATATCCTCATACTATAGTAAAACCTAGAAAACCCATATTTCTCATGTGGATCGAGTTCTCTATATAGTCTCTCAGCAACAAATTTTTCTCAAACAATATAAATGTGCGTTTGGCACCTAAAAAGTCGAGTACTTGGGTCATCATATTGGCAAGGCAGACGTCAGGGTGGATCCTAAAAAGATTGAAGCTATGAAATATTTCCGTCACCCAAAGACTCTCAAAATATTGCGTGGATCTCTGGGTTTAACATGTTATTATTGAAAGTTTGTTAAGAATTATGGAAATATTGTGGCACCTCTCAATGCAGTCCTTAAAAATAATTCTTTCACTTGGACTCCAACAACTGCTCAGGCTTTTTAAACCTTGAAGATGGCCATGTGCACCACTCTAGTCTTGGACCTTCCTGATTTCAAAAAGACCTCTGTCCTCGAATGTGATGCTTCTGGGAAAGGAATTGGTGCTTTCCTTATGCAAGAGGGTTGACCTTTGGCCTTTACTAGCAAACAACTGTCCAAGCTAAATTTGGGAAAATAAATCTATGAAAAGGAAATGTTGGCTATTTTACATGTCGTGGATCTTTGGAACCCTTATCTATTGGGGAAACGCTTCCAAATTAAGACAACTAATCAAAGCCTCAAGTATTTTTTGGAACAACGCCTTTCCTCCCCAGAGCAACACAAATGGGTGACTATGTTTTTTGGATATTATTATGAGATCATTTACAAAAAAGGCAAAGACAATGTGGTTGCTGATGCACTTTCAAAAAAATATGAAGATGAAGGGTCCCTTTTTTCTTTCTCCTTCATTGTACCATATTGGCTCCAAGTTGTTCACCAGGAATGGATACACAATCCCAAAAGCTCACATCTGATACAAAAATTACAGTCCAATTATCCAGTTTCCCCAGTGTACTCTTGGCTCAATGATGAGCTTCGATACAAAGGTCATTTGTATTTAAGTAAATAGTCAAAACTTAAATCCATGGTACTTTCTGAGCTTCATGCTACACCCACAACTGGGCACTTCGGGTTAACCAAAACCTATGATCAGGTCAAACGTTTTTTTTTCTGGGATGGTATGAAACATGACCTTCATAATGTTTTGGTTGAATGTGATGTGTTTCAACACAAGAAGGGAGAAACAGTCAAATCTCCTGGCACACTACAACCGCTTCCAATTCCACCCACTATTTGGCGGGATATCTCTATGGATTTTATTGTAGGATTACCTAAATTGGGAAATAAATCAATAATCATGGTGGTAGTTGATCATCTTTCCAAATATGCTCATTTCTGTGCTCTTCAACACCCATTTACAACATCCACTGTGGCTCAATTTTTCATGGATCAGGTCTTCAAGATTCATGGCATGCCGCATTCTATTGTTTCTGATCGCAACCCAACTTTCACCAACAATTTTTGGCAAGAACTGTTCAAGCTACAAGGCACCCAATTGCATCTCAACACAACTTATCATCCCCATACTAATGGTCAAATGGAAATTGTCAACAAGTGTTTGGAAACATATTTGAGGTGTTTTGCATCGAAAAGGAAAAATTAGTGGGCTCAATGGTTACCACTAGCTGAATGGTGGTACAACACTTCATACCATACAACTACTCACATGACTCCTTTTAAAGAGGTATATGGACAAAATCAACCTTCAGTTCACTCATATTTTCCAGGTGTCTCGAAGGTCCGGACGATTGACCAAACGCTTACAGCTCGAGAGGTTATTCTTTGTACCATTAAAGAAAATTTGGTCATGGCCTATAATCACATGAAGAAAAAAGAATATCAAGGACCAAGGTCACTCTGAATTTAAAATTGTAGAAGGGTATTAGGTGTTTCTTTGACTGAAACTTTACAAGAAAAATTCCCTCAAGGCTGACCATTGTTAGAAACTGGTGCCCAAATTTTATGGTCCTTATACCATTTTGAAGCGTGTGGGATAGGTGGCCTATTGTTACACATTATTTTTGTCACCCCTATGATCGTTAATGATGTAAACCTATCCTTTGCCTTTATAAGGATTAGTGGCATGAATTCCTAAAGAAATAAGGGAGAACAACTTTTGCCTCAGAGAAGAAATTGTATTTTCCTTTGTAAAAACCCTATTAAGGAAGATCGTCATAGGCTGCACTATACACAGGGTGTAACAATGCCTGGTTATTTCCCTCTGCTCTAAAT
Organism: Picea engelmannii; assembly: GCA_009831015.1. NCBI lineage: Eukaryota > Viridiplantae > Streptophyta > Pinopsida > Pinales > Pinaceae > Picea > Picea engelmannii. Next base: position 475,514 of record ML778770.1, on the reverse strand, counting down.
CTAGGCTGCAACGTCTCCACAGGTTGCCCTATGGATAGGGTGCGATGATTTTCTTACGTGGGAAAAATGAGCATCTTCTCGATGCTTCTAGAAGGAGAAGCTGCTATGGTGAGGTGGCCTCACATAGGTTTGGATCTTACTGTCTTTTTTGATTTAGTGGGATCATCCTAATGTCCTCACCTTATCCTCTTCAACTTATAAAAGGAGATGATCTCTCATGGAGAAATTTAGCTGAATTGAGCTTGGGTTTTGTAGCTTGGAGTTTTTGGAGCTTGTATATTGGCTTTGAGATTTTCTTTGTCGAGATAGATTGTGAGTAGCTAACGAATCTACAGTCTCAAAATCCGTGGATTAGAAGTGTGTGTGAAGAAAGGAACTGTTGGAAGGAACCTAATGACATCAAGGTATCTGGTTGTATCTTTCTTCCACATTCTTTAATACAAATATTCTTTTCTTTCCTATATGAATGTTATTTGTCCATATTGTATGATTCCTTGATCACATACATAGTTTCATATCGAATAGACTTGGTTATTATTGTCTTCATTGGATTGTGTTCCTTTGCATATATTTCTCCATAAGCCTCGCGACGGAGCTTGGATTGCATTGGAGAATTCAGATCTTCGATATTTAAAAAGTATGTTCTAGATCAATTTCTCATTTGATAATTGAAATCTAAGGAAAGAGTAGTGTATTGTATTGTTTTGTTCTAGTTTCATAGTGAATCTAGGGGGATTGATTTGTGTCCCCACTTAACAATTAGTTCGATAACAAAATTGGCGACTCCAATGGGGAATGGATTGTTTTCCTAATTTGTCTTGTTTTCTTGCTTTGATTTCTTGGGTTCTGTTTTTTGAGTCACTGGGAGATCCATCTTGACTCTCTGACTGTTATACTTCACTGGAAAAACCTTCTTGCTTATTATTTTTTAATTTTTATTTGATCGTCGCACCCTGCTTTGAGGGACAGTGAGATGATCTAGGATTGATGCACACTACCTTTTTGACATAGTGCAGCGTCACCACACTGTATTTGTTCTCTGGCCTGCGACGATAATGGGTCATTGCTCTATGTTGTCTGCGACGATTGTGGAAAAATTGATTTTTGATGTGTTTTCTTGCCCAGATCCATGATATTGGTTCTAGGGTGAATTTTTGGGTTTGATTATAGTCTGTTTACAGTCTGCTTGATAGTCGTCGAGCTACTTTTAGCCATGTTTTCTTTGTTTTATCTTGTTTTCTTTTGAAAGATTTGATCTCTTTCTTTGAGTGTCTTTCAGTTACAAAGCATTGTTTTTTCTTTAGAATTGTTTGGTCAAAGAACTTCCTTTTTATTTTATTGAATAGTTTGTGTTAAAAGAGAAAATTTGTTTGGGTTGCTTTGTTTTATAGAGATTTTCTATTTTTTTTAGCTATCTTTGAAACAAAAACTTTTAATTTCTTGCTTTATATTAGATTGGGGGCATCTTTACATTTGAAGTAGAAAAATTTCATGGTATTTGGCATTTTTAATCTTGAATTCTTAAAAACATTTCCCCTGATGGACGAGGGGGCAAGAATCATGTATTGGTGTAGAGTCTCTTAGGATAATTTCTTGAAGATCTTGATATTGATGAGGTTAATAAAATTTTTGGGAAATTGTGCATCTGGGAATGATAAACGTTTTTTCCTTTTCGTAATATAGCTTTCATCGAAGTGAAATATTTTCATTCTCATTTATTTGCGTTGTTTATAGTCGATCAAAACATCATTTAGTCCACGCCATTTTCCTCTTGAGTAACAACAACCTTAAAATAAAGCGCTTATAAAAATTGATTATAATTTTTATATTTTTTGGTAGCAAATCTACATTAGATTAGTTGTAAGGCTTTGGAATAGGTGTGAAAGATTACTTTCCAAAGCTGCAAACAAACATAGAATCTTGAGTTAGGGAGCAGTAAAATCCACTTGCTACATTTTGTCCTGGGAAGCCCTTCTAACACAAGGGTGAATCACGAGGCCACATTAGGACTGACACATTTACTCACCCTGCTTTGTTGGTCTTGGTGTAGAGATTGTGCGTATTATGGGGGTCGCTTGAAGGTATACCCACAATTTTGAGTGGAAGCCTTTCAAGTTTTCGGGCTAGATACCTTGCCTTTGCACGTGGATCAGACCATCGATTGTTTCCCCATGCCTCACTGTTGTAGTTGGTAACCTTAGTAGCCTATCTCTTTAGGGTCTTTACATAAGGTGACTGTGGAGGGGCAAGTCTTCATGGTACCTGGAATCAATGTTGGCCAAACTCACTTGGGCTCCTTGGAGGGTATACCCACAATTATGTGTGGGAGCTTGCACCAAGGCATAAGTTTGTTAAGCAGGTCGTCAACGTAATGTTTCCACCCACTCTATCTTAACCCCTTCTTACATTGTTCTTGTGATGTTGGATTTCATCACCAACTAGTGTGCTCATTGTGAGAAGGTTTTGTTTGCTTGCTTGCTTACTAGGTTTTTAGCGTGTGCTGTTTGTTTTCCCTAGAAGACTCTAGGTTGGATATTTATTTAATGGCGTAAGTTCCCATAAATACCAATGAAGGAACCCTTTCCCCAGGGGAACCTTTTGTTTTTCCTTCTTATAGAAACATTGGTCCTCCTCACATCGCTACTTTGAGCCTTCCAGGCCTCATGATTGGATTGTCGGTGTGGTTTTTTTTCACTCAGGTAATCTCGAATGTAGCTAGTGCATCGGTTGTAAGCACTTCCCCGCAAGAACATAAACCTCATGGTGATCTTACACCTTCTTCACCAGTAAGAGCTTCTTCACCTTCTTCACTTGCAAGGTCTTCTTCCATTTCATCTTCTTCGTCGAGTGAAAGATCTGTACCTAGTAACCCGGTGGATAAGAAGAAGAAGAAAATGAAGAATAAAAAAAAGAAAAATAAACAAGGGCCCAAACCTCCAACTGTTGCCGGACATTTTGGAAAGAAACCAGTTACTGATAATCGTGCTGGGAGCATTGATGATGCCAATATCACCCAAACAACCTGTAATCCCAAGTACCCTTACAGGATTTGTAAGGGTATCCATATTCTTAAGTATTTCCATGGTCTATCCAAATTTATAGAAGAATGGTCTACACACCCTCGCCAGTCTCTATCATCAACCTCTGATCGCCATGATGATGACCTCCTGTCAACTAGTCAAGATACTGTTGGGAAGAAGAAAAGTAGAGTCAAGTTCCTGTGTATGTTATGCAGAGGGAGTCATCAAACTCACCTTTTCCCTCGTATGGACGAAGCCTCAAAATTGCTGGAAGACATGACTATTTCAAAACCTCAACTTCCAGCTGCTTATCGCAAGCTTACTCTCGACCCACATGTAGTTGATGGAATGATCAATACAGTCCCTTCATCGATCCATCCAGTTGATCATGTAGTCAATTTGGTCACGTCCTTAGTTGAAACAGTTGACAAAGTGGTTGATATGATCCCATCCTCGGTCAATCCCACTCTCCCGTTAGAGAGTGCAACACAAGCGGTCGATCCATTTCCACCTGTCGACCCCATTCTCCCCTTACAGAATGAAACCCAAGTGGTCAATCTGATATCATCATTGGTAGATCCTACTCTCCCTCTAGAGAGTAAACCTGATGCTGCCCATGTTTTTCTCATTGATACAGAATCTATCGTGTTAGGGGGAATTCCTCCTTCTCCCGTGGAACCTCCACTAAGTAATGAGGCCATCCTTTTTTATTGGGGTGCGCTAACTAGACCTCGTCTTCCCTCTCACATTCCTTTCTAGATTATAGTACAGGTTTGTGGTCGGGATGTTCCTCATATAGATGAAGTGGTGTCCGTTAGTATTTTGTCCTCTATTTCTTGGAAAGCTTTGGGTTGTCCTCAGCTTATGCCGGTTATATAGAATCTATTCACCTTTAACAAAAGAACCAATCAACCTTTAGGGACACTTCCTCAATTTCCTGTAACTTTGGGAGGGAAAAGTGTCTCTATTGATGTCATGATAGTCCAAGTCCCCTTGGATTTCTCTTTTCTCCTTGGGCGAGACTACGTCTATGCCATGAAAGATATCGTGTCCACTCGTTTTCATGTGATATATTTCCCTCACGATGGAAGAGTTGTGACTATTGATCAACTTTCGTTCGTTGGTCCTGACCTGACTTCAATGACCTACCTAAACAGTTCTTATATGTAGACGGTATTGCCCCCACCACAAGTCAATTATGTGGCATTGTTTCCCATGCCTTTTGTTGGTTGTGGAGCCTGATTATCTTCCTAATTCAGAGGTCCTTGCTTTCAACCATGTTTATACCCCATGAAGTATTTACACCCCATAAATATGTACACTCTTCCATGTGGGGGAGTGCAGAGGGGGCTATCCCCCCAGCTGGGGGGTCTGGGGGAAAGCGGGCCCCCAGCGGGGGTTCGGAGGCGAAGCCCCCGAAGAAAAAATTGCCTTGTAAAAGTATATTGTAATTTCATTGTAAATATGGACCATTCATTATAAGGTCGCAGATCTAACGGTAGAGATTATGTTAGGGTTTTTTCCCTAGAAGGCAACCCTCTTTTATGAGGGAAATGTATTGCGGCTATGGATGATGGTGAATATTGTATTCTGAGATAGGAGACTGTGAGAGAAAGAAGAGGAAGTTACAACGGGTTTTGTTGTAGGTTCTATCCCTTCATTTGTTGGATAATAATAAAGGAAGGACCTGGCAATTTCTCTAGTGGACGTAGCCCACACTGGGTGAACCACATAAATCTGTGTCTCTCTTGTATTGTGTGTCTTCTGTGTTTTGTTTCTACATTTGTTTTATTTTATTGCTCCGCGGTCCTGTTTTTATAACAACTGGTATCAGAGCGTAAGGTAACTCGCAGGAAAAGAGGGTTCCTGGTTCGAGTGGGAGCAATGTCGGAAGATGGATAGTTTAGGGTCGAGAAATTTAACGGCCAAAACTACCAGTTATGGAAAATGCATATGGAAGACTATTTATATCAGAAGGATCTATTCCTACCATTGAGCAGAGTAGCAAAGAAACCGGTGGCCATGAAGGATGAGGAATGGGAGATTCTTGACAGAAAGGCTCTAGGAACGATACGGCTGAGCCTGGCAACATCGGTGGCTTTCAATATTTCAAAAGAAAAGACAACCAAGGGTTTGATGGACGCATTGGCCAAATTGTATGAAAAACCCTCGGCATCGAATAAGGTATTTCTAATGAAGAGATTATTTAATATGAAGATGTCAGAAGGTGGGTCTATTGCAGATCATTTAAATGAATTTAATACTGTTACTAATCAACTAAGTTTTGTAAAAGTGGACTTTGATGATGAGGTTAGGGCTCTTCTAATCTTGTGCTCATTGCCAGAAAGCTGGAATGGCTTGGTCATGGCTGTAAGTAAC
>ML778770.1:392548-466165 GCA_009831015.1 Picea engelmannii | reverse complement strand
ATTGCTCCGCAGTCCTGTTTTTCTAACACCTTTCACTGCCGATGAAGATGACTTGGATCTGGTAGTTGACATGTTGATCTCTTTGGTAGGACTATTGGAGCTTGATATCCTCACCCCCGTCACAAACCTTGACATGGTGTCTTTCCAGAGAGTTGTTCTTCCTTCTAGTGAAGATCTCTTGGAATCCATGTCTGGTTTTTGTCCCTTGACATGGTGTCCTTCCAAAGTGTTGTCCTCTTGGAAGACATGATCAAGAAGAGTCTTGAGCATGATTTTCTGATTTTAATCTCGTTTAAAAATGAAGCTAGCTACAAGGATAATTTTTCTTCTCTGTGGAAATCTCATTAAAAAATGAAACAAAGGTTACGAGCATAGTTCTTGTTTCTGTGTCAAACTCGTTAAAAAATGAAACAGAGGTCTGGGGATTGAACCTAGATTCGCGAGCATAGATTTTCTTCTCTATAGAAAGCTCGTTAAAAAATGAAATAGATTTCCCCCTCTTCAATTGAGTCAAGTAGTTTGTTACGTATAGTATTTGAAGCTTCATTTCACCCACCTGTGACTTTGGATGAAACAAATCTTGGGGGGCAACGCTTACAGCCTCTAGACATCATGTTGAAGTAAAGCCCCTAGTTTCTTAAGATGGGGGCTAAGTACCAACCATCCCTGTGTTATGCATTGGGAAGTCCAAGCATAGTTTTCTATGGTTCAAGCTTGTGTAAAAATGAAACCACCTAACTTAAGCATAGTTTCCTCTGGTTCAATCTTGTGTAAAAATGAAACCAGGTCCAAGCATAGTTTTGGCTAGTTTTAAGCTTGTGTAAAAAATAAAATCTATCCCAAGCATAGTTTTATTTTGTTTTAATCTTGCATAAAAATGAAAACAATCATGGGCTTAGTTTTTGTTCTTTCTTGTGCTCGTAAATACTTGAGAATATAACTGAGTAAATGTTTATCACTTTTTTGTACTCATAAAGGTTATACGAAAAAGGAACCCCTTGGGGTTCCCATTAAGATTTTTTCAGACTCTCTAAACATGAAAAGATGGCTGAGCGATCTTGTTATTTTCACGCTCGTTAAAGTATTAGAAAGTGCATTTGTTGAGCGGTAGTTTATCTCTTTTTCGGTCTCATCAAACTACTTTATGAAAAATGACATTTTGGAGTTTCCTTTAAGTGTTTTTCAGACTCTCTAAACATGAAAAACCCCTTAGTTTTCTTTCTTTAGACTTGTTAAACAAACATCGAAAGACCCATATGGGATCGAACCACTCCTTCTTAGGGTTCGTTAAAAATACTCCGAAGGACTCTTCTGAAGGATGAGATTACATAAGTTATCCTCCTCAAGCTTATGTAAAAATAAAGAGGTACTCGCTAGAAATGGTGGGGGAAAAATTAGGAAAGAAATGTGTCTAAACCTGTATTCTATGAAAGAGTCACCTTTGAACATGACACCCTTTAACTCGCTTTGTGTCTAGGTTGGAAAATCCACTTGTCTCTCTATCATACTCCTTTACAAGATTACAAATCGGTCTGTGAACCCTGTTTTTGAGTCAGTGTTTCCAAAACAGTTGTCATGTCGTCAATATGTTCAAAGAGAAGTTCAACCCAGAAAGCCTTCTATTGTGTCGGCCATTTCTACAGTCCTTAATCCTTCTATTGCATTGTCCATCCCTGAGTCAGTCCTGAATCACTTGTTACTCTGATCTACCTAAAATCATTTTACCCGTTTCATGTCATTTATGGGGGATACATTAAGGCCCTCCTATGACAAGTCTTTTCCTGTCGACTTCATCTCATTATCAAGGAATTAGACTTAGAAACTAATTGGTACCTTGGAACTTGCATGCCTAAATGGCAGGTTTCCTCGTTTTTGACAGTGGGTTTTCATTATTAACCACTGATCGAGAGATTCCGCCGAGTGTTCGACTTCAGCTCATTAATTCACACCCGTTGAATTGTACTGGTGTACCTTGGGAGTCATTGACATTAATGGTGATTTCCATATCACTTGTTAACGATATACACTAATGACCGGTAATCAAGTGGTTTCTACCATATTTGACTTCAATACATGTAATCGCATGGTTAGATTTGTACTATAGAGTGGTGGAGATGAAGACCCTGGATATTTTCTGACGGATTCAAGTTGCATTGGAGTATATTCAGATTGTATTGTTGCATAGATCCACATTGTATGTCTTGTGGATATGTTCAAATTTGAGTCTTTAACACATAGATCCACAATGTATTTTTGGTGGATATGTTCAGATTTGAGTCATATTGGCATGGATCCACAACGTATGTTTGGTCTCCATGACCTGTCTTACTTGAAATGGATCTTCACATGTCGGCATTTATTCTTTGAGTCATTTGTTTTATGAGTATGGGAATGCCTACCTCAGTGATGATATATTATTGTGCTATATTTCCTTTTTTTTTGGCAGGTTTCCGATCGACTGTTCCTTGTTCCCTACACACACCCAACAAAGTATTTCAACAATCACTCTATTCTAGGGTGCGACAATTTTTGTACGTGGGAAAAACGAGCATCTTCTCGATGCTTCTATGGTGAGGTGGCCTCCGATCGGTTTGGATCTTACTCACTTTTCTGATTTAGTGGGATCATCCTAACTTCCTCACCTTATCCTCTTCAACTTATAAAAGGAGAGGAGCTCTCATGAAGAAAGTTAGTTGGATTGAGCTTGGGTTTTATAGCTTGGAGTTTTTGGAGCTTGTATATTGGCTTTGAGATTTGCTTTGTCAAGATAGATTGTGAGTATCTATCATATATACAATCTCAAAATCCATGGATTAGAAGTGTGTGGGAAGAAAGGAACTGTTGGAAGGAACCTGACGATATCAATGCCTATGGTTGTATCGTTTTTCCACATTCTTTAAAACATATATGATTTTCATTCCTATATGAATGTTATTTGTCCATATTGTATGATTCCTTGATCACATACATAGTTTCATATCGAATAGACTTTGTTATTCTTGTCTTCATTGGCTTGTGTTCCTTTGCAGATATTTCTCCATAAGACTTGCGACGGAGCTTGGATTGCATTGGAGAAGTTAGATCTTCGATATTTAAAAGGTATGTTCTAGATCCATTTCTCATTTGATAATTGAAATCTAAGGAAAGAGTAGTGCACTGTCTTGTTTTGTTCTAGTTTCGTAGTGAAGCTAGGGGGATTGATTTGTGTCTACACTTAACAATTATCCTGATAACACCTATTAGTTAGCTTTGCCTAGTCATTCTAAGCTCCATCCTTTTTTCCATGTTTCCTGCTTAAATACGGTGATTGGAACTAAGTGCCAAACTAAAACCAACCTTCCCAAGTTAGACAAAGAAGGATCCATTTGGCTACAACCACAAGCAGGTTTGGACTAGTGTGAGCATCGACTGTGTCAATGAACCATCAAGGAAGTGTTAGTCCAGTGGAAAGATACAACTTTAGCATATGCTACTTGGGAACCAACTACCATTCTGCAACAATTTCCTCATCTCAATCTTTGAGGAGAAGGTTGTTTTTAAGGGGGAGAACATGTTAGGGACCTAACCCCTCACGTAGGTAGAATAATATATTTGCATGTAATAAAGGTCAATATTAATAAGTCCTAGTAATAAGGAAGAATAAGTCCAATGTAAGAAGACCTAATAGAAGCTTCTACTTCTAGAAGGATCTTCCTTTAGACGGTTCTTTTGATAGACATATTTAGTATAAATAGGAGTCGAGGGTATGAGAAATTTTTTCTTGGATATTATTGTAATAAAGATCTATTGTGCTAGAGGTTTCCCCCTCAAAGAGGAAAGTGAACATTTCTCTCAGTAATCAAAATGCTTTTTCTGGTGTTATTTTGGTATCATTTTGCATCGAAAAGGAAAAATTAGTGGGATCAATGGTTACCACTAGCTGAATGGTGGTACAACACTTCATACCATACAACTACTTGCATGACTCCTTTTGAAGCGGTATATGGACAAAATCCACCTTCAGTTCGCTCATATTTTCTAGGTGTCTCAAAGTTCCAGGCGGTTGACCAAACACTTACAGTTCGAGAGAATATAAAGAGAATTTGGCCATGGCCCAGAATCGCATGAAGAAAAAATAAGATCAAGGACCAAGGTCACTGTGAATTTCAAATTGCAGAAGGGGATTAGGTGTTTCTTTGATGAAAGCCTTACATGCAAAATTCCCTCAAGGATGACCATTGTTAGAAACCGACGTCCAAATTTTATGGTCCTTATACCATTATAAAGCATGTGGGATAGGTGGCCTATTGTTACACATTATTTTCATCACCCCTATGATCATTAATGATGTAAACATATCCTTTTTCTTTAGAAGGATCATTGGCCTGAATTCCTGAAGAAAGAAGGGAGAATAAATTTTGCCTGAGAGAAGAAATTGTATTTTCCTTTGTAAAAACCCTATTAAGGAAGGTCATCATAGGTTGCACTATACACAGGGTGTGACAATGCCCGATCATCACCCTCTTTTCTAAAGCTAGGTTGTGACGTCTCCGCAGACTGCCCTATGGCTAGGGTGCAACGATTTTCTTACGTGGGAAAAACGAGCATCTTCCCAATGCTTCTAGAAGGAGAAGCTTATATGGTGAGGTGGCCTCTGATCGGTTTGGATATTACTCTCTTTTCTAATTTATTGGGATCATCCTAACATCCTCACCTTATCCTCTTCAGCTTATAAAAGGAGAGGAGATCTTATGGAGAAAGTTAGTTGGATTGAGCTTGGGTTTTATAGCTTGGAGTTTTTGGAGCTTGTATATTGGCTTTGAGATTTGCTTTGTCAAGATAGATTGTGAGTAGCTATCAGATCTACAGTCTCAGAATCCATGGATTAGATGTGTGTGTGAAGCAAGGAACTGTTTGAAGGAACCTGGCGACATCAAGGCATCTGGTTGTATCTTTCTTCCACATTCTTTAATAAAAATATTATTTTCTTTCCTATATGAATGTTATTTGTCCATATTGTATGATTCCTTGATCACATACATTGTTTCATATCGAATAGAATTTGTTACGAAGACAAAAATAAAAACCTTCATGCTTTTTATTTTTTCATTTTTATTTGATTGCTACACCCTACTTTGAGGGACAGTGTGATGATCTAGGATCGACGCACGCTACCTTTTTGACATAGTGCATGTCCCCGCACTTTATTTGTTCTCTGGCTTGCAATGATCAGGGGTCGTCGCTCTGTGTTGGTCTGCGACGATTGTGGAAAAAATGATTTTTGATGGTTTTTCTTGCCCAGATCCATGATGTTGGTTTTGGGGTGAATTTATGGGTTTGATTATAGTCTGTTTACAGTCTGCTTGATAGTTGTTGAGCTACTTTTATCCATCTTTGCTTTGTTTTATCTTCTTTTCTTTTGAAATAATTGATCTCTTGCTTTGAGTGTCTTTCAGTTACAAAACATTGTTTTTTCTTTAGAATTGTTTGGTGAAAGAACTTCCTTTTTATTTTATTGAATAGTTCATGTTAAAAGAGCAAATTTGTTTGGGTTGCTTTGTTTTATAGAGATTTTCTATTTCTTTTAGCTATCTTTGAAACAAAAAAGTTTTAGTTTCTTGCTTTATATTAGATTGGGGGCATCTTTACATTTGAAGTAGGGAAATTGCATGGATTTTGGCATTTTCAATCTTGAATTCTTAAAAACATTTCCCCCTCATGGTCGAGGGGGGGGGGGGGCAAGAATCGTGTATTAGTGTAGAGTCTCTTAGGCTAATTTCTTGAAGATCTTGATATTGATGAGTTTAATAATTTTTTTGGGAAATTGTGCATCTGGGAATGATAAACGTTTTCACCTTCTCGTAATATAGCTTTCATCGAAGTGAAATATTTGCATTCTCATTTCTTTGCATTGTTTACAGTCGGTCAAAACATCATTCAGTCCACGTGATTTTCCTCTTGAGTAACAACAACCTTAAAATAAAGCGCTTACAAAAATTGATTAGAATTTTTTATATTTTCTGCTAGCAAACCTACATTAGATTAGTTGTAGGGCTTTGGAATAGGTGTGAAAGATAACTTTCCAAAGATGCAAACAAACATAGAATCTTGAGTTAGGGAGTGGTAAAATCCACTTGCTACATTTTGTCCTGGGAAGCCCTTCTAACACAAGGGTGAATCACAAGGTCACATTAGGACCGACATAGTTACTCACCCTGCTTTGTGGGTATTGGTGTAGAGATTACGCTTATTATGGGGGTTGCTTGAAGGTATACCTACAATTATGAGTGGAAGCCTTTCAAGTTGATTTCTGGCTAGATACCCTACCTTTTCTTGTGGATCAGACTGTCGATTATTTCCCCATGCATCACTGTTGTAGTTGGTAACCTTAGTAGCCTATCTCTTTAGGGTCTTTACTCAAGGTGACTGTGGAGGGGCAAGTATTCATGGTACCTGGAATCGACATTGGCCAAACTCACCCAGGCTCCTTGGAGGGTATACCCACAATTATGTGTGGGAGTTGCACCAAGGCCTAAGTCCATTAAGCAGGTCATCAACGTAAATTTTCCACCCACTCTATCTCAACCCCTTCTTACATTGTTCCTACGACGTTGGATTTCATCACCAACTAGTGTGCTCATTGTGAGAAGGTTTGGTTTGCTTACTAGATTTTTAGTGTGCGTTGTTTGTTTTCCCAAGCAGACTCTAGGTTGGATATTTATTTAATGGAGTCGGTTCTCAGAATGACCAATGAAAGAACCCCTGCCCCAAGGGAAACTTTTGTTTTTCCTTCTTACGGAAACATTGGTCCTCCTCACATCGCTACTTTGAGCCTTCCAGGCCTCACGATTGGATTTTCGGTGTGGTTGTTTTCCCCTCAAGTAATCCCGAATGTAGTTAGTGCATCGGTTGTAAGCACTTCCCCCCAAGAACATCAACCTCATGGTGATCCTTCACCTTCTTCACCAGTAAGATATTCTTCACCTTCTTCACTTGCAAGGTATTATTCCGTTTCATATTCTTCGCCGAGTGAAACATCTGCAGATAGTACCCCAGTGGATAAGAAGAAGAAGAAGAAAAGGAAGAATAAGAAGAAGAAAAATAAACAAGGGTCCAATCCTCCAACCATTTCTGGACATGTTGGAAAGAAACCAGTTACTGATAATCATGTTGGGAACATTGATGATGCCAATATAACCCAAAAAACCCGTAAGCTCAAGTACCCTTGCAGGATTTGTAAGGGTAGCCATCTTCTTAAGGATTTCCCTGGTCTATCCAAAGTTATAGAAGAATGGTCTACACACCCTCGCCAGTCTCTGTCATCAACCTCTGATTGTCATGCTGATGACCTCTCGTCAACTAGTTAGGATACTGTTGGGAAGAAGAAAAGTAGAGTCAAGTTCCCATGTATGTTATGCAGAGGGAGTCATCAAACTCACATTTTTTCTCGTATGGACGAAGCCTCAAAATTGCTGGAAGAAATGAGTATTTCAAAACCTCAACTTCGAGCTGCTTATCGCTATAAATTCTAATCTTGTACAATATCTACTGCAAACAGATATTCAGAAAAGAACAGAAAATATACAATGGCAAATACAAACATTGCATAGAGATTTTTCCCCTGGAAACCCAAACTGGGAAAACCAACATATTCTATATTCATTCATTGTGTTACAATGTTTACAATACAAAATACATATAGTATCTAGTGGCATCCAAAACCCTAACCCAATGACCTGGATTAGTAAAAAAACCCTAATTCCTTAACCGAAAATAGAAAACCATTGGCAAAGAAACCATGTGCCGATAACCACCTAAATATAATGCGGTCCCGAAAATGTGGTCCCAAAAATGCGGTCCCGATGAAACACATAACACATGACACTACTACTCGTGCAAAGAATATAACACATACCCAACATTCTCCCACTTGTTGTTTTCTTTGCACACAGGGGGTTATAGGGTTACATAGTCAACAATCCAGGGCAACAATGCCCATGGATCCTCTACACCAAGCGAAATTCTCAGTGCTCACAAATTTTGTTAATGAATCTACAACATTCTTCAAAGTGTCCACCTTCATTAGTGATACTTTCTTTTCTTCAATCATGTCTCTCACAGAGTGATATTGAACATCAATGTGCTTTTCCTTTGAATGATAAGCAGGGTTCTTCGCCATAAAAATTGCACTATGACTGTCACACTCTATCCTTACAACTTGTTGTACTAACCCAATACCTGAACACAATCTTTGTAACCATACTACTTCCTTACTTTCCTGAGTGGCTGCCATGTATTTAGATTCTGTAGTTGAAAGTGCCACTACAACCTGTCTTTTGCTCATCCAACTTATTTCTCCTCAAAACAGGTTAAACACATACCCTCTTGTAGATCTCCTACGATCCAAATCTCCAACCCAATCTGCATCTACAAATCCATGTATATCGACCACTCTGTCCAATCCTGATCTTCCTTTGTAGCAAAATCCATAGCTAGCAGTGCCATGCAAATAATTGAAAACCCTTTTTACCGTTGTCTAATGCTCCTTCCCTGGTTTTGACATATACCTGCACAAAACTCCCACTACATGTGCAATGTCCAGTCTAGTACAGACCATTGCATACATCAAACTGCCAACTGCACTCGCATATGGAACATGAGACATGTCCTCCTTTTCTTCATGTGTCTTGGGACACTGATCCGCAGATAAATTTACACCAACAGGAATAGGAACCTTGACTTCTTTACATTCCTGCATATTAAACCTCTGCAATATTGTCTCGACATGTTTTCTCTGATTTAACCATAGTTTCCTCCTTTTTCGATCTCTTTTAATTTCCATGCCAAAATGAATTTTGAAGCACCAAGATCCTTCATGTCGAATTTAGAGGACAACTGAGTTTTCACATCCTTGATAATCTCCTTGTTGTTTCCTATCAACAACATGTCATCCACATACAAGACCAAATAAATCAAATGATCACCAATTGATTTAGAATACACACAGTGATCCTCTTTGCTTCTTATGAAGCTAAGTCCCAACATATAAGTATCAAATTTTTGATACCACATCTTTGGTGATTGTTTTAAACCATACAGGGACTTTTTCAGCTTGCATACCAGCTCCTTCTTTCCTTTCACAGCATAACCTTCTGGTTGATTCATAAACATTTCTTCTTCCAGATCCCCATGCAAGAATGTTGTCAACTTGGCAACAGGAGAAACAGATAATAGAAATCTTATAGAGGTTAACTTGGCAACAGGAGAAAAATTCTCACCAAAATCAATTTCCTCAACCTGGAAATAACCCTTTGCTACTAATAGAGCTTTGTATTTCTCCACTTTTCCTTCTGCATTCAAATTCTTTTTAAATACCCATTTGTTGCCAATGGGATTTCTTCCAGTTGGCAACTCCACTATATCCCAAGCCTCATTCTTATTCAAAGATGCCATTTCTTCTTCCATGGACCACATGATATTTAGGTGGTTTTTTTAGCACATGGTTTTTTGCCGATGGTTTTTCTATTTCTGGTTAAGGAATTAGGGTTTTGGACTAATCTAGGTCATTGGGTTAGGGTTTGGGATGCCGTTGGCTCCGATATGTATATTTTATTGTAAACAATGTAACACAAGGTATGAATATCATATATGTTGGTTTTCCCAGTTTGGGTTTCCAGGTGAAAAATCTCTGTGTAATGTTTGTATTTGCCATTGTATCTTTTCTGTTCTTCTCTGAATATCAGTTTGCAGTAGATATTGTACAAGGTTAGAATTTACACAGCATAGCTACAACCGAGCCTTGCATAGCTCAACTAGCCACAACCCCTTTCAAGTGGTGTTGCGATTCCAACCATTGGGTCCCATAGATGTTGCACTTCCCCTTGCGGTCACCTCGATTGACTCATCTCTTGCTCCAACTGAAGCTGACAAAGCCACCCGGTTCATGTTATTGGATAAATCCATAAGTGCGGACACAAACTGATCTCCCTAGATGCACCTGGATCTAGAACAAAGCAAAACAGAACATGATTCTTTCCCTAGATTTTAACCATTGAATTAAATAGGAGGCAAGAACAAATGACGTATCTTATGATAGCTTCCTATGGTATTTGTTGCTCCTGCTTTACTCCAGTGCTCTCGTGCAGCCAAGACCAAGACAACACAAACCAACCAAAGTGAAGAAAGGACAATCTATTCAACAGTCAATCTATGTATATGATCAAGGAATTATACAATAAAGTGGAACTAGCTTTATGGGAAAGGGACATATTACTGTATCATATTAATGGAAAGTAAAGATTACAACCTGAGACTTGATGTCACAAACTTCCTTTCGATGGCCCTTGGCTCTAACACACACACTTGTTCACTTTCATGAAGAAGATCAACTCTTTTGGATAAACTTGCTGAAGTCTCCAAGCTATTGTTCAAGCTCAATCCTTCACATAATTCTTTCACCAATTCTCCAATGAATCTTGCTTAACCTTCTCCATGAGAAGTCCCTCAATATATAGGAGAGAATGAATTAGTTACTTGGATAAGAATGATCCCAAAATATCAGGGAATCCAGTACTAGGATAACCATTCGAATGCCATCTCATCCTTCTAGAAGATTCCCTTCTAGAAGCATTGAGAATTCATCTTTTTTTCTTCTTTAGAAAGAGTTCGTACCCTAGCAGTTCAACACAGTGTGAACTTCTCGCACCCTGGCTTAAGGCAGCCTGCGAGAATCATGCATTCTCGCAGGCAAATATACTAGCAGCCCGCGAACAGTCCTCAAAAATGTGATTTCTGGAAAGAGATGAAGGTAACTTTTCTCAGGAGAAAGTTCTAATGAAGAGCCTGAGTAGACCATCATCAATATATCATCATGATGACCAAAATCATGGGTAACAAAATTCCCCCCAAAGTATGAGGTTGGAACCAGTGACTGCCGATATACTTTGTAAGCTGCATGTGTGTGTCGGGAACTAGGAGCACACTTAATCGGAAACCTGCGAACAACCAAGCATCTGCAGAATATCATATATACCAATTCTGAGGTAGGCATTCCCATACTTAGATCACAGACTGATGACATTATAGACATGGGTCATGGCCACCAATCATACACTGTAGATCCATGCCATCAAAACATAGCATAGCCACCGGAATACACTGTGGATCTATGCGAGAAATTTCAAATCAAGACAACATAGCCATGAAACATACAGTGGATCTATGTGTTGCAAATTATACATACTCCATCGCAACCTAGATCACAAAGATAATATCCAGGGTCTTCAATCTCATCGCCCAAAGTACGAATCTAACCATGTGATTACATGTGTTGAAGTCGAACATGGTAGAAACCACTTGATTACCGGTCAATGATGAAACCGTTAACAAGTGTGAGGGAAATCACCATTGATGTCAATGACTCCCAAGGTACCATAGTACAATCCATCGAGTGTGAATAAATGAGTTGATGTCAAACATCCGATGGAATCTTTCGATCAGGGGTCAATGATGTAAACCCACTGTCGAAAGCGAGAAACCTTCCATTGAGGCATGCAAGTTCTAAGGTACCAAATAATTTCTAAGTCTTGATTCCGGATAATGAGCTGAAGTCAACGGAACAAAACTCATCACAGGAGGGCCTTGATGTATCCCCCATCAATGAGACGAAATGAGTAATAGAGTTTGAAGGTGAATCCGAGTATTTTGCAAATTGGACCGGACACAGGGAAGGCCGACATGAAAAGAATGGACAACTGCAGATGGCTGAATCAATATAGGTTTCAGATGGACTTCTCTTGAACATATGAGCGACAAGACCAATGATTTTGCAACATTGACTCAAAGACGACACAGGGAATGAACTTGTAGCAAATCAAATGAGAGACAAATGGATTTCCCAAACCGGCTTCAAATGCGATGAATAGGGGGTGTCATGTTCAAGAGCGACACTTACTGCCAATCAATACGAAAATGAAACATATCCCTTTCCCAAATTTTCCCCACCATTTCTGGCAAGTACCTCTTTAATTTTACGCAAGCTTGAGGAGCATAACATATGCTTGTTGATATAATCTCATCCTTCGGACGAGTCCCTCGGAGTATATTTAACGAACCCTAAGAAGGAGTGGTTTGGTCCCATCACGGGTCTGTCAATGTTTGTTTAACGAGTCCAGAGATAGAAAACTCGAATGTTTTTCAAGATTATAGAGTTTGGAAAAACACTTAAAAGAGAACTCTCTCAGTTCCTTTTTCATAAAATAGTCTGGATGAGACTGAAAAAGAGATAAATTATCGCTCACCAGACGCTTACTTCAAATAATTTATCGAGCATGAAAATAGCAAGGTCGCTCGACGATCTTTTCATATTTAGAGAGTCTGAAAAGAGATTAAAGAGGACTCCAGGGGGGTTCATTTTTCGTATAACCTTGTTGAGCCCGAAAAAGTGATAAAAGTATGCTCAATCATGTTCTCAAGTATTTACGAGTGCAAGAATGGACAAAAACGACGCTCGAGGTTTTATATAAAAACCATAAAAAATAATCGAAACACACGATGTAAAAAGAAAAACTATGTCCATATCCCGATATCTGATCATCTGAGTCATCACACTTGCAAGAGTTTACACTCAGCATAACATTAGGGATTAGGGTTTAATTGACAAATAATCATAAAAAACCAAAATGATATAGTAAAATTCAATAAAAGGAGTAAATACTCTTTTTACCACACCATTTTTACATTTCCACTATTGAGCTCCAAAAACCCCTCTTTTACCCTCTTTTACCCTCCGAGTTCGGCGTTAGATTGCGGGAGCTACGAGAGACCATTCAGCGAGCTGTCTGCAACAGTTAGGTAAGCTCTTCGTCCTTAACACTTTCATGGTTTAATTTTGTGATTTCATTGGTTAAATTTGCAATTTTAAGTTGTTTTTCAAAGCCCTACATGCGCGCTGTCATTCTCGCAGGTAGGCCATACGGGGCCTACGAGAATGAGGCATTCTCGTAGGTGATCCTAAAGCCACCTGCGAGGTTCTCGCACTGTGCCCATGGGGCACCTGCGAGAATCGCAAAGCCCAAATGTTTTTTAAATTTTTACCCAATAAAAAAGTTTCAAATCATGAAAGAAGTTATTAATCCTCTTATTGTGTTCCTTATGCAGATAATTGGCCATCAACATGGTGCTAGAGTGGTGCGAAAGGGAACATGAAGAGGATAATGCAATGGCCAAAAATCATCCACCTACCATATCTGCTTTAAGATATTGTGGGCTCTTGAAATACTTTCGCATCCTGGGCATGAGGGCCCAAATCAGACTATTAGAGTACCTGGTGCGTATGTGGGACCCTGATCAGCAGGTTTTTCATGTGGGGGCTCACACACTATCCATAGACATTGAGGACATATAATTTTTGACTGGATTGTCCAGGCGTGGGTACTTTGTTAGCCTGACCGGTAGTAGAGGTGGTGGGCTAAAGATGAGTGAGTATTGCAATTTACACTGCGTACCCGAGGCTGAGAGAAAGAAAGGAAAAGTGGCTATCTGGGGGGTACGAGACTTGACCCTCTGTACTATCCTTTTCACTATAGCTTGGATGGCTGGGAGTTCTGCTCCTCATATGGCATTACAGAGTTACTTCCAGTACGCCATCGAGTGTACTGAGCCTCGAGTATTCAACTGGGCAGATGCTGTGCTTCGCAGTATCAAAAAACAATTGACCAAATGTAGGCAAGGTGACTTGAATAAATTTGGGTATGGATCTTTGTTGGTGTCCTTCTTCTTTGAGAGGGTCTTCGTATTTAGACTACAGGTTGAGTGGAACATACCGGTTCCCAGGGATCTAAGGATGTTGAGATGGTGTTGGCTCATCGCCCGGCACGTAGCAGGATCGATCGTCAAGTACGATGATATTTTCTTTGACTGGCTTCAAACCCAGATGTTGATGTTTGATGACTACGCTTATGCCAGGTTGGATTTCCAAGGAGATCCAGACTTAGCACTGCAAGAGGATACTCAGTGGGGTGACCTTGGTAAGAAGTACATGCATTTTCTCTTTTTAAATGTTTTTGAATTTTTTATCATATTCAAATGTTTTTGTTTTATATATTCATCCAAAGACTAATACAAAATCGTTTGTTGATAACACAGATGTTGGACCTTACAGACCTCCCGACACTTCTCCCATCTAGTGATGAGGAGAGGTAGCGGCAACACCACAGTATGCTGAGGATTATCAAATAGTAAAACAAAATCTAGAGGGCCTTACTGCAGACATTCCAGACATGACTCTGGAAGAGGTTCCACGATGCGATCAACGTCATACTGTAGAGGTATCAACATCTATGAGTCGATTGCTCTGTAGGGTTGCTATGGAAGTCATGTGTTACCGTGAACGTCATCCATGATGTCATTTTGTAGAAGCTATAAGCTTCAATTTTTGACATTTTGGTCTTCGGACAAACTTTTTGTAAAAAATTCTTTTGATCATTATATATACAGACGGCTTCTATCGGTTTACTTTATATTGTGTGAATTTTGATGTGTTTGATTTATAAATGATTCAAATGTCTGTCCAATACATAATTAGCCAATGCATCTGTTAATGTATTTAGACATCTAGGAATATGTTGATATTCAATGTGATCAAAATAACGTTCCAAGAGGTGAATTCGCAAATACACCTGTAACAAAGTAGGACTTCAAATAGAGTAGATATTACTTAACTGTAGTACTACAAGCTGTGAATCAATTCGCACAACCAAATGACGAATTCCGAGCAAGATAGCATCAACCAATAATTAAATAACGACGCTATACTCTGCAATGTTGTTGGTCACACGGTCAAGGCACACACCTCGTAAAGATACAAGTTCATTTGTTGGGGCATAGATTGCCCATGCAACGGAAGCAAGGTTCAAAGCACTATAGCTAGCGCCATCAGCGAAGCCAATATAGGGTAGCGAAGACTCCGACATCTGGAAATCAAACACAATGTCACATAAGGGCAGAGACCAGATAACGATAAAAGAAAACTATAGTAACACACACAAAGTATGATAGATTAAAATACAAGTACTTGTGCACAGATAATTTATGCATAGTACTTCTTCAAGTACAACCCATTCCTGGGTTCACTCAAAGGGATACCATCGTAATCTACCAGCTCATATGCTCCTTTTTCCAAAACTTGGCGAACAATATAAGGACCTCGCCACATGGGTTCGAATTTCCCAAATCCTAATGCATCTCGATCCTGTTCATAGAGAAGAACAAGATCACCTTCGGAGAAAATGCGAGGCTTGACATGCTTGTCGTATTGTGCTTTGACACGTTTTTTCTGGGCTTCTATTACTAGAGTGGCATCACGATGAGTTTCGTCTAATCGTATTATATATAATAGACATTCTTCTTCAACATAAGTGTTGGGTAAGAGTTCGATAGCTAGCTTCAGAGAGGGTATCTCGCATTCTATAGGAAGAATGGATTCCACACCATAGACTAATTGAAAAGGCGTAAAACCAGTAGCAGATTTGACAGATGTCCGGTATGCCCACAATGACAAAAACAACATTACGTGCCAACTTGTTTTATGAATTCCTATCATCCATCGAAGCATAGTTATAAGAACTTTGTTGATTGCTTCGACCTGGCCATTATCTTGCAGATAATAGGGCATTGAGTTATCATGGAGAAGACCCAACTTTTCCATAAGTTCAGACATCATAAAATTCCTAAAGTGGCTACCGTGATCAGTGATGATAGCTTGGGGAACACCAAAATGAGCTATGACGTGGTTAAAAAGAAATAAGGCTGCGGTCTTTCTAGTATTGTTGAATGTTGGCATTGCCTCGGCCCATTTCGTAAAGTAATCAACGGCTACAATAATGTAACCATGCCCCCCGACCGAGTGAGGGTGACATGTCATGAAATCGATGCCCCATTTTGCAAAAGGACCAACTGAGACCACAGGATGAAGAGGAGCAGGATGTGACCGAATTTTCTGATTGTAGGTCTGGCAGGCATGGCATTTCTGAACAACAGTAATGCAGTCGTTAAACAAAGAAGGCCAAAAATATCGTTCATGTAAGATCTTCTGGGCAATAGCATACCCAGACATATGACCACCACATGCTCCAGAATGGCAGTCATTGAGCTTTCTCAGCTTCGTCGAATGTTAAACATCGTCGAAAAATAGAGTCAATTCCCCGATGGTAAAGAGTATCCCCGAGGATAATGTATTGACGAGCTTGATAGCGTATGCGACGTCGTTCAGTACTAGACAAAGCATGCTGGAAAGTCTGGGTTTGGAGATATATAATGATATCCCCATACCAAAGATCATCAGTGATAATAAGGAAAAGAGATTCATCGGGTAATGAATCTACTGCTACATTTTCCGTTGCAGAATGAGGAAAATTGCATATCAACTCAGCAAAAACTAAGGATTTCTTAGACTTGGCGCAATCGAATTCCAAATCAAACTCCTGGAGTATGAAAATCCATTTGGAGTATTTTCCCCCTAGCAATTGACGTGTCAAAATATGTTGCATAGGGTTGCAATGAGAAATCACCGTAGTCTTGCGTGAGAGGATATAGTGCCGGAAGCGTTGGACAGCTTGAACGACAGCCAAGGCCAGTTTTTTGACATGTTGATACTTGATTTCAGTTGGTGTGAGACTTCGACTCAAGTAGAAGACAACATGTTCATCGTGCGCATCATCCTCTTGAACGAGAACCATGCCAATAGTGTACTCTGAGGCAGCAAGATAAAGGAAATAATCGCGACTGTAATCAGGAGGAAAGAGAAGCGGAGCTCGCGTCAGGGACAACTTTAAAGCTTCAAAAGCATTGTTGGAAATGGTATCCCAGACGAACTTTGAATCTTTCTTTAACAGTCGTGTAAAACCACGAGTTATCTCAACGTAATTAGGGATAAAACGATGAAGAAAGTTTGCTTTCCCCTACAAACTTTGCAACTGGCGTAGTGTAGAAGGAGGAGGGAGATTAAGAATCGCCTCAACCTTAATAGGATCCACCCGAATCCCTTGATGCGAAACGATAAAACCTAGAAGACGGCCGGATTCCACGCAAAAAATGCATTTATGAGGATTTAAATGTATACGATAGAATCAACAGCGAACGAAAATGGCTCAGAGGTGAGTAGGGTGATCGACTCTGCGCATAGAATGAGTGGGTAAATCGTCCAAATAGGGTTGAACGATATGCTTGATATCATGAAAAGCATAATACATAGCGCGTTGAAAAGTTGCGCTCGCATTCTTAAGTCTGAAAGGAAGTTTCCTATAGGCAAAAGTTCCCCAAGGACAAATAAAGGCAGTCTTATGTTGATCCTTAGGAGCAAGGTTAATTTGATTATAGCTAGAGAAACCATCCATGAGAGAGAATATTTCACTACCGGCGTAGTCATCGACAATCTGGTCGACGAAGGGGGTAGGAAAGTTGTCTTTGGGACAAGATTTGTTTATATCCCTATAATCAACACATACACGAATACTGTCGCCTTTCTTGTCAATCGGGACAGGATTGGAAACCCATTCTGTAAGAGCCACCGGATAAATAAATCCGGCTTTCAGAAGTTTCTCGACTTCGAGCTTTATAGCAGCCGCTTTACGTGGGTGAAATGGATGAAGGCATTGCCGGACAGGTTTAGCTCCGGGTTATGTCTTTATCTCATGTACAACAATTGCAGGGTCAATTCCTGGCATCTCTTCGTAGCTCCAGGCGAAGATGTCATGAAATTCTTTGAAAAGAGACGATTAGGTGACTATCTCGGCAGGAGAACACGAAGCTCCAATATGGACATTTTCAACAATCCCAGGTTTAATGGATATGTCAATGGGAATCGTGGGTGAGATGTTACTTAAGTTCCCTTCAACAAACACATCGTGTGAAGTCGCGGGAACCATCAAAATGACAACAACGGTCGATGGAGTCGAAATCCGTTGGTAGTTCGCAAGAGTATATTGCTCCAAAAAAAGTATGGAACGATGATGCCCATCATCCCAAGGGGTGTCCTCCATGATGGACATGATCATCTCGTCAGTGGGAAAAATAACATGAAAAGGATCAAGAGACAACTCATCAAGAGAGGGGGTAGAAGGTGTTGCCGATTGAATGGCCTAATATGCCGATTCAACCGGACTTAACGGCATTACGTCGTCGAAATGAAGATGATCTCCAGGGTCAGGGACAATCCAAGGGTCGTGAGACGCAGGAAGTTCGTGAGGCACGGTGGAGATCATGTTGATAGAAGCAACTGACGGACGTGGAACATCGAGCGGTGGAATGGGGAAAGTACCCATTAACGAGGAGTCCTTTAAAAGGCCTACACCGACGTTATCATAACCCGGTGGGGTTTTAGCAATAAATGACACGTTGCCAGTACAAGTATCAGGATTGAAGAAGGCGAGTTGGTCAACAATAACTACCTTTCCTTGATGAGGGAAATGTACTACACGGAAAAGTGTCGACACAACGACATGCATGGAATCGATCCAGCTGCGGCCAAGCTAAAGATTATAATCAAGTGGAGCGTCAAAGACTTCCACTTCAACTTGGACGGTCTTACCTTTTAGCGTGATAGGCAACGAAGGAAGAACACCGTAAGGCTTAAAACTAGATCCATTGAAGGCTTTAAGAGTGTTCTAGGATTCATTCAAAGGAGGAGAGGTAATGTCTTTCCAACAAGCAAGAGACATAACAAACGTCGAGGCACCCTCATCGATAACAGTTTGACAAATGCTTTTGTCAAAGACAACCACTTGTATTTGAAATGCGAGTTGAGGGGGTAACCTGGGAATGTGATCTTCCAAGTCAAAGACTATCAAATTCGTATCTGTCGGGTCAATTCCACCTATAGCTTTCAATAGTGCCTTCCGTTGTGCAGGACAAGACTGAAGGACTTCAAGGGATGACATCGCTGAAGGTGCCTGGGCCAGATCTTCAACAATACTGTAGTTCTGGGCCGCACGAGCATGAGGATTGAAAGCCGATTTCCTAACGACACCTTTTGGGGGTGGTCACAGAACTGTATCAAGGCTCGGTCGTTCGAGATGAACAGGACCGTTAGTAGGTGGAGTCGCTGAAGAGGGTTGTACTAAAGTAGGAGGTAAATCGTCAACCTTCTCCTTAGATGTAGAATAATCTTTGGCTCGAGTCGTTAGTGCAACGTTGTTCTGCTTAGAATCACCAGTACACATCAAAACATATGATGTGGTAGAAGAAGAGGGTTGGTCGTTTATGACCAACTAAGCCTGTTTTTGAGACAGGAAGGGTTGGGACAAGACAGTCAATGTAGAAGGTTTCAGAGCGCCTTGAAGGAACTTTTTGACCTCGGCACGTCATGGGAAATCCTTCATGTAGTGATCATCACCACAGATAAGGAAAGGGTATCGTGGTTTGCACTTATCCCGATCTTCAACATGAGTGGTTTTAGTTTTCTCTACTTGATTATTATTTTTTCCCTCCTTTTTCTTACCTCTCCCCTTTTTAGATTTGTTTTTACCGGCTGGGGTAGATTGGACATCATTTACGTCAAAAGTCTTGCTGGTGGAAGTGGTAGGAGACGAAGCATTTTGAACATTAGAAGAAGCAGATTTAGGGGTTGTGCTTGAAATGGAATGTGATTGAGTTTGGGCAGTACCAATCACACCATCAACTACATGCGAGGCAACTGGAGTAGCTGAAGTGCTGGAAGTACCAGGACGAGGTAACTCAGGTAGCAAATCGTAAATTGTTCCCGTTTGCGAATAAACGAGATCAAGATATTGAGCACGACTTATAGCCTGTTCTTCCATGACAACGCCACCCATGGCAATGTCCTTACCAATTTCATTCACAAAGGATTTCGTAAACCATTCTGCCAGTAATTGATCGGGGAGTTCAAGTTTAATGAGACGTCATCTCCTTCGCCACTCATGAATATGATCCGATATATGAGTTCCTTTACTCTGTTTGAAGGAAGTCAAAATCTCAGTCCCGGTATCATAACGGATCGGTAACTGGTAATGCATAAGGAAAGCCATAGCTAGGGTGTTGAAATCAGAGAAGAAACCTCGTGGCAATTCAATATACCACTTCGCAACAGAACCGGTAAGGGTTCGTTGAAAAAGACATAAACGAATAGAGTCATCCATCAAAGAGTTGGATGACCACCATAGGTGAAAAGTCATAACGTGATTGTTTGGGTCCTCTCCCACTTTGCCATCGAATTTAGGAATATCTGATGGAAGCTTGGCGGGAATAACAGGACATTGGGGAGAGTGACGAATAGGATCATTTAAAATCCTAGACAAATCTGGCAAATCCAAAGTAGCAAGAAAAGGTAACTGTCAATTCACCTGTGGGTACTGGTGGCTTTGGGGTGGAAGCCCTATCGGAAAACCAGTAGGACCGTAAGCAGTCTGTCCATAATGGGAAGACCCAGGCAGATTCGGTGGTGGTTGGAGAGGATAGTAGTTCCAAGGATTGTAACCTTGAGTCTGAGCAGGGACCTGAGTTTGAGCATTCTGACCCTGACCCCAAATAGGATTGGGTATACCTAGATATGGTTGGCCTATAGTAGGGACAGGCAATTGCTTCCCCCCAGTCGTTTGAGGAGGATTTTGTATCATCTGATTCCAATATTGGGCCAAAGAGGGAGGTATATTTTGTCCAAAAGGTGAGGTTGGTCCCCCTATTGTAGGTGGTGTTCCAACCAGAAGTTGTGTTCCAATCAAAGGTTGTGTAGTAATTGGAATGTGTCCGGTAAGAGGAGTTTGAATCATACCACCTTGTCCACCAACGAGAATCTACAAGTTTGGTGTAATGGACGGGATAGTGCCACTAGGATTAGGATTTCCAGGGGAAGATAATAAAGGTCTTCCAGCAGGAAATTGAGGGAGTGTTGGAAAAAAACTGGGAATAGGGTGCCCAGGAAAAGAAGGACCACCGGGAGAACCGGCTGGGGTTTGCGGAGGTGTTGGAATAGAAGCATTCAACAAAGAATTCAACACATGGTATCCGGGTGGTAGTGTCAGAGTGACATTGGGAATTCGCTGAGTGTTTATAGGAGCAAGATTAGCTGCAGCGAATCCGGTTGGGACACTCGTAGTGTTCGCGAGATGGGCCATTTTGGCAGGGACAGTAAAGTGATAAGTGGTAGTCAATGGTACAGTCACTGGCTCAACAACCACATGGGGGTTGATTTCGGAGACCACAGGTGAACTAGGACCAAAAAGGTCCCGTCAAAAAATGCCCGTAGACCAAAAAGGATCTTGTTCCCCAGGTCCAGACGGAGATCTAGAATACACAACAATTAAGTCTCGTCACTCAGAATCGGGGTGAAGTCGAAAGTCCTCTCGAGTGTTGGTAATGTGAAAATGTTCTAAAGAGTCAGTGCGTTCCACTTGTGGCGTGGTAACGACTGGGACTTCACTTTGCCGAGGAGAGCCCTCAGGTGTACTGGTAGGCAAGGGTTAAGAACCGTCTAGATGCTCTGGAGATAAACCTTGCATTCGACGAGAACGACATGGAGGAGCTATTGTAAACGAGTGACAAACTCCACGAAGAAACTTCTATGGTCAACTTCGAGAAATAAACAACACGCGCTAGTAAACAAAATCGAGAAAGAAATCACCAAGCAAACAAGACCTTCTAATTTCGAAGCCACTAGTTGGTGATGAAATCCAACGTTTCAAAAACGAGATGAGAAGGGGAGGGGCTAGGGTGGAAAAGTTACGCTGACGACCTGCTTAACGGACTTACACCCTGGTGCAAGCTCCCACACATAATTGTGGGTATACCCTCCAAGGAGCCCGATTGAGTTTGGTCAATGTCAATTCCAGGCACCGTGAAGACTTTCCCCTCCACAGTCACCTCGGGTAAGAACCTAGAGAGATAGGCCACTAAGGTCACCACCAACAACAATAAAGCCTAGGGGAATAGTCGATAGTCCGATCCACACGTAAGGGTAGGGTATCTAGCCCGAAATCAACTCAAAAGGCTTCCACTCATCATTGTGGGTATACCTCCGAGTGATCCCCGTAATACGTGCAATCTCTACACTGATACCAACAAAGCAAGGATGCACAATTTCCTCAAAATGAAAATGCAAACAATCACTTTATCAAATGACAATTCTCTATTGTGTCTTTTTCAAATACTTCAACAATCTCAAGAATTTGATTTTCAATGTTTTCTAAAGACAAAAACAATTTTTGAAAGAAAGACTTGTTGTTCACTTTTAAAAAAGGTCCCACACTATGACAGTGAGAGTACAAAAAATCAAAAACCAAATGCACAAGCAAATAACCCAATCCACTCTTTCAATGAAAACAAAAATAAAGAGCAAACCAATTTAGTCTTTCCAAATGCAAAAGAAAATGATCTTTCAAACCAATAAGAAAATGAGAAAAACCAAGCAATTAACGGTCAAGCAATCACTGGTTCTTAACTAATCAAACACACTCAGATTCTGAAAACAGAGAGAATGGTTTTGCTAAGAAAATCCAAGAAACGAAAGTCAAGCCACAAATGACAAGAAAAGCCTTGAAACCCTAAGACTGTTCATGCACACAAGCAAAGACAAGAAATATACCAATCAGAGGTCCAAGAAACTCATAAGAGGCAATCAAACTGATCTAGGCAGCTGAAAATACCAAAACTCAAATCCAAACTTTTAAAAAATGGTGTTCGTAGGCAGGCAATATAACACAGTGCAAGAATCACTGATTCTCGCAGGTAACCCTTGAGTAGGGTGCAAGAACCTTGCACTGAAACCTACTGGCAGAGTGCGAACTCTACCAGTTCTCACAGGTTGTAATATAATGCAGTGCGAGAATTCCTGAACATAATCAAAAATTTGAAAAATGAAGCAAAATTGAAAAAGGCTTCTGGACCCAGAGGGTCTATCAAGATATTCTGAAGACTCAGAGATTGATAGGACAGGAGAAAAGTGAAACCGGAGCAAATGGCCATAGAAAAATACCAAAAGACACAAATAAAATGGGATTGTTCCCCAGTGGATTCGCCAATTTTTTTATTGGATAAATCTGTAAGTGCAGACACAAACCGATCTCCCTAGATCCACCTGGATCTAGAACAAAGAAAAATAGAACATGACTCTTTCCCTAGATTTTAACCATTGAATTAAATAGGAGGCAAGAACAAATGACGTACCTTATGATAGCTTCCTATGGTCTTTGTTTCTCCTGCTTCACTCCAGTGCTCTCATGCAGCCAAGACCAAGACAACACAAACCAACCAAAGTGAAAAAAGCACAATCTATTCAACAGTCAATCTATGTATATGATCAAGGAATTATACAAGAAAGTGGAACTAGATTTATGGGAAAGGGACATATTACTGTATCATATTAATGGAAAGTAAATATTACAACCTCAGCCTTGATTTCACAAACTTCCTTTCGATGGACCTTGGCTCCGACACACACACTTGTTCACTTGCATGAAGAAGATCAACTCTTTTGGATAAACTTGCTGAAGTCTCCAAGCTGTTGTTCAAGCTCAATCCTTCACACAATTCTTTCACCAATTCTCCAATGAATCTTGCTTAACCTTGTCCATGAGAATTCCCTCAATATATAGGAGAGAATGAATTAGTTACTTGGATAAGAATGATCCCAAAATATCAGGGAATCCAGTACTAGGATAACCATTCGAATGCCATCTCATCCTTCTAGAAGATTCCCTTCTAGAAGCATCGAGAATTCATCTTTTTTTCTTCTTTAGAAAGAGTTCGCACCCTAGCAGTTCAACACAGTGTGAACTTCTCTCACCTTGGCTTAAGGCAGCCTGTGAGAATCATGCATTCTCACAGGAAAATATACTAGCAGCCTGCGAACAGTCCTAAAAAATGTGATTTCTGGAAAGAGATGAAGGTAACTTTTCTGAGGAGAAAGTTCTAATGAAGAGCCTGAGTACACCATCATCAATATATCATCATGATGAACAAAATCATGGGTAATAGTTCATTGAGTGGATCCAGCACATCCGCCAATAGGTTCAGGATATCCTACAGACGTCCAATGACAAGGACAAACAGCGCCACGATCAACATCGAGTGCCGCATAAGTTTCAAGTGGGCGACAAAGTTTGGTTTCACTTGCAGAAAGAACACCTTACAGGACCCCATTGGAAGCTTCATCCACTCTGTTATGGACCGTACATTATCACCAAGGCAATGGGGGATAATGATTTTTAGCTCAACATTCCTCCTTTCCTTGGCTTGCACCCAGTGTTCAACGTGGATCTCCTTTGCCCTTATTTCCCACCATTATTGGACACCTCAGAAGTACCAGAACAACTAACACCAACAGAGCTCAAACCCGACTGCATATAATAGGCATCCATCGATTAGATTGTGGATAGACATATCAAGGGCACTCGACAACAAAGGATCCAACTTTATCGAGTCGTTAAAGCAGGGAAGCTCCTGCACCAAGGCAAGTGGCTCACCCAGGGCGAAATTCAGCATAAATTTCCTCATATAATGGGGGAACTCAATGCAATGGAGACCATTGCTTCCTAAGGAGGAAGGATTGATCTAGATGGATATCGGTGGCCACCCACCTTTTCCAACTGGCTCAAAATAGTTTTCTGACATTTTTGGCAATTTACTATTTTTAGCAGTTTTTACTTCCACGACCATTTTGAGGGCCTAAATGAAGGTTTTTCGGTATCAAGATCCTTAATGATAGCCAAAGGCATGGTTGATAACCCTAAATGAATCTCCTCGATGATACCTTTCCAACTGGCTATCACATGCCTAAAACCGAGATCGTATGCAAAAGTTACGACCCCAGGAAGTTGATGTACTAACTTACCCAAACGGGGCCCCCTTCAAGGTACAAATAAACATTGATATTCCTATATTTGAAGGTTAGATAGATGCAGATGTTGTAGACAAGTGGTTGAGTCTACTAGAAGGGTATTTTTCTTTTCATAAATTTTCAAATAGAGAAAAGATTACTTTTGTGCTCCTCAAAGCCATCCCCCATGTCAAAGATTGGTGGGGAAATTTCTGTGAGCAAAAGGAAACAGAGGAAACCTCATTATTTTCAGTCACGACCACCTGGGTATCCTTCAAGGATGCTATTGAGGAACAATTCTACTCTGTCGGAAGTTATGACGACCTGTATACCAAATGGACCACACTGCGGCAAGAAAGAGACCAAGCAGTGCTAGATTTCACAAATACTTTCCATACCTTGCGCACCAAGTTGGGTATCAAAGATTCAGAGCGACAATTTGTGCTCAAGTATCGTGGTGCTCTGCATAGATACATCCAGACCAAAACTGAATTTCTAGAGATCTCATCCTTGGGCATGGCCTACCGATATGCCGTCAAAATCAAGCAGAAGCTCAAACAAAAGACGCGACAATTTGGGCCTGGGAACCCTTCACAACAAAATCTAGGAAAGGGCGGCCCCAACTCACCGAACAAAGGAAAAGGCAAAGATGGAAAGTATCAAGAAAACCAGTACAAGCTACAAGCAAAGAAGGACACCGGAAAGATAAAGAAATATACTGGGAAGTGGTGCGACTTGCATAAGAGCCCTTGGCATAACACTGTTGACTGCTGCTCAAAGCAGTCACTGGTGGCCGAAGTGAAATCCTCTGAATCAAATGCAGATTTTGACTCCGAGACCGAACCAGAAAGGGGAATATGGATCATTGACACAGAACCCAGTGCCACCATTTCTACCACCAAGCTCCAGCATGGTGAACCAGACGAGCCAAAACAAGGAGAGCGCCTCTTCCATTCACAGATGTGGGTAAAAGGCACCCAGCTGCACTTCATCATTGAGAGAAGTATCCAGAAGAACCTAATCTCAGCAGAGGTTATCAAGCGGCTAGACCTGCCAATAACGCCGCACCCACAACCCTACACCATTGGATGGCTCCACCAAGGAAGCGATCTCTGCGTCAGCCAACTGTGCCGATTGTGTTACGACATCAAGCCCTTCAAAGATGAGGTATTGTGTGATGTTGCTCCTCTCGAAGTTTGTGATGTTCTTTTGGGCCAACCTTATTTATGGAAACTTCATGCTGTATATGAGTCTAGGCCTCATAGTGTTATTATTACTTTGAACAGGAAATTGTACAGGATATCCGAGGTAGTCTCACCTAGTGCTATTTCCTTGATGTCTGGTAAGCAATGCAAGAAGGTCATCTCTCAGATGGGGAAGATTGTCTTCTTTGTGATTCTCTCTTAGAATAAGCGAAAGATCACAACCACATCCAAGGTCTCTACGACCGACCTCTCCACACAGCAGAAGAAAGTAGATAAGGTCATGGAAGAATACTCAGATATCTTCTCCTCACCTACATGGGTACCCCTACGCTGCCAAGTCAAGGACCCCATTGATATGACCCCTAGCGCACCGCTACCCAATGGGATATTCTATCGTCGCTCTTTTTTAGAGAATGAGGAGATCAAGCAAAAGATCCAATAACATCTCCACAAGTGGCACATCCACCACAACTCATCACCTTGCGGGAGCCCAATCATGCTGGTACAGAAGAAAGATGGAACTTGGTGACTCTGTATTGATTATCGGGCTCTGAATAAAATCACTCTCAAAAACCGGTACCTGATTCCCCTAATCGATGACCTCCTTGATCAACTCACGGGGGAAAAATACTTCAGTAAGATTCATTTGAAGTCTGGCTACCACAAGGTCCCGATAGAACAGAAAGATGTATGGAAGACCACCTTCAAGTCAAAGGAAGGACTTTTTGAATGGTTGGTCATGCGCTTTGGTTTGACAAATGCTCCAGCCACTTTCATGAGGATGATGGACAATATCCTACGACCATTCACCAATACTTTTGTAGTGGTGTATCTGGATGACATTCTAATTTACAACAAGACTTGGGTTGAACACTTGCAGCATATTCAGCAGGTTTTGCACACCCTGCAACAACACAATCTATACGCCAACCTGGAAAAATGCTCCTTCGACATGGACAGGGCCCATTACCTGGGCTACATCATTGATAAACATGGCGTACATGTGGATCCAGCGAATATCCAAGTCATTCGTGACTGGCTAGCCCCAACAACACCAACTGAGCTTCAGAGCTTCTTGGGACTTGCTAATTTCTACTGTAGGTTCGTGTTGGGTTTCTCCCATATTGCATGGGCCCTCAGCCAAATAAACAGGGGTGGTGGTAAGTCAAAATTTGTGTGGGGCCGGTCCCAAAAAAAGGTGTTTGATGATTTGAAGTAACCCTTGTGCTCAACCCCATTACTTTGACTACCAAACCTACAACATCCCTTTGATATCGAGACAGATGCTTCAGACTATGCTGTGGGTGCCATTCTCACTCAGCACGGCCACCCCGTGGTCTATCATAGTGAGACACTGTTAGATACTGTCCATAAGTACACTACTTACGACAAAGAAATGTACTCCATTGTGAAAGCATGCCGCCAGTGGAGACATTACATTCTTTGGGAGGAGACAGTCATCCACATTGATCATAAGCCACTGCAGTTCATGCAAACACAAGGAAAATTGCAGAATGACCACCATCAAAAGTGGTCCACATACTTGGAGCAATTCCACCTCAACATCAAGTATATAATAGGAAGCACCAATCGCGTCACTGATTGCCTCAGCAGACCGCCAGTTGTGACACTCACCATGGCTCTAGACTCTTGCGGCCATGAGACATTTGGATGGCCCCAACTCTATGAGATAGACACTCACTTCGCCACCACCTACCAAATGTTGAGTGCAAATGCAGTTGTCGATAATTTCCATCTTTAGGAGGGGTTGTTGTGTCGTCTGGGCCATATCTGTGTTCCATCAAGTGAGTGAGCGAAGCTGATAAGGGAAGCCCACTACAGTTGGGTGGCAGGACACTTCGACGTTGAAAAGATAGTGGTGATGCTACAAAAACATTTCTATTGGCCGAAACTTCGACAGGAGGTCGTCAAGTATATCAGGTCCTGCACTGCCTGCGCTATTGCCAAACCGACCACTAAGAAACATGTCCTATACACCCCTCTTCCTACTCTGGACAAGCCATGGAAATCCATCTCAATGGACTACATGTCAGGCCTCCCATACACCAAGCGGGGAAATGACTGTGTTTTTGTGGTTGTTGATCGCTTTTCTAAGATGGCGATTCTGGTTGCTTGCAAGAAGAGCATCACGACAGAGGCCACTGCCAAGATCTTCTTTGAACGAGTCTGGGTACATTTTGGAATCCCACAAACCATTGTCTCAGATCATGATATTGGATTTCTCAACACATTCTAGTCGCGCCTCTGGTCACTGCTAGACACCAAGCTCACCAAATCCACGGCCTTCCACCCCCAGACAGATGGCCAAACTGAGGTTGTAAATTGAATGATTGTGTATATCCTTCACATGTATAATTCAAAGAACCCTTGCACATGGGATGAGAGCCTTCCCTATGTCCAGTATAGCTACAACCGAGCCTTGCATAGCTCAACTGGTCATAACCCCTTTCAAGTGGGGTTGGGATTCCAACCATTGGGTCCCATAGATGTTGCACTTCCCCTTGCGGTCACCTCGACTGACTCATCTCCTACTCCAACTGAAGCTGAAAAATCCACCCGGTTCATTGAGTTGATCCAACACATCCGCCAATAGGTTCAGGATATCCTACAGAAGTCCAATGACAAGTACAAATAGTGAAATGGTCAACAGCGGGTGCCGCATAAGTTTCAAGTGGGCGACAAAGTTTGGTTGCACTTGCAGAAAGAATGCCTTACAGGACCCCATCGAAAGCTTCGTCCACTCCATAATGGACCGTACATTATCACCAAGGCCATGGGGGATAATTCTTTTGAGCTCAACATTCCTCCTTCCCTTGGCCTGCACCCAGTGTTCAAAGTGGATCTCCTTCGCCCTTATTTCCCACCATTATTGGACACCTCAGAAGTAGTAGAACAAATGAAACCAACAGAGCTCAACCCCGACTACATACAACAGGAATCCAATAATAATATTGTGGACAGACAGATCAAGGGCTCTCGACAAGAAAGGATCCAGCTTTATCGAGTTGTCAAAGCAGGGCAGCTCCTGCACCAAGGCAAGTGGCTCACCCGGGGCCAAATTCAACAGAAATTTCCTCATCTAATGGGGTACCTCAACGAAATGGAGACCATTGATTCCTAATGGGGGAGGATTTATCTAGATGGATATTGGTGGCCACCCACCATTTCCAACTGGCTCAAAACAATTTTCTGACATTTTTGGCAATTTACTATTTTTAGCAATTTTTACTTTCGGGACCATTTTGAGGGCCTAAATGAAGGTTTTTCGGTATTGAGCTCCTCAATGATATATGAAGGAATTATTGAGCCTCCTAAATGAATCTCCTCAACTATACCTTTCCAACGGACTATCACATGCCTAAAACGGAGATCGTATGCAAAAGTTACGACCCCGGGAAGTTGATGTACTAACTTACCCAAACGGGGCCCATATGACTTTTGGTGCTTCATCTCCTAGGGTTAGGTTTTTGGATGTCTATGGTTTTTTTCATTCCTATTTATAGTAAAAATTCCTTCAGTACCTCATTTTAATCATCTTCTTGTGAATGTGCGTTGCCGTCACATCTCTTCTCAGAGATAAGCCGCCACCATTCCAACAAGCTTGTTTCCGCTGCATTTTACAGTTTCATCTTATTTCGTTATTGAATAGAAAACCAGTTCTACTATATCTCTATTATTTTGTGTTAAGCACCTGTTAATAATCTGTATTCATTTCCTTCTGCTCATAAAATCTGGATTAGTGGTATCAGAGCGGTTTTCTCCTTGTCGTCTTAATGCATGTCCCTAACGAGGTCGGAGTACAAAGAATTGGGTCTCGAGCTTGTTTCTCTTGAGGACAGAAGCTCTCGAATGCCCAAGAGACCTCCCATGGTAGGAGAAAATAAATATGATGGGACATGAGATCCTTTCAAACTATTGATTGAGGAAGCCCTCACGCAATAGAGGAATGAGATGATGGATAGTTTCGCGCAAATCCTTCGGTGACTACCAACAGGCGACACATCTTCTTTGAATGGAGGCGCCGCCCCCTTCAAGGTACAAATAAACTTTGATATTCCTATATTTGAAGGTCAGATAGACGCAGATGCTATAGACAAGTGGTTGAGTCTACTAGAAGGGTAATTTTCTGTTCATAAATTTTTGAATATAGAAAAGATTACTTTTGCGCTCCTCAAAGTCATCCCCCATGTCAAAGATTGGTGGGAAACTTTCTGTGAGAAAAAGGAAACAGAGGAAACCTAATTATTTTCAGTCATGTCCACTTGGGAATCCTTCAGGGATGATATTAAGGAACAATACTACCCTGTCGGAAGTTATGACGACCTGTATACCAAATGGACCACACTGCGGAAAGAAAGAGACCAAGCAGTGCCAGATTTCACAAATACCTTCCATACCTTGCACACCAAGTTGGGTATCAAAGATTCAGAGCGACATCTCGTGCTCAAGTATCGTGGTGCTCTACATAGATACATCCAGACTGAAATGGAATTTCTAGACATCTCATCCTTATTTAGAGGCATATTCTTATTTAGAGACAGAACCAGAAAGGGGAAGATGGGTCATTGATGCGGAACCCAGTGCCACCATTTCTACCACCAAGCTCCAGCTTGGTGAACCAAATGAGCCAGAAGAAGGAGAGCACCTCTTCCATTCACGGATGTGGGTGAAAGGCACCCCACTACACTTCATCATTGATAGTGGTAGCTAGAAGAACCTCATCTCAGTAGAGGTCATCAAGCGGTTGGACCTGCCAACAATGCCACACCCACAATCCTACACCATTGGATGGCTCTGCCAAGGAAGCGATCTCTGCGTCAGCCAACAGTGCTGACTATCGTATGACATCAAGCCCTTCAAAGATGAGGTATTGTGTGATGTTTCTCCTCTCAAAGTTTGTGATGTTCTTTTGGGCCAACCTTATTTATGGAAACGTCATGCTGTATATGAGTCTAGGCCTTGTAGTGTTATTATTACTTTGAACAGGAAATTGTATAGGATACTCGAGGCAGTCCCACCTAGTGCTATTTCCTTGATCCTTGCTAAGCAATGTAGGAAGGTCATCTCTCAGACGGGGAAGTTTGTCTTCTACATGATTTGCTCTCAGAATAAGTGAAAGATCACAGCCACATTCAGGGTCTCTGCGGCCGACCTCTCCACACAGCAGAAGCAAGTAGATACGTTCGTGGAAGAATATTCGGATATCTTCTCCTCACCTATAGGGGTAACTCTGCATTGCCAGGTCAAGCACCCCATCGATCTGACCCCTAATGCACCGCTTCCCAATGGGCCAGTCTATTGTCGCTCTTTATTAGAGAATGAGGAGATCAAGCAATAGATCCAAGAACTACTCCACAAGGGGCACATCCGAACCATCTCATCACCTTGCAGGAGCCCAATCGTGCTGGTATAGAAGAAATATGGAACCTGGCGACTCTGTATTGATTACCGGGCTCTGAATAAAATCATTGTAAAAAATCGGTACCCGGTTCCCTGAATCTATGTCCTCCTTGATCAACTCACAGGGGCCAAATACTTCAGTAATATTGATCTGAAGTCTGGATACCACTAGGTCCCAATAGAACAAACAGATGTATGGAAGACCACCTTCAAGTGAAAGGAAGGAATTTTTGAATGGTTGTTCACGCCCTTTAGTTTGACAAATGCTCCAACCACTTTCATGAGGATGATGGACGATATCCTACGACCATTGACCAATACTTTTGTAGTGGTGTATCTGGATGACATTCTAATTTACAACAAGACTTGGGTTGAACACTTGCAGCATTTTCAGCAGGTTATGCACACCCTGCGGTAGCACAAGCTATACGCCAACCTGGAAAAATGATCCTTTGGCATGGACACGGTCCATTACCTGGGCTACATCAATGATCAACATGGTGTACATGTGGATACAACAAATATCCAAGTCATCCATGACTGGCCAACCCCAACAAAACTCACTGAGCTTCAGATGTTCTTGGGACTTGCTAATTTCTACCACAGGTTCGTGTTGGGTTTCTCCCATATTGCATGGGCCCTCAGGCAAATAAACAGGGGTGGTGGTAAGGTGAAATTTGCGTCGGTCCGGTCCCAACAACAAGTGTTCGATTATTTGAAGCAACGCTTGTGCTTAGCCCCAGTACTTTCATTACCAGACCTGCAACATCCCTTTGAGATCAAGACAAATGTTTCAGACTATGTTGTGGGTGTCGTTCTCACACATCATGGCCACCCCATGGCCTATCATAGTGAGACACTGTCAGATACTGTCCGTAAGTACCCTACTTACAACAAATAAATGTACTCCATTGTGGAAGCATGCCGCCAGTGGGGGCATTACATTCTTGGGAAGGAGACAGTCATCAACACTGATCATAAGCGACTGCAGTTCATGCAAACACATGGAAAATTGCAGAATGACCACCATCAAAAGTGGTCCACATACTTCCATCAATTCCACCTCAACATCAAGTATAAAACATGAAGCACCAATCGCGTCACTGATTGCCTCAGCAGCCCGCCAGTCATGACACTCACCATGGTTCTAGACTCTTATGGTCATGAGACATCTGGATGGCCCCAACTCTATGAGACAGACACTGACTTCACCACCACCTACCAAATGTTGGGTGCAAATGCAGTTGTTGATAATTTCTATCTTCAGGATGGGTTGTTGTGTCATTTGGGCCAAATCTGTGTTCCATCAAGTGAGTGAGCGAAGCTGATCTGGGAATCCCACTATAGTTGGGTGGTAGGACACTTTGGCGTCGAAAAGATAGTGACATTGCTACAGAAATATTTCTACTGGCCGAAACTTCGACAGGAGGTTGACAAGTATATTAGGTTCTGCACTGCCTACACTATTGCGAAACTGACCACTAAGAAACATGGCTTGTACACCCCACCTCCTACTCCTGACAGGCCGTGGGAATCCATCTCAATGGACTATATGTCAGGCCTCCCATCCACCAAGTTGGGAAATGACTGTGTTTTTTTGGTTGTTGATTGCTTTTCTAAGATGGAGATTCTGGTTGCCTGCTAGAAGAGCATCATAGCAGAGGCCACTGCCAAGATCTTCTCAGAACAAGTCTGGGTACATTCTGGAATCCCACAAACCATTGTCTCAGATTGGGATAGTCTATTTCTCAACACATTCTGGTCGAGCCTCTTGTCACTGCTGGACACCAAGCTCACCAAATCCCCAACCTTCCACCCCCAGACAGATGGCCAAACCGAGGTTGTAAATCGAATGATTGTGCATATCCTTCACATGTATAATTCAAAGAACCCTTGCACATGGGATGAGATCCTTGCCTATGTCCAACATAGCTACAACCAAGCCTTTCATAGCTCAACCGGCCACAACCCCTTTCAAGTGGGGTTGGGATTCCAACCATTGGGTTCCATAGATGTTGCACTTCCCCTTGCGGTCACCTCAACTAACTCATCTCTAACTCCAACTGAAGTAGACAAAGCCACCTGGTTCATTGAGTGGATCCATCACATCCGCCAATAGGTTCAAGATATCCTACAGAAGTCCAATGACAAGTACAAACAATTCCATGATCAACATCGGGTGCTGCATAAGTTTCAAGTGGGCGACAAAGTTTGGTTGCACTTGCAGAAAGGACGCCTTATAGGACCCCATCGGAAGATTTTCCCACTCCGTTATGGGCCGTACATTATCA
This sequence comes from Picea engelmannii, assembly GCA_009831015.1. Taxonomy (NCBI): domain Eukaryota; kingdom Viridiplantae; phylum Streptophyta; class Pinopsida; order Pinales; family Pinaceae; genus Picea; species Picea engelmannii. The sequence continues at coordinate 432,443 of ML778770.1, read as the reverse complement.
CCAAGTCCATGGGGGATAATTCTTTTGAGCTCAACATTCCTCCTTTCCTTGGCTTGCACTTAGTGTTCAACGTGGATCTCCTTCGCCCTTATTTCCCACCATTATTGGACACCTCAAAAGTAGTAGAACAACTGACTCCAACATAGCTCAACCCCGACTGCATACAACAAGCATCCAATGATCATATTGTGGACAGACATATCAAGGGCACTCAACAACAAAGGATCCAACTTTATCGATTCGTCAAAGCAGGGCAACTCATGCACCAAGGCAAGTGTCTTACCCGGGGTCAAATTCAGAAAAAATTTCGTCATCTAATGGGGAACCTCAACGCAATGGAGACCATTGCTTCATAAGGAGTGAGGATTGATCTAGTTGGATATCGGTGGCCACCCACCTTTTTCAACTGGCTCAAAACAATTTTCTGACATTTTTGGTAATTTACTATTTTTAGCAGTTTTTATTTCCGGGGCCATTTTGAGGGCCTAAATGAAGGTTTTTCAGTATTGAGCTCCTAAATGATAGTGAAAGGAATTATTGATCCCCCTAAATACATATCCTCGATGATACCTTTCCAACGGGCTATCACACGCCTAAAACGGAGATCGTATGCAAAAGTTACGACCTCGAGTACTTGATGTACAAACTTACCCAAACAGGGCCCACATGACTTTTGGCGCTTCATCTCCTACAGTTAGGTTTTTGGATGTCTAGGGTTTTGGAATTCCTGTTTATTGTAAAAATTATTTCAGAGCCTCATTGTAGTCATCTTCTTGCGAATGCGCGCTGCCGTCACATCTCTTCTCAGAGATAAGACGCCACCATTCCAGCAAGCTTGTTTCCGCTGCATTTTACAGTTTCATCTTATTTCATTATTGATTAGAAAACTAGTTTTACTATATTTCTGTTATTTTGTGTTAAGCACCTGTTAAGAATTTGTATTCATTTTTTTCTTCTCATAAAATCCATATTAGTGGTATCAGAGTGGTCTGCTCCTTGTTATCTTAATGCATGTCCCCAACGAGGTCAGAGTACAAAGAATTGGGTCTCGAGCTTGTTTCCCTTGAGGACAGAACCTATCACATGCCCAAGCGACCTCCCATGGTAGGAAAAAAGAAAGATGACAAGATAGGAGATCCTTTCAAACTGTTGATTAAGGAATCCCTCACGCAACAAAGGAACGAGATGATGGATAGTTTCATGTAAATCCTTCGGCGACTACCAATAGGTGATGCATCTTTTTCGAATGGAGGCGATGCCCCCTTCAAGGTACAAATAAACTTTGATATTCCTATATTTGAAGGTCAAATAGACGCAAATGCTGTAGACAAGTGGTTGAGTCTACTAGAAGGGTATTTTTATGTTCATAAATTTTCGAATAGAGAAAATATTACTTTTGCGCTCCTCAAAGCCGTCCCCCGTGTCAAAGATTGGTGGGAAACTTTCTGTGAGAAAAAGAAAACAGAGGAAACCTCATTATTTTCAGTCACGACCACCTGGGAATGCCTCAAGGATGCTATTAAGGAACAATACTAGCCTGTCGGAAGTTATGATGACCTGTATACCAAATGGACCACACTGCTACAAGAAAGAGACCAAGCAGTGCCAGATTTCACAAATACCTTCCATACCTTGCGCACCAAGTCGAGTATCAAAGATTCGAAGCGACATCTGGTGCTCAAGTATTGCAGTTCTCTGCATAGATACATCCACACTAAAATGGAATTTCTGGACATCTCATCCATGGGCGCGGCCTACCAATCTGTCGTCAAAATCGAGCAGAAGCTCAAACAAAAGACGCGGCAACTTGGGCCTAGGAGCCCCTCACAAAAAAAGCTAGGAAAGGGCACCCCCAAACCACAGAACAAAGGACATAGCGAATATGGACAGTATCAAGACAACTAGTACAAGACGCAATAAAATAAGGACATCGTAAATACAAAGAAAGATACCAGGAAGTGGTGCGAATTCCATAAGAGCCCTTGGAATAACATAGTTGAATGCCCCTCAAAGCAGTCACTGGTGGCCGAAGTGAAAGCCTCTGAATCAGATGCAGATTTTGACTCCGAGATAGAACCAGAAAGATGAAGACGGATCATTGATGCGGAACCTAGTTCCACCGTTGCTACCACCAAGCTCCAACCTTGGGAACCAGATGATCCAGAAGAAGGAGAGTGCCTCTTCCATTCATAGATGTGGGTAAAAGGCACCTCGTTGCACTTCATAGTTGATAGTGGTAGCCAGAAGAACCTCAACTTAGCAAAGGTCGTCAAGCGGCTAGACCTGCCAACAATGCTGCACCCCACAACCCTACACCATTGGATGGCTCCACCAAGGAAGCGATCTCTGCATCAACCAACAGTGCCGACTGTCGTACGACATCAAGCCCTTCAAAGATGAGGTATTGTGTGATGTTGCTCCTCTTGAAGTTTGTGATATTCTTTTGGGCCAACCTTATTTATGGAAACGTCATGATGTATATGAGTCTAGGCCTTGTAGTGTTATTATTACTTTGAACAGGAAATTATATAGGATACCTGAGGCAGTCCCACCTAGTGCTATTTCCTTGATCTCTGCTAAGCAATGCAACAAGGTCATCTCTCAGATGAGGCAGTTTGTCTTCTTCATGATTCGCTCTCAGAATAAGGTCATGGAAGAATACTTGGATATCTTCTCCTCACCTACAAGGGTACCTCTTCACTGCCAGGTCAAGCACCCCATCGATCTGACCCCCGACGCACCGCTGTCCAATGGGCCAGTCTATCATCGCTCTTTGTTAGATAATGAGGAGATCAAGTGATAGATCCAAGAACTACTCCACAAGGGGCACATCCGCCCCATCTCATCACCTTTCGGGAGCCCAATCGTACTGGTACAGAAGAAATATGGAACTTGGCGATTCTGTATTGATTACCGGGCTCTGAATAAAATCACTATAAAAAAATGGTACCTGAGTCCCCAAATCGATGACCTCCTTGATCAACTCACGAGGGACAAATACTTCAGTAAGATTGATCTGAAGTCTGGATACCACCAGGTCCTGATAGAACAGACAGATGTATTGAAGACCACCTTCAAGTCAAAAGAAGGAATTTTTGAATGGTTGGTCATGCCCTTTGGTTTGACAAATTCTCTATCCACTTTCATGAGGATGATGGATGATATCCTATGACCATTCACCAATACTTTTGTAGTGGTGTATCTGGATGACATTCTAATTTATAGCAAGACTTGGACCAACACTTGCAGCATATTCAGTAGGTTTTGCACACCCTGCGGCAGCACAAGCTATACGCCAACCTAGAAAAATGCTCTTTCGGCATGGACAGGGTCCATTACCTGGGCTACATCATTGATCAGCATGGCGTACATGTGGATCCATTGAATATCCAAGTCATCCATGACTGGCCAGCCCCAACAACACTCACTGAGCTTCGGAGCTTCTCGGGACTTGCTAATTTCTACCGCAGGTTCGTGTTGGGTTTCTCCCATATTGCATGGGCCCTCAGCCAAATAAACAGGGGTGGTGGTAAGGCAAAATTTTCATGGGGACAGTCCCAACAACAAGAGTTCGATTATTTGAAGCAACGCGTGTGCTCAACCCTAGTACTTTCACTACCAGACCTGCAACATCCCTTTGAGATCAAGACAGATGCTTCATACTATGCTGTGGGTGTCGTTCTCACTCAGCACGACCACCCCGTGGCCTATCATAGTGAGACACTTTTAGATACTATCCGTAAATACCCTACTTATGACAAATAAATGTACTCCATTGTGAAATCATGCCACCAGTGGAGACATTACATTCTTGGGAAGGAGACAGTCATCCACACTGATCATAAGCCATTGCAGTTCATGAAAACATAGGTAAAATTGCAGAATAACCGCCATCAAAAGTGGTCCACATACTTGCTACAATTCCACCTCAACATCAAGTATAAAATAGGAAGCACCAATCACATCGTTGATTCCCTCAGCAGACTATCAGTTGCGGCACTCACTACAGTTCTAGACTCTTGTGGCCATTAGACATCTGGATGGCCCCAAATCTATGAGACAGACCCTGACTTCACCACCATCTACCAAATGTTGGGTGCAAATTCAGTTATCGATAATTTCCCTCTTCAGGATGGGTTTTTGTGTCATCTGGGCCATATCTGTGTTCCATCAAGTAAGCAAGCAAAGCTGATATGGGAAGCCCACTACAGTCGGGTGGCATGACACTTCAACGTTGAAAATATAGTGGCGATGCTACAAAAACATTTCTACTGGATGAAACTTCGATAGGAGGTCGGCAAGTATATCAGGTCCTACACTGCCTGCTCTACTGCCAAACCAACCACTCAGAAACATGGCATGTACACCCCTCTTCCTACTCCAGATAGGCCATGGGAATCCATCTCAATGGACTACATGTCGGGCCTCCCATTCACCAAGCGAGGAAGTGACTGTGTTTTTGTGGTTGTTGATCACTTTTCTAAGATGGTGATTCTGGTCACCGGCAAGAAGAGCATCACACCAGAGGCCATTGCCAAGCTCTTCCTTGAACGAGTCTAGGTACATTTTGGAATCCCACAAACCATTGTCTCAGATCAAGACAGTCGATTTCTTAGCACATTCTGGTCGAGCCTCTCGTCACTGCTGGACACCAAGCTCACCAAATCCATGGAATTCCACTCCCAAACAGATGGCCAAACTGAGATTGTAAATCGAATGGTTGTGCATATCCTTTGCATGTAAAATTCAAAGAACCCTCTCACATGGGATGAGAGCCTTCCCTATGTACAACATAGCTACAACTGAGCCTTGCATAGCTCAACCAGCCACAACACCTTTGAAGTGGGGTTGGGATTCCAACCTTTGGGTCCCATAGATGTTGCACTTCCCCTTGCGGTGACCTCGACTGCCTCATATCCTGCTCCAATTGAAGCTGACAAAGCCACCTAGTTCATTGAGCGGATCCAGCACATCTGCGAATAGGTTCAGGGTATCCTACAAATGTCCAATTATTAGTGCAAACAACGCCATGATCAACATCGAGTGCCGCATAAGTTTCAAGTGGGGGACAAAGTTTGGTTGCACTTGTAGAAAGAACGTCTTACAGGACCCGATCGGAAGCTTCTCCTACTCTGTTATGGATTGTACATTATCACCAAGGTCGTGGGGGATAATGCTTTTGAGCTCAACATTCCTCCTTTCCTTGGCCTGCACCCAGTGTTCAACCTGGATCTCCTTCGTCCTTATTTCCCACCATTATTGGACACCTCAGAAGTAGCAGAACAACTGAAACCAATAGAGCTCAACCCCGACTGCATACAACAGGCATCCAATGACTAGATTGTGGACAGATAGATCAAGGGCACTCAGCAACAAAGGATTCAACTTTATCGAGTCGTCAAAGAAGGACAACTCCTGCACCAAGGCAAGTGGCTCACCCGGGGCCAAATTCAACAGAAATTTGCACATCTAATGGGGGACCTCAACGCAATGGAGACAATTTCTTCCTAAGGAGGGAGGATTGATCCATATGGATATTGGTGGCCACCCACCTTTTCCAACTGGCTCAAAACAATTTTCTGACATTTTTGGCAATTTACTATTTTTAGTAGTTTTTACTTCTGGGGCCATTTTGAGGGCCTAAATGAAGGTTTTTCGGTATCGATCTCCTCAATGATAGCCAAATGAATGATTGATCCCCCTAAATGAATCTCCTTGATGATACCTTTCCATTGGGCTATCACATGCCTAAAATTGAGATCGTATGCAAACGTTACGACCCCGGGAAGTTGATGTACTAACTTACCCAAACGGGGCCCACATGACTTTTGGCGCTTCATCTCCTAGGGTTAGGTTTTTGGATGTCTAGGGTTTCTGGCATTACTTTTTATTGTAAAAATGCCTTTAGAGCCTCATTTTAATCATCTTCTTGCGAATGCGCGCTGCTGTCACATCTCTTCTCAGAGATAAGACGCCACCATTCCAACAAGCTTGTTTCCACTGCATTTTACAGTTTCAGCTTATTTTGTTATTGAATAGAAAACCAATTTTACTGTATCTGTGTTATTTTTTTTTAAGCACCTGTTAATAATCTGTATTCATTTTGTTCTACACATAAAATTTGGATCAGTGGTATCAGAGTGGTCTGCTCCTTGTCATCTTAATGCATGTCCCCAATGAGGTCGGAGTACAAAGAATTGGGTCTCGAGCTTGTTTCTCTTGAGGACAGAAGCTCTTGCATGCCCAAGTGACCTCCCATGGTATTAGAATAGAAAGATGATGGGACAAGATATCCTTTCAAACTGTTGATTGAGGAATCCCTCACGCAATAGAGGAACGAGATGATGGATAGTTTCGCGTAAATCCTTCGACGACTACCAAGAGACGACGCATCTTTTTCGAACAGAGGCGCCACCCCCTTCAAGGTACAAATAAACTTTGATATTCCTATATTTGAAGGTTAGATCGATGCAAATGTTGTAGACAAGTGGTTAAGTCTACTAGAAGGGTATTGTTTGTTCATAAATTTTCGAATAGAGAAAAGATTACTTTTGCGCTCCTCAAAGCCATCCCCCATGTCAAAGATTGGTGGGAAACTTTCTGTGAGAAAAAGGAAACAGAGGAAACCTCATTATTTTCAGTCACGACCACTTGGGAATCCTTTAGGGATGCTATTGAGGAACAATACTACCCTGTCAGAAGTTATGACGACCTGTATACCAAAGGGACCACACTGCGGCAAGAAAAAGACCAAGCAGTGCCAGATTTCACAAATACCTTCCATACCTTGCGCACCAAGTTGGGTATCAAAGATTCAGAGCGACATCTGGTGCTCAAGTATCAAGGTGATCTGCATAGATACATTCAGACTAAAATGAAATTTCTGGACATCTCATCCTTGGGCGCGGCCTATCGATATGCCGTCAAAATAGAGCAAAAGCTCAAACAAAAGACGCGGCAATTTGGGCCTGGGAAGCCCTCACAAAAAAAGCTAGGAAAGGGTGAAACCAACCCACTGAACAAAGGACAAAGAAAATATGGACAATATCAAGACAACCAGTACAAGCCGCAAGCAAATAAGGACACCAAAAGGACAAAGAAAGATACCGGGAAGTAGTATGACTTCCATTAGAGCCCTTGGCATAACACTGCTGACTGCTGCTCAAAGTAGTCGCTGGTGACGGAAGTGAAAACCTTTGAATTAGATGCAGATTATGACTCTGAGACAGAACCAGAAAGGGGAAGATGGATCATTGATGCCGAACCCAGTGCCACCGTTGCTACCACCAAGCTCCATCCTGGTGAACCAGACGAGCCAGAAGAAGGAGAGTGCCTCTTCCATTCACAGATGTGGGTAAAAGGCACCCCGCTGCACTTCATTGTTGATAGTGGTAGCCAGAAGAACCTCATCTCAATAGAGGTATTCAAGTGGCTGGACCTGCCAACAACGCTGCACCCACAACCCTACACCATTGGATGGCTCCACCAAGGAAGCGATCTCTGCGTCAGCCAACAGTGCCGACTGTCGTACAACATCAAGCCTTCAAAGATGAGGTATGGTGTGATGTTTCTCGTCTCGAAGTTTGTGATGTTCTTTTGGGCCAACCTTATTTATGGAAACGTCATGATGTATATGAGTCTAGGCCTTGTAGTGTTATTATTACTTTGAACAGGAAATTGTACAGGATACCCGAGGCAGTCCCACCTAGTGCTATTTCCTTGATCTCTGCTAAGCGATGCAGGAAGGTCATCTCTCAGATGGGGAATTTTGTCTTCTTCATGATTCGCTCTCAAAATAAGTGAAAGATCACAGCCGCATCCAGGGTCTCTATGGCCGACCTCTCCACATAGCAGAAGCAAGTAGATAAGGTCATGGAAGAATACTTGGATATCCTCTGCTCACCTATAGGGGTACCTCTGCACTGCCAGGTCAAGAACCCCATCGATCTGAACCCCGACACACTGCTACCCAATGGTCCAGTATATCATCGCTCTTTTTTAGAGAATGAGGAGATCAAGCGACAGATACAGGAACTGCTCCACAAGGGGCACATCCGCCCCAACTCATCACCTTGTGGGAGCCCAATCGTGTTGGTATAGAAGAAAGATGGAACCTGACGACTCTGTATTGATTACTGGGCTTTGAATAAAATCACTGTCAAAAACCGATACCCAATTCCTCGAATCGATGACCTCCTTGATCAACTCACAGGGGCCAAATACTTCAGTAAGATTTATTTGAAGTCTGGCTACCACTAGGTCATGATAGAACAGACAGATGTATGGAAGACCGCCTTCAAGTCAAAGGAAGGAATTTTTGAATGGTTGGTCAAGCCCTTTGGTTTGACAAATGCTCCAACCACTTTCATGAGGATGATGGACGATATCATATGACCATTCACCAATACTTTTGTAGTGGTGTATATAGATGACATTCTAATTTACAACAAGACTTGGGCTGAACACTTGCAACATATTCAACAGGTTCTGCACACCCTGCGGTAGTACAAGCTATACGCCAACCTGGAAAAATGATCCTTCGGCATGGACAATGTCCATTACCTGGGCTACGTCATTGATCAACATGGTGTACATGTGGATCCAGTGAATATCCAAGTCATCTGTGATTGGCCAGCCCCAACAACACTCACTGAGCTTCGAAGGTTCTTGGGACTTGCTAATTTCTACCGCAGGTTCATGTTGGGTTTCTCCCATATTGCATGGGCCCTCAGCCAAATAAACAGGAGTGGTGGTAAGGCAAAATTTGTGTGGGGCCGGTCCCAACAACAAGTGTTCGATGATTTTAAGCAACGCTTGTGCTCAGCCCCAATACTTTCACTACCAGACCTGCAACATCCCTTTAAGATCGAGACAAATGCTTCAGACTATGTTGTGGGTGTCATTCTCACTCAGCACAGCCACCCTGTGGCCTATCATAGTGAGACAATGCAAGATACTGTCTGTAAGTACCCTAGTTAGGAAAAAGAAATGTACTCCATTGTGCAAGAATGCCGCCAGTGGAGACATTACATTCTTGGGTAGGAGACAGTCATCCACACTGATCATAAGCCACTGCAGTTCATGCAAACATAGGGAAAATTATAGAATGACCGCGATCAAAAGTGGTCCACATACTTGCAACAATTCCACCTCAACATCAAGTATAAAATAGGAAGCACCAATCACATCGTTGATTGCCTCCACAGACCGCTAGTCATGACACTCACCACAGTTCTAGAATCTTGCGGCCATGAGACATCTAGATGGCCCCAACTGTATGAGACAGACTCTGAATTCGCCACCACCTACCAAATGTTGGGTGCAAATGTAGTTGTCTATAATTTCCATCTTCAAGATGGGTTGTTGTGTCGTTTGGGCCATATCTATGTTCCATCAAGTGAGTGAGCGAAGCTAATCTGGGAAGCCCACTACAGTCGGGTGGCAGGACACTTCGTCGTCAGAAAGACAGTGGCGATGCTACAGAAACATTTCTACTGGCCGAAACTTCGACAGGAGGTTGTCAAGTATATCAGATCCTCAACTTCCTATGCTATTGCCAAACCGACCACAAAGAAACATGGCCTATACACGCCTCTTCCTACTCCTGACAGACCATGCGAATCCATCTCAATGGACTACATGTCGGGCCTCCCATCCACTAAGCGGGGAAATGACTGTGTTTTTTTGGTTGTTGATCACTTTTCTAAGATGGCGATTCTGGTTTCCTGCAAGAAGAGCATCACAGTAGAGGCCACTGCCAAGCTCTTCTTTGAACGAGTCTGGGTACATTTTGGAATCCCACAAACCATTGTCTCATATCGGGATAGTCGATTTATCAGCACATTCTGGTCAAGCCTCTGCTCACTGCTAAACACCAAGCTCACCAAATCCAAGGCCTTCCACCCCTAGACAGATGGCCAAACCAAGGTTGTAAATCGAATGATTGTGCATATCCTTTGCATGTATAATTCAAAGAACCCTAGCACATGGGATGATAACCTTCCCTATGTCCAACATATCTACAACTAAGCCTTGCATAGCTCAACCGGACACAACCCCTTTCAAGTGGGGTTGGGATTCCAACCATTAGGTCCCATAGATGTTGCACTTCCACTTGTGGTCACCTCGACTGACTCATCTCCTGCTCCAACTGAAGCTGACAAAGCCACCCGATTCATTGAGAGGATCTAGCACATCTGCCAACAGGTTTAGGATATCCTACAGAAGTCCAATGACAAGTACAAACAATGCCATTCTCAACATCGGGTGCGGCATAAGTTTCAAGTGGGTGACAAAGTTTGGTTGCACTTGTAGAAAGAACGCCTTACAGGGCCCTATCGAAAGCTTTTCCCACTCCATTATGGACCGTACATTATCACCAAGGCTATGGGGGATAATTCTTTTGATCTCAACATTCCTCCTTTCCTTGGCCTACACCCAGTGTTCAACGTGGATCTCCTTCGCCCTTATTTCCCACCATAATTGGACACCTTAGAAGTACCAGAACAACTGAAACCAACAGAGCTCAACCCCAAATGCATACAACAGGCATCCAATGATCAGATTTTGGATAGAAAAATCAAGGGCATTGGACAACAAAGGATCTATCTTTATTGAGTCGTCAAAGCAGGGCAACTCCTGCACCAAGGCAAATGGCTCACCCGGGGCCAAATTCAGCAGAAATTTCCTCATCTAATGGGGAACCTCAACGCAATGGAAACCATTTATTCCTAAGGAGGGAGGATTGATCCATATGGATATCGGTGGTCACCCACCTTTTCCAACTGGCTCAAAACCGTTTTCTGACATTTTTGGCAATTTACTATTTTTAACAGTTTTTACTTCCGGGGACATTTTGAGGGCCTAAATGAAGGTTTTTAGGTATCAAGCTCCTCAATTATTTCTAAAGGAATGATTCATCCCACTAAATGAATCTCCTCGATGATACCTTTCCGACGGGCTATCACACGCCTAACATGGAGATCGTATGCAGAAGTTACGACCCCGAGAAGTTGATGTACTAACTTACCCAAACGGGGCCGACATGACTTTTGGCACTTCATATCCTAGGTTTAGGTTTTTGGATGTATAGGGTTTTTGGCATTCCTGTTTATTGTAAAAATTCCTTCAGAGCCTCTTTGTAATCATCTTATTGCAAATGCACGCTGTCGTCACATCTCTTCTCAGAGATAAGCTGGCACCATTCTAGCAAGCTTGTTTCCGCTGCATTTTACAGTTTCAGTTTATTTCGTTATTGAATAAAAAACCAGTTTTACTGTATCTGTGTTATTTTTTTTAAGCACCTGTTAATAATATATATTCATTTCGTTCAACTCTTAAAATCCATATCAGTGGTATCAAAGCGTTCTTCTCCTTGTCGTCTTAATGCATGTCCCCGACGAGGTCAGAGTACAAAGAATTGGGTCTTGAGCTTGTTTCTCTTGAGGACATAAGCTCTCACACGCCCAATCGACCTCCCATGTTAGGAGAAAATAAATATGATGGGGCAGGAGATCCTTTCAAACTATTGATTGAGGAAGCCCTCACGCAATAGAGGAATGTGATGATGGATAGTTTCACGCAAATGCTTTGTCGACTACCAACAGGTGACGCATCTTCTTTGAACGGAGGATCCACCCCCTTCAAGGTACAAATAAACTTTGATATTCCTATATTTGAAGGTCAGATAGACACAGATGCTGTAGACAAGTGGTTGAGTCTACTAGAAGGGTATTTTTCTATTCATAAATTTTTGAATAGAGAAAAGATTTCTTTTGCACTCCTTAAAGCCGTCCTCCATGTCAAAGATTGGTGGGAAACTTTCTGTGAGAAAAAGGAAACAGAGGAAACCTCATTATTTTCAATCATGACCACCTGGGAATCCTTCAGGGATGCTATTAAGGAACAATACTACCCTTTCGGAAGTTATGATGACCTGTATAACAAATGGACCACACTGCGGCAAGAAAGAGACCAAGCAGTGCCAGATTTCACAAATACCTTCCATACCTTGCGCACCAAGTTGGGTATCAAAATTGGAGCAACATATGGTGCTCAAGTATCATGGTGCTCTGCATAGATACATCCAGACTAAAATGGAATTTCTGGACATCTCATCCTTGGGCATGGCCTATCGATATGCCGTCAAAATTGAGTAGAATCTCAAACAAAAGACGCGGCAATTTGGGCCTAGGAACCCCTCACAAAAAAATCCAGGAAAGGGCAGCCCCAACCCACCGAACAAAGGAAAGAGAAAATATGGATAGTATCAAGACAACCAATACAAGACGCAAGAAAATAAGGACACTGGAAAGACAAAGAAAGATACCGGGAAGTGGTGTGACTTCCATTAGAGCCCTTGGCATAACAATGCTGACTGACGCTCAAAGCAATTGCTGGTGGCCGAAGTGAAAGCCTCTTAATCAGATGAAAATTATGTCTCCGAGACAAAACCAGAAAGGGGAAGACAGATCATTGAAACAGAACCCAGTGCCACCATTGCTACCACCAAGCTCCAACCTGGTGAACCAGACGAGCCAGAAGAAGGAGAGCGCCTATTCCATTCACAGATGTGGGTACAAAGCACCCCACTGGACTTCATCATTGATAGCGGTAGCTAGAAGAACCTCATCTCAGCAGAGGTCATCAAGTGGCTGGACCTGCCAACAACACCACACCCACAACCCTACACCATTGGATGGCTCCGCCAAGGAAGTGATCTCTGTGTCAGCCAACAGTGCCGACTGTCGCACGACATCAAGCCCTTCAAAGATGAGGTATTGTGTGATGTTGCTCATTTTGAAGTTTGTGATGTTCTTTTGGGCCAACCTTATTTATGGAAACGTCATGCTGTATATGAGTCTAGGCCTCGTAGTGTTATTATTACTTTGAAGAGGAAATTGTACAGGATACCCGAGGTAGTCCCACCTAGTGCTATTTCCTTGATCTCTGCTAAGAAATGCAGGAAGGTCATCTCTCAGAGGGGGAAGTTTGTATTCTTCATGATTTGATCTCAGAACAAGAGAAAGATCACAGCCACATATAGGGTCTCTGCGACCAACCTCTCCACATAGTAGAAGTAGGTAGATAAGGCCGTGGAAATACTCAGATATCTTCTCCTCACCTACAGGGGTACCTCTGCACTACCAGGTCAATCACCCCATCGATCTGACCCCCGACACACCGCTACCCAATGGGCCATTCTATCGTCTCTCTTTGTTAGAGAATGAGGATATCAAGCGATAGATCCAAGAAATGGTCCACAAGGGGCACATCCGCCCCAGCTCATCACCTTGCGGGAGCCCAATCTTGCTGGTACAGAAGAAAGATGGAACCTGACGACTATGTCTTGATTACTCGGCTTTGAATAAAATCGTTGTTAAAAAAACGGTACCCGATTCCCCGAATAGATGACCTCCTTGATCAACTCATGGTGTCCAAATACTTCAGTAAGATTGATCTGAAGTCTGACTACCAACAGGTCCCGATAGAACAATCATATGTATGGAAGACCGCCTTCAAGTCAAAGGAAGGACTTTTTGAATGGTTGGTCATGCCCTTTGGTTTGACAAATGCTCCAGCCACTTTCATGAGGATGATGGACGATATCCTATGACCATTCACCAATACTTTTGTAGTGGTGTATTTGGATGAAACAAGAATCACTAATCACGTCACTGATTGCCTCAGAAGACTGCCAGTGACGGCACTCACCATGGTTCTAGACTCTTGCAGCCATGAGACATTTGGATGGCCCCAACTCTATGAGACAGACCCTGACTTTGCCACCACCTACCAAATGTTGGGTGAAAATGCAGTTGTCGATAATTTCCATCTTCAGGATGGGTTGTTGTGTCGTATGGACCATATCTGTGTTCCATCAAGTGAGCGAGCGAAGTTGATCTAGGAAGCCCACTACAGTCGGGTGGCAGGACAATTCGACGTTGAAAATACAGTGGCGATGCTACAGAAACATTTATATTGGCCAAAACTTTGACATGAGGTTGGCAAGTATATCAGTTCCTGCACTGCCTGTGCTATTGCGAAACTGACCACTAAGAAACATGGCATGTACACCCCTCTTCCTACTCCTTAGAGGCCATGGGAATCCATCTCAATAGACTACATATCAGGCCTCCCATCCACTAAGCGGGGAAATGACTGTGTTTTTGTGGTTGTTAATCGCTTTTCTAAGATGGCGATTCTAGTTGCTTGCAAGAAGAGCATCACAGCAGAGGCCATTGCCAAACTCTTCTTTGAACGAGTCTGGGTACATTTTGGAATCCCACAAACCATTATCTCAGATTAGGATAATCGATTTCTCAGCACATTCTGGTCGAACCTCTGGTCACTGCTAGACACCAAGATCACCAAATCCACGACCTTCCACCCCCAGACAGATGGCCAAACCGAGGTTGTAAATCTAATGATTGTGCATATCCTTGGCATGTATAATTCAAAGAACCCTCACACATGGGATGAGAGCCTTCCCTATGTCTAGCATAGCTACAACCGAGCCTTGCATAGCTCAACTGGACACAACTCCTTTCAAGTGGGGTTGGGATTCCAGCCATTGGGTCCCATAGATGTTGCACTTCCCCTTGCGGTCACCTCGACTGAATCATCTCCTGCTCCAACTAAAGCTGACAAAGCCACCTGGTTCATTGAGTGGATCCACACATCTGCCAACAGGTTCAGGATATCCTACAGAAGTCCAATGACAATTACAAACAACGCCATGATCAACATTGGGTGCCACATAAGTTTCAACTGGGTGACAAAGTTTGGTTGCACTTGCAGAAAGAACGCCTTACAAGACCCCATCAGAAGCTTCTCCCACTCCATAATGGACCGTACATTATCACCGAGGCCATGGGGGATAATTATTTTGAGCTCAACATTCCTCCTTTCCTTGGCTTGCACCCAATGTTCAACGTGGATCTCCTTCGCCCTTATTTCCCACCATTATTGGACACCTCAAAAGTAGCAGAACAACTGACACCAACAGAGATAAACCCCGATTTCATACAACATGCATCCAATTATCATATTGTGGACAGACATATCAAGGGCACTCGACAAGAAAGGATCCAACTTTATCGAGTCGTCAAAGCAGGGCAGCTCCTACACCAAGGCAAGTGGCTCACCCGGGGCCAAATTCAGCAGAAATTTCCTCATCTAATGGGGGACCTCAATGCAATGGAGACCATTGCTTCCTAATGAGGGAGGATTGATCCATATGGATATCGGTGGCCACCCACCTTTTCCAACTGGCTCAAAACAGTTTTCTGACATTTTTGGCAATTTACTATTTTTAGCAATTTTTACTTCCGAGGCCATTTTGAGGGCCTAAATGAAGGTTTTTTGGTATTGAGCTCCTCAATGATATCCAAAGATATGATTGAGCCCCATAAATGAATCTCCTCAATGATACCTTTCCAATGAGCTATCACATACCTAAAATGGAGATCGTATGCAAAAGTTACGACCCCGAGAAGTTGATGTACTAACTTACCCAAACGGGGCCCACATGACTTTTGGCGCTTCATCTCCTAGGGTTAGGTTTTTGGATGTCTAGGGTTTTTGGAATTCTTGTTTATTGTAAAAAGGCCTTTATAGCCTCATTGTAATCATCTTCTTGCAAATGCGCGCTGCCGTCACATCTCTTCTCAGAGATAAGCCGCCACCATTCCAACAAGCTTGTTTCCGCTGCATTTTACAGTTTCATCTTATTTCGTTATTGAATAGAAAACCAGTTTTACTGTATCTGTGTTATGTTGTGTTAAGAACTTGTTAATAATTTGTATTCATTTCATTCTACTCATAAAATCCATATCAGTTTCACATGGAGGGATGAAAACCCATGGATACTCCACATCCAGGAAACTGGAGAAAAGAGGATGCTACTTCTGGAAAGGTAATGGATGCTACTGTCTATCGAGAGTTAGTGGGTTCGCTAATGTATTTAGTGAATACGAGACCAAACATTTTCCATGCGGTTAACCATCTAAGTCAAGCGATGGTTAAGCCTACCAAACTCTTTTTGAAGGTGGGTAAACATGTCCTGATATATCTGAAGGGCACAACTGAGTATGGATTATGGTATAGAAAGATGGATGAGGTGAAGTTGCATGGCTTCATGGATGCAGATTGGGTGGGAATCCCAACAGACAAAAATAGCACATAAGGAGGGATCTTTAGTATTGGATCTATAATTGTTTCTTGGTACAGCAGGAAACAAATATCTGTGGCACTTAGTTCAGTGGAAGCGGAATACATGGCGCAAGTCAAGCTGCATGTGAGGCTATCTCGATGAGAAATATCTTGGTTGGTTTGTTTGGTTCTCATTTAGATCCGACAGTGATTTATTGTGATAATCAGAGTTGCATTAAACTCTCGATTAATCCTGTGTTTCATGACAGATCTAAGCATATAGATATCCGATATCATCATCTCAGAGATTGCGTGTAGCGGAAGATAATGTTACTTCAATACATTCCTATGGAAGATCAGGATGCAGACATTCTGACAAAGGTGCTCACCAGGAGAAAATTCGAAAATCACAGAGACAGGATTGAGGTGAAGGATAATCCCTTTCTTGTTGAGAGGGAGTGTTGAAAAGTCAACAAGAAACATGCGTCTAATTTACTTTTCCCTTAAATAAATTGGACAATAAATATTAATCTATTATCTCATTTATAACTGAGTGATTTGGAGTTGTAACATAATTACAAGTGTAGTTAAGTGAGTTAATCTTAGTTGTACTAGTGAGAGTTCAGTGAATTAATTATTCATTAATTCACAATCAGTGAACTCACATGCAACTGAAGATTCGCCATGGTTAACTACATGCATGCTAGTTCCAATGGAGACCCAGTTGAGATAACAAGTGAAAGGGACAGTTGGCTATCAGTTGTGATTTGATCACACATACAGTGGATATACTTATGAGCATGTGAAAATTAGGTAATTTGTATGATCGAGAGAATTTGAATTGCAGAGATTGTGCGGAGGAGGTAGGTTGTCTGGACATGGAGAATTAGCACATGTATTTGCTGATTTGTGTATGACAGTGTGAGACGATTGTATTGTACTGAGAGCTCTTGGATTAGAGTTTTGTATGATATTGTTTCATGATTCATGATATACATAATATATGATAGTGGTGTTTTTAGCTTTATGCTTTCCCGGAAAAACTTATGTGTTATGTGTTATTGATATTTCACTTTGTGATCGTGGTTTAATTTTCCGCAAGAATAATAGTAGAAGTGATTCAGTATTTAACAGTGGTGTATAATTGTTAGATCAGGAGAATCGCAGGAATACTTAATTTGTATTGAAATTTCTACAAAAAAGAACCGCCGATGGAGAAGTTGGATGAGGTGATTGAGGATATCAGGAAGTTGGTGTCGAGGTCAGCAGCAGGAGAGGTCAACACAAGGAATATGGATGAAAGGAAACCTACATGAGCACGGGGATGATGCAGGAGAAGAAGCAGCGAAGCAAAGGAGCCGAGAGACATCTCCAAGAGAAAGTTTGGGATCCAAGAGGATTTCAACCACGCTAGAAAGATAATGAGTAAGGGGAACTAAATTTTGATAGCCGTGGAGTATGATGCAGGAGAATTGATCAACCTCAACATGTTCCAGTCAATTAATTCACATGGTGCACAGTCAAGAAAGGGAGAGACGTTTCCCTTTCATTTTTCCTTGAGAATCCAAAGCGTGATCCAGGAATTTATTGATGACAAGATGGATGAGCCGAATGGTGCATTTGCACAAGCCGGAGATAAGGTCTCCATTAAGTGGTTTATGGAAGAAGGGATCTTCATCCTATTTAGAGAAGATTTCCATCATTGTAAATTTCCTTTTCAATAGGCATTTTGAATGGTGATTTGACACCACTAGATTAGCTTGCGAGGGAAGCTCGTTGAGCCCCTCTTGTATAAATTGTTGTATTATTTCTAAGTAATTTTGGTGGGTTGTAGGTTAGCTAAAGAAGAGTTAGACAAGAGGTATATGCATAGAGGATAGGGAGAGAAATACAGAGAGCCGAGACTCAGTTGTAGCTCAGACTCCACTATTGTAATTTGACATTCCACCATTAAGAGAAAATGACATTTTTTCCTGTTTTAACTTTCTGTGTAATGGATGTTGTGCTATGAATGTCATTTGTATGAATTTGAACTGTATATGTATGTTAGAAATCGTCTACAGGGATAGAGATACAGTTTTCTATCTATGAGTGTGTTGAGTTAAGTTTGGTTCTCTAGGCTAAGTGCAAGGAGTGCATGACAGAGGTAGGAAAATTTGTAATCTGACACAAGGAGTGCATGTCTGAACTTAGTGGAGTCATAAGAGATATTTCCAGGAGGGCATATCAGATTAATTCACGGACTCATGGAGAAATTTCAAGGTGGTTAAGTTCCTTGGAAAGAAAGACTATGTGAGAGGAAGAACAATCCAAAGTTACTGATGACTATAAAATAGTATGCTGGGAGGGCATCGAGTTGGTGCAAGTGTGCACAAGAACAACACAATTGAGAGTGTTGGAATCCTTAGGAGAGTCCCAAAATTTATGAATATTCTGAGGAAGGAAGGCTTTGCAAGAGTGCATTGACAAAGGAAAGGAGATGCCTTAAACCCTTCCAGAAGGTAAGGGAGAAGTTGTCGAATATCTTAGTTGAGCGCAAGGAGTGTGCCCAAGATACTCTAAGTACATATTACAAGCTCAAGAAGAAGAGCGATAAACTTCCAAGAAGGCACACAAAATTTCACAAAGGAACAATGAATTTTGAAGGTTTTGAAGCCGAGTAAAATCACAGAAGAGCCTATGTAAAACTCTGTAAGGTGTGCAAAAGATGTCCGAGAATGACCTAAGTCTCGAAGGGAAAGAGTTTGTGCTAAGTGTGCAAAGGAGTCAGGAACCAACCAAAGTCTCAAAGACAGTGAGAATTTCTTGTCGAGGAGGAGACAGGCGTTAGAAGATTGAGAAGTTCGGGAGGAAGATCTTCAGAAGGTCTGCCAAGAGCATATAGAGATGTTTGCGAAGTCAAGAGGTGAGAATAAATTCTGCACTATTAGATCCAGAGGAAATGTGGCATAGATCCACGTAGTTAGGGAAAAGTTGAGGAGTAAATACCTGAGACAAGAGGTTGCAAAGTCCGAACTCACAAATTTGATCATAATCGTTGATCATGAGGGAAACGAGGACAATATATCTAGTCCCAAAGTATTCATTGATTCAAAAATTAGGAAAGAGCAGAAAACCACTCGTGAAAGTCCTGAAGCATGGGGTCGGAAAGGGAACTAGCCCGTGGTCACATCAAGGGGGAAGAATAGCATAAGGAGCTAGCATTGTTGGCGTTAATATTTGGAAACGCTAAGGAGGGGGTCTGCGGGTGTCACATAACCCAGGCCGGGAGAAGGGAACGACATGTGATAGAGTTTCAGATTTCAGGGAGGAATCTAAAGAGTCTCTCTGACTCAGTGCAACAAATTATCCTAAATGGGGAGGTCGCATAGCCCCGAAGGAGGACAGGTGGGGTCTACGCCCATTTTGAATTTGGCACTATGAACTAGTTAAAGAGGAGAGTTGGAGGTTTGAATACTTGTAGACACTATCGATAAATTTAAAAGATACCAGCACCAAACTAAGGACCATCAGGTACTCCATGAGGGTTTTCATCTTGTTTTAAGGTCAAGAAATTGGTTTTGGAATTTATTTCCTTTTGGCACTATGAACTGGCAATGCGAACTGACAGACAGGGGCGTTGCAGACTTATTTCCTATAGAAATTTCTTCTAAACATTTGATCATAAATCAAAAACAATGATGTGGTTTTTTCTGAAAGTTTTTGTGGAGGAGAATGATAATGTGTTGGTCCTTGACCAAGTTTTGAGGAAACCTTGGTCAGGTTTGACCACTTTTTAGACTTAGAGACATTGGTCGAGAAAGGAGCACCCATGCAGAGATGAGATCACAGATCTCACCGATTTTGCGGGCTATGTGGACCCTGTAAGGGGTCCCTAGAGTTTTTGTAATGGGTTTTGGGATGTCATACCATGGGGTTTACCCATGATTAGGCCTTTCTATAAGGGATTGTAAAAGTATAAACAAGTAAGAATGTATTGTAGAATAGAGGCTTGTTGAAGCGAAGTCTTGGTAGCTAAGTGCAAGTAGTTTTGGGTTCTTTGTGCAACAGAATGTATATGTCTTAAGGCTCTGTGCTTGATAGAGGAGTTGGCTATGTGCCTTGACCTAACCTTGGAACAAGGATCTGGTGCTCAATGCGAAAATATCCTATCCTATGCGAGGCTTGACTGTATGGGTCGGTGCATGGGAATCTCTGGATGTAAGAGATTGAAGAATAATAAAGAAGACGAAGTAGTTGGTGGACGTAGCCCCACACTGGGGTGAACCACCTATATCTTGTGTCTTTGGTTGGGTTGGTGTTGTATTGTTTATTTTATGAATATGCTCTGTGATTTGATTGTTATGTATGATAGAGAGATCTGTTGATGCTTAGTGATTTACTTGTGTTAAAGAGTGATTTACTTGTGTTAAAGATAAATGAATGATTAGATATAACTCAGTGATATGTGCTAAGTGATTGAAATGCTTAATCTTTGTTGTTACTGCGCTGATATATATTAGGGTATGTTTTGTGATGTTATTAAAGATACTAAACTAATGCATATCACCTTCTAAGTGTTGCTAGAATACTCTGTGAAGTGTTTTTATCATAGATCTGTGTCCCAACTTGGTTACAAACACCTGCGTCCTGTAACCCCCCTGCTTCTATCTCATATGAGACTTCACCTGCTTCAAAAGTGTTTCCGAAAGGGCCAGTAGTTAGGGTTTTGTTGGTTCCCTGTTGAAGCATTGAACCCTGGGTATGCCCTTGTGCAAACAAATGGTTATGTTGCCGGGACCTGAAACTGTGATTGCTGGGAAATGAAGTAAAGAAAAGAGAAGATATGTGCATAGATCTACTGCTAAAGTGCATTGTACTCTACTTGAATTGTGAAGCTCTGTTCTAAGAAAGAAATATGATTTGAAGAAAAGAGGTAAACCTTTGTGCTTTGATAAGAGTAAGATAAGTGAAATTTTTTGTTTCGAAAGAATGAATTTAAGTATGTTTAATAGATTTTTTCCTAGTCTGAAAGCTAGGGCGCAGTTGGAATAAAGCGTTGATCTAAGTAAAGCTAACAAAAATGAAGAAATATATGTTATTCGTATGCATATAAAGAATTTTTGGACTAATAAGTGGATGCAGGGACCTAGAAAGAATTTTTGCAGATTACAGGTCCAACACTGTGATCCTAGTGTGCACTATAGAAGAGGTTGGGGAACGTTTAAGAGGAAAAGAGGATTGACATTGTGTTATAACTCTAGAAGGTCAAGACATCTTGCTAAGGAATTCCCTAGTACAGGTCCTATCTGTTTTTGTTGTAATATTTTTGGTCATGAGGTTGGGGATTGTCCAAGGATGATTGCTAAAGTTGAAAGAATGAACATGAGACAAGAAAACTATGAAGGAAATCAAGAGACTAAGAGCATTTTAGAGAACCATAAAGAGAAAGAATCGGAGAAAGATCATACTATATTATTACCATTGAAAGAAATGATGAATGAGCACAAAGATGTCAGTTTACTAGAAATCCTGAAAGCAAAACAACGCATAAGTGCAAGAATACAAGACTTCGACATAGACTGTGTATTCGATGAAGAAACACAAATGAATATTATGAAAGAAGACACTTGGGAAATATTAGGACATCCCACTATGATACCTTCATTGGGAAGGATAGGCTTGTTTAAGGGTAAGATGATAACCTTATGTGGAATAATTACTAATGTACCTATTATTGTTCATGGAACATCAACCAAAGAAGAATTTGAAGTCATTAAGTTTATTGGGAACAACACCCCTTTCCCACTTCTTCTAGGTAGGAATTGGATTGAGAAGGATTAGATCAGAACAAAAGCAGAGGAAGAAGCTATAGAACAGAAAAAGAAAGAACTAAGGGATTTCATAGCTAGAAAAATAGATCGACTAATAGAAGAACGAGAGGATAAGTCGAAGCAATAGAAGGCAAGAGAATTAGTTGTAAAGGTTGAAAGAATGAAAGAAGGTTTGAAGGACCTATCCATGCAAGAAATAAGTATACCTACCCGGGAATTAATAAGAGAGGGGATATTAGCTTCGAACCCTTTAAGAGTAGATCAGTAGTGCGAAGTCACTACACTAGGAGAAGATAAGAATAAGAATGGAAAGAGGATTCCATAAATAGTTAGAGAGACTCAGATCACAGGAAAGAAGGAAAGGAATCTCAGTAAAAAGAAAGCTAATATAGAAAATCTACATAGAGCTACAGATACTAGATGGAAGACTTCAGAGACTGGAACCTCACAGGAGGTAGGTTCACAGGATTTGATTCTCATCGGAGCAGCAGGAACGCGGAGAATGGGAATTCTCCCTGGTGAATATATATGACCATTGGAGGCACCCAAACTATTAGAATGACACTCCAGATCAATTAGAAAATGCATTTATGGGTGGATCGACCGCTTTTGGGATGTTGAGACTGCACCATAATAGACAGATTCGCATTGATGGAAGAATTCCTACCCATTGGAAGAATCTGTTATGAGGCGCCGCTTATTTAACTTGTTCATCGCCATGCTGGGACCAGTTTTTTCCACTCGTGATTAAATGAGATAACAAAGAATTGATTTTTTTTCGAGCTATGTCACCAGAAACTAGACATTGTTTTCTGTTTGTCTACCCTGATTATCCTTTCGTCTACCTCAACCTATCTGTTAAAATTAAGAATGTCAGGAGAACCTACTGAATTAGAGAAGTCTGTCGAGGAGGTCCTCAATAAGCTAATGGGAGACAAGTTATTATTTGAAGGTGTACAAGCATCGTCGACTAGGAGACTGTAGGCTTCCCCTTCGACGGGATAACGTTTTGGCCATGTTAACCCCGCAACCAAGCAACGAAGTAAGGATTGTGGTGATCTGGCTAATGTGAAGCAAATCCCGTCGATCCTACCAGAATACATTCCACCTTTGGTTGATGTAGTTAACTGTGACAAAATTATATGAGATTATGAGTACACTATGTTCACCACATACATTCTAAAAGAAGCAGTACATAAATTATGTCGCTCTGTGTCTGGCTTGGCACAGGAGGAACAAGAGTCTGTCGAGGATTGATTAGTGAAGCTCCCTGAGACCATATAGCAGCTTTAACCGAGGATAACAAAGTTGGAATCCCAAGCAGTGTCGATCATCCTGCAAGAAGTGGATGATCAGAGGGAGGAAGCTGCCAAGAATGCAGTAATAAGGATAAGGGCTCTCGCCTCAAAGTGAAAACAACTAATTTATAGAAGAACGCAGACTTATGAAATCCTCGCAGAAGATCCAGAGCTAAGGAAATTGGAAGCACAGTTATAGGAAGCACAACAACATGCATTCTCTGTGCAGGCGTAGATAAAGCTACTAACCGCAGTTGAAAGATTGAAGAGATATTAGGAATAGCACACAGTGCAACAACAAATTACTTCCATCTAGAATAGAGTAATGGAAGTCACACATAAGCTACAACCTGTGCAGGATGAATCCTGCAAGGTGTTTGAAGAGATTGATGGACAAGGCTCGCAATTGGACCAAATGGTTGCAATAGTGGAACAACACCTGGAAGGGCCTGTTACAGAGTAGATGATCGAGGAGCTCGTTGAGTAGGAGGCTCAGGCGAAGCAGCAAGTCAAGGAAGCTCCAGTGAACCTCAAGGACTTTGAATCAACATTTCCCAGACCTGAGTGACTCGGGATGAGTCACAGGTGATTGTTGGGTGCCTGTTGGCCCTCGACCAAGTTTTGAGAAAACCTTGGTCAGGTTTGACCACTTTTTGGACTTCGACACATTGGTTGAGAAAGGAGAAAACAGGAGGAGCTGAGGTCATGGATCTCACCAATTTTTAGGGCTATGTGGACCCAGTAAGGGGTCCCTAGGGTTTTTGTAATGGGTTTTGGGATGTCGACCCATGGGGTTTACCCATTACTAGGCCTTTTTGTAAGGGATTGTAAAAGTATAAATAAGTAAGTATGTATGGTAGAAGAGAGTCTTGTTGAAGTGAAGTCTTGGTAGCTAAGTGAAAACAGTTTTTGGTGCTTTGTGCAACATAATGTATATTTCTTAAGGCTCCATGCTCGATAAAGGAGTTGGCTTTGTGCCTTGATCTAACCTTGGAAGGAGGATCTGGTGCTCATTGCGTAGATCTATTGTCCTATGCGAGGCTTGATTCCATGGCTTAGTGCATGGGAGTCTCTGGATGTAATATATTGAAGAATAATAAAGAAGACGAAGTAGTTGGTGTATGTATCCCCACACTGGGGTGAACCACATATATCTTGTGTCTTTGGTTGGCTTGGTCTTTTATTGTTTATGTTACGAATATGCTCTGTGATTTGATTTTTATGTATGATAGACAAATCTGTTGATTCCTAGTGATTTACTTGAGTTAAATATAAATGAATGATTATATCTAACTCAGTGATATGTGCTAAGTGGTTGAAATGCTTAATCTTTGTTGTTACTGTGTCGATCTTTATTAGGGTATGTTTTGTGATGTTATTAAAGATAATAAACTAATGCATATCACCTTCTAAGTGTTTATAGAATACTCCGTGAAGTGTTGTTATCACATATCTATGTCCCATCTTGGTTACAAACACCTGCGTCCTGTAACCCCCCCTGTTTCTACCTCAGGTGAGACTTCGCCTGCTTCATAGATGTTGCTGAAAGGGCCAGTAGTTAGGGTTTTGTTGGATATTTTTTGAAGCGTTGAACCCTAGGTATTCTCCTATGCCAACATAATGGCATTGACTTTCTTAACAAACTTCAGCCTAACCCATTTTGTAAGTTGAGAGATATAATTAAAACACCGGTGCATTTCAAACTAGCATTGTGAACTCTTTGTTTCTGCATAGTTGTTGGATATTCACCTTGTTTGGAGGTTTCCACCTATCAAGGAAGGTTCAAATGGTATCATAGGAATTATTTGGACACGAGGGACATGTGTTCCATCTCTAGATCAATCAGGATGACTTGTTTCAAAATGAATTTATCATCATAGACAAAATCCCAAAAACATAGGAATTTGTTAGGCTTTTGTTGGAATCTTTTGTAACAAGACTCCTAAATGGAGGAGGATCCTATGTAACTCCTTGGTTTCGACCTCCTTAGGGTATATAGAGATTATTCACTACAAATGAAATCATTTTTTATGAGAAAATGGTTGGATTCATGATCCAAGAAAGAAGAAATCTTGAGGAGTAGTTTTAGCTATTGATTTGTAAGACTGAGGGCCTGTTTGTAGCCAACATTTTTTCCATTAAGATTCATGAGATTTATTTATTATTTTGTCTTCATTGGTTTCCCATTTATTTTTATCTTCTTGAATGAGTATATTGCAGTTTTTTAGGATCAAAGGCTGCCTTTGACTAATATATCCCTGAGAAACAAAGGATCTGTTGTAGATGGCATGTTAATCATTTTTTTTGTTCAATCATTTTTAAATATATTCTACAAAGAGGATCTATGTTTAGTAGACTTTCTTCTTTTGTTCACATTCCTTTCTTATAATCATCATCATATAATCTCTTAACTTGATATTTATATTGATTTCCTTCAATCTACAGAGTGGTGTTGACTCCATGCCCAATGGAAGACCATTGATCTACAGTCAGAATGTTGTCCTCTTTCTTTTGATTTCTTGTTGATCCACCCTTTTAAATTGATTTGATTTTTTCCAGGTTCGACCAAATGGAGAAGTAAGATATATTCATTCTCTATATTTTATTTGTTTTGCTTAATGGAAATGGATCAATAAAGAAGTACTAAGCATTTTCTGTAGCAAATATTCTTGTGTCAAGTGTTTTCAAAAGTGTGTTTTCCTTTCATGTTCATGTTTCCTTATCTTTTTTTATCATATGAATTTCTATGTTTTTAGTTTTCATTGCAGTAGAGTGATTCATAACTCATTTTCAATAATGATTTGAACACTTTATTTTTCTTTCTCTAAAGATGGATGTGAAATTCATCTTAAGCGATGCTTCATATTCAAATATATTTTTCTTTTACTCTTCTACTACATCACATAAGATTTATGTTTTGAAAACAATGCCTATATTGGATTTGTTGCTGAACTTATTAAAAACCATTGTTGACCTTTACCTTTGAGTTTCAAACTCATGACTCAATGCCCATAGTTTATGTTTGATTCTTGTTCAACCACTCATAAACCCAAAACCCTTACTTTAGAGAAAATATGTTCATTGAGCTTCATATCAAGATGCTATTGAAGTGAAATTGGGTATAAGACTTACAAAGAGAGCCTTCTCTGAAAAAAAAGGCTAGCAAAGTTTGGTCTGAAATGGTTACATTGATGGTTTTATCCTACAGCCTAGAAAACTATTGAGTCCTAACATCTTGGCATCGTTGTTGGGGATGACAATGAAGACACCTTCCTTGGGTGAACTATGATGATTAGATCTAGCTTTGGATGGTGAACTGATGCTAGACACTTCTAGATTTCTTATCTTTCACCATGGTGACTCCACTGTTCAGATATCTATTGGCGACTCCAATATTTTGAAATGGACAAGATCCTAGCTCAGAGGTATGCATTTTTTGACTTCTCATATATACCTGGATTTCCAAATCTTGTACTTAATAGAGAAGTATGGGAACCGTTCCTTCCAATATTTGGGGGAAATGAGCATGATCATTCTGGTGAGCACTTGTTGGATTTTCACGAGTGTATGCATAGGATAAATATTGATCATGAGGATGTTCTTATTAAAATTTTCATATTGTCTTTGGAAGGACATGCGTGTGAGTGGTGTAGAACCCTCCCTCTTTCTAGAATTCATTCATTGAAATATTTTCATAATGCATTCAATGGTTATTGCAAACATAGGTATTATATTGATCTGATTTACGAGGAATGTTGTATAGACTTTGATCTTTTAAATAAAAGATATGCCAATTTTAAAGATCAGGGTGATAGTAGTGAAGGAATTGTTGAAGGAGTATTCATTCCTCACATTCCTCAATCAGTTTCTAGTGTTTTTCAAAGTGATATACTTTTCCAAGAAATTGGAATAGAAGCAAATCATCAGACAAATGAAATTGGCAACAATCATGAAACTGGTAATATGCAGAACAATCCAAACTTCAACTAGAACAACATGTATAAATAGTTGTCCTTGATCCAATGGTAGATAATTTGGAGGATTTTATCCGCCTGAGTTATGCACCTTTTAGATAAGAACAAAAGGATAGCAAAATACTTAATGTAACAAATTTTTCACATGAGTTGTCCCAACTAGAATTTCACCTTGAGCTCCAAGATCCAATAGTTGTTTTAATGGATACAGTTTTTCAAAAGGCCCCTTATGTTGTATATGTGTATTTGAAAAGAATTCCCAGTTGTAAGTATGAACTATTGATGAATTTTCTGCTGCAAAGGTTATATTATTTTTATGCTTTCATCTGCAATATACAAGAAACTTGTTTTACTAGCCAAATGGTTGCATGGATTCACTGGAAATATGATTAAAATTAAGAAAATAATATCAATTGGATAGAATAATGTAGGAATTTATATAAATAATCTTTCTATGCAAGCATTTGGCTTTCATTGAATGTTTTTCATTTTTCAATAAATGATCAGAGGTGCTCTCAAGGCATAGATAGAGTATAGATCACAGAGATGGAATGGATAAGACATTGGAACTGCATGTTCTTGGAGCCTCAAAGGGATCTCTCCATCCCCTATGGAGCCATATGTTATCACACATAATTTTGTTCCAATAATCTACTTGAAGTGCACCCTTGATTTTGAATTTGGCACTGTGAATTGGCATTGTGAACTGGTTAAAGAGGAGAGTTGGATATTTGACTACTTGTATACACCCTCGGGAAATTTAAAAGATACCATCACCAAACTTAGGACCATCAGGTACTCCATGAGGGTTTTCATCTTGTTTGAAGGTCGATAAAGTGGTTTTGGATGTTTTTTCCTTTTGGGGCTGTGAACTGGCAGACAGGGGCGCTCCAAACTCATTTCCTGTAACATCTGATTATAAACATTTGATCATAAATCCAAAATGGTGATGTGGTTTTTTCTGAAATATTTTGTGGAGGATAATGACAATGGAATTTAATTTATGACCAATTTTCATCCTAACCCAGTTTGTAATGTGAGAGATATAATTAAAACACCAGTGCGCTGCAAATTGGTGTTGCAAAATCTCTGTTTTACATAGTTGTTGGATATTCGACTTATTTGGAGGTTTCCACCTATCAAGGAAGGTTCAAATGGTATCCTAGGAGTTATTTGGACATTATGGACACGTGTTACATATCTAGATCAATTAGTCTTACCTGTTTTAAAAGGAATTTATCATCATAAACAAAATTCCAAAAAAATAGGAATTTGGTAGGCTTTTGTTGGAATCTTTTGTAACAAGAATCCTAAATGTAGGAGGATATTATGTAACTCCTTTGTTTCGACCTCCTTAGGTTATATAGATATTATTCACTATAAATTAAATGGTTTTTGATGAGAAAAGGGTTGGATTCATGATCCAAGAGAGGACAAATCTTGAGGAGAAGTTTTCACTGTTGATTTGTAATCCCGAGGGCCTGGTTGTAACCAACATTTTTTCCATTAAGATTCATGAGAGTTATTTATCGGTTTGTCTTCTTTGTTTTCCCATTTCTTGTTATCTTCTTGATTGAATATATTATAGTTTTTTAGGATCAAAGGTTGCGTTTGATTAATGGATCCTTGAACAACAAAGGATCTGTTGTAGATGGCATGTTAATTATTTTTTTTGTTCAAGAATTTTTCAATCTATTCTACAGAGACGATCTTTGTTTAGTAGACTTTATTCTTTTGTTCACATTCCTTTCTTGCAATCATCATCATATAAGATATTAAACTAATATTTAGCTTGATTGCCTTCAATATGCAGAGTGGTGTTGAGTCCATGCCCAATGGTAGACAATTGATCTACAGTCGGAATGCTTCCCTCTTTCTTTTTCTTTCTTGTTGATCCACCCTTTTAAATTGATTTAATTTTTTCCAGGTTCGACCAAAGGGACAAGTAAGCTATCTTCATGATCTGTATTGTTTTTTGTGCTTAATGGAAAAGGATGAATAAATAAGTACTAAGCATTTTCTACAACAAAGATTCTTGTGTCAGGTGTTTTCAAAAGTGTGTTTTCCTTTCATGTTCATGTTTCCTTATCTTTCTTATCATATGAATGTCTATGTTTTTCAGTTTTCATTTTAGTAGAGTGATTCAAAACTCATTTGCAATAATTCTCTGAACACTTTTATTTTCTTTCTCTAAATTTTGATGTGAAATTCATCTTAAGCGATGGTTCATATTCAAATATCTTTTTCTTTTACTCTTCTACTACATCACATAATCTTAACGTTTTGAAAACACTGCCTATATTTCTTTTGTTGTTGAAATGCTTACAAACCATTGTTGAAATGCTTACAAACCATTGTTGACATTTACCTTTGAGTTTCAAACTCATGACTCTATGCCCATAGCTTATCTTTGATTTTTATTCAACCACTCATAAAACCAAAACCCGTACTTTATAGAAAATATGGTCATTGAGCTTCATATAAAGCTACTATTGAAGTGACATTGGGTAGTAGACTTGCAAAGAGAGCCTTTTGTGATCTAAAGGGCTAGATTTTAGTCAACATTTTGGTCTGAAATGGTTACCTTGATGGTTTTCTCCTACCATAGATGATTTTAGGGAATAAATTTCGCAAATGGGCTAATTTTCCATGGTTTTTCCCAAAAAACGATTCACTAATTTCCATTTTTTCTAAAAATGATTCACCCAAATTCCATAGAATAAAATTATTTTACCTTAAAAATTGCCAATATTTGATAGAAGCTATATTAAATCCTTATAAATTTGAATATTTTTACAAAATTATCGCCAAACATTTTACATTTTGCATATTAAGGACTAGTAAGATTAGCCCATGTTTCTACATTTTAATATAAATTTACATCCTTAAAATTATCCCTGTCTACTACAGCCTATAAAACTATTGAGTGCTAACAATATGGAAGACAACTTTCAAATATAAATAAGGCCTCTTCAAATGGCTAGTCATGCTCTTTGGCTTAACAAATGAACAATCAACTTTCATGAGATTGATGGAGGACGTATTGATACCCTTCACACACTATTTTGTTGTGGTATATCTAGATGCCATCCTCACCTTTAGAAAAACTTGGGAGGAGCACATGCATCATATTCAATAGGTTTTGGGAAATCTGTAGTAGCACAAGCTATATGCCAACTTGGAAAAATGCTCCTTTGGCATGAACAAGGTCCAATACTTGGGATACATTATTTATGAGCATGGGGTACATGTGGATCCATCTAAGATCTGATTCATTCATGACTGACCAACCCTGACCACACTAACCAAGCTTCAGAGCTTCTTGGGACTTACCAACTTCTACCAAAGGTTCGTATTGGGATTCTCCCATATTGCATGGGCCCTCAGCCAATTAACCAAGGGTAGTGTCAAGGAAAATTTCTCATGGGGACAGGAACAACAAAAAGAATTTGATGATATGAAGCATATATTTTTCTCAGCTCCAATACTCTCCTTACATGATTTGCAACAACCGTTCGAGATTAAGACTAATGCCTCCAACTATGTTGTGGGTGTAGTTCTTGTAGAAATTTCAATACAAATTAAGTATTTCCTGTGATTCTCCTACAAATTAAGTATTTCAATACAAATTAAGTATGCCACTGTTAAATACAGAATCACTTCTACTATTATTCTTGTGGAAAAAATATACCGCGATCACAACCACTATCACAAAATGAAATATCAAGAACACATAACACATAAGTTTTTCCAGGAAAGCTTAAAGCTAAAAACCCCACTATCATATATTATGTATATCATGAATCATGAAACAATCTCATACAAAACTCTAATCCAAGAGCTCTCAGTAAAATACAATCGTCTCACACTGTCATACACAAATCAACAAATACATGTGCTAATTCTCCGGGTCCAGACAAGCTGCCTCCTCTGCACAATCTCCGCAATTGAAATTCTCACAATGGTGCAAATTGCCTATTTTTCACATGATCATAAGCATATACAATGCATGTGTGATCAAATCACAACTGATAGTCAATTGTCCCTTTCACCTGTTATCTCAAATGAGTCTCCAATGGATTTGACATGCACATAGTTAACCGTGGCGAATATTCAGTTGCATGTGAGTTCACTGATTGTGAATTAATGAATAATTAATTCACTGAACTCTCACTAGTGCAAGTTTAGTTACAACTAGTACAACTAAGCTTAACTCACTTAACTACACTTATAGTTCTGTTACAACTCTGAATCACTCAGTTATAAATGATATAATAGATTAATATTTATTATCTAATTTATTTAAGGGAAAAGTAAATTACACACATGTTTCTTGTTGACTTTTCAACACTCCCTCTCAACAAGAAAGGGATTATCCTTCACCCCAATCATGTCTCTGTGATATTCAAATTTTCTCTTGGTGAGCACCTTCGTCAGAATGTTTGCATCCTGATCTTTCGTAGGAATGTATTGAAGCAACATGATCTTCCACTGCACAGAATCTCTGAGATGATGATACCGGATATCTGTATGCTTAGATATATCATGAAACATAGGATTAATCGAGAGTTTAATGCAACTCTGATTATCACAATAAATCACTGTCGGATCTAAATGAGAACCAAATAAACCAACCAAGATCTTCCTCATCCAGATATCCTCACATGCAGCTTGAATCCCTGCCATGTATTCAAATTCCGTTGAACTAAGTGCCACAAATATTTGTTTCCTGTTGTACCAAGAAATAGCTGTAGATCTAATACTAAAGATCCCCCCTAATGTTCTCTTTCTGTCCGTTGGACTGCCCGCCCAATGTGCATCCATGAATTCATGCAACTTCACCTCATCCATCTGTCTATACCATAATCCATACTCAGATGTGCCCTTCAGATATCTTAGGACATGCTTACCTTCCCTCCAAAAGAGTTTGGTAGGCTTAACCATCACTTGACTTAGATGGTTAACTGCATAGCAAATGTCTAGTCTCATATTCACTAAAGACATTAGCGAACCCACTAATTGTCAATAGACAGTAGCATCCACTACCTCTCCAGAATTAGCATCCTCTTTCCTCCAGTTTCCTGGAAGAGGAATATCCATGGGTTTGCAGCCCTCCATGTGAAACTTACCCAGTATCTCCCGTGCATACTTGCTTTGAGACAAAAAAAGTTTACCATCTCACTGCCATATTTCCAATCCAAGGAAATAATGAAGAAGGCCAAATCCTTCATCTTGAACTCCTTTGCAAGGTCATCCTTGCATGAGCATATCAATTGCTCACCACTATTCAGTATTAAATCATCAACATAAAGAAAAATGATTAATAGCTTACCCTCCACCACAATTTGATATAGGTTTGCATCCGCTTCACTTTTGGTGAAGCCCAATCCGGTGAAATAGTTATCTATCTGAGTGTACCAAGCACGGGGTGCTTGCTTCATCCCATATAGTGCTCTCTTGAGTTTGCACACATGCGACTCTTTGTCAAAGGTCTCAAAACCTTTTGGTTTTTCAATGTACACTTCTTCCTCAATGATCTCGTTGAGAAAATAAGTTTTTACATCCATCTGATGAATGCACCAGCCCATCTGCACTGAGAGTGAAAGGATGGATCTTATGGAAGAGTACCTTGCAACAGGTGCAAAGGTCTCATCATAATCTATCCCCTCAATCTGTGAGAAGCCTCGGGCCACAAACCTGGCCTTGTATTTCTCAACACTCCCATCAACAACTTTCTTTACCTTGTAGATCCATCTCTATCCTACCACTGATTTATCGACTGGTCTTAGGACAATTTCCCATGCACTGTTTTTGACAATGGAGTCATACTCTACCATAACATCAACCCGAGTGGGATCCTGCACTGCTTCCTGAAAGGAAGATGGTTCAGTCACAATACATTTTCTCATGAGAACCATGTATCCATCAAATCGATCAAGAGACTGTCTCTGTCTGCACTGTGAAGTAGGGGCTCCTACATTATATGTAACATCTAGTCTCAATCTATCATCTTCCATGGTGCACTTTCTGCCATTTCTGATGGATGGATCTGCTTGAGTGGTTTCCTCCACTCCATGAACCTCCTCATGTGGTTGATCCACATCTTGAGACTCATCTTTGGGAACCAACAATTCCTCTTCTACATTCAATTCTAGCTCCCTCTGAAGCAACAACCGCATGGCTTTCCCCTCATCGAATTTTATATCTCATCGCATAACAGTCATCTTACTGTTCAAAAAATACACACGATAATTATGGGGTGTTTTTGTGTACCCCACAAATATCCCAACCTCAGCAGTCGGTTCCAACTTCTTCCTGGAATCCTTGGTCACATGCACGTAAAAAGATGAGCCAAAAATTTTAAAATGAGAAACATCAGGTTTCTTACCAGTGAAGGCTTCTTCAGGTGTACTCTTGTCAAGTACTCTATGAGGACAACGGTTCTACACATAAACCGCAGTATTGCATGCTTCTACCCACAAATGCATTGGTAGGCCCTAATCATGCAACATCGCTCGTGCTGCACCCACGATCATTCTATTCTTTCTCTCCACGACCCCAAATTCGTTAGAGATGTATTCTCCACCATTATCTCTCCTTAGAGCCTTCACTTACTTCCCCGACGTTTTCTCCACCAATGCTTTAAACTCACAGAACTTTGAGAATGTTTGATCCTTCTTCTGCATGAAGAATATCCATCATTTATGAGAAAAGTCATCAACAAAAATAACATAATACATGTGTTTTGTTGTTGAAGAAACCAAGAATGGTCCACACATGTCTGTGTGAATTCTTTCCAGGATCACTGAAGCATGGTTCTCCTTTTCATGAAAGGTGGACTTTAGATACTTCCCCAGAGGACAACCCTTGCATTGATCTAACTGAGCAAGTGTTCCCCTTGGAAGTCCAGTAGATATTTTTTGCATGATATTCAAGGCTCCATGATGAAGATGGCCCAATCGCCTGTGCCATAATTTGCGCTCATCTAAGCTCATCACATTTTCTGCCTTGCCTATCATGGCACCGCAACCATCTACCTCCATCATGTAGAGATTCTTAACTCAAATCCATATCTTCTTGACTTGACCCATTTCCTTATGTTGTAGGTAGGATTTTCCACTGCTAAAAACAACATCATAGCCTCTGTCCTCCAACATTACGACTGAGACCAATTTTTTCTTCAGACCTGGAACATGAATAACATTTTTCAACTAAAATGGTTTACCTGACTCCCTCTGAAAGGTAATGGTACCAATACCAGTCACACTGTATCGTCCATCATCGCCCATCTCTATATGCATTCTGAGATATTTCTCCTCCAAGTCAATGAAATACTCTTTATCTCCCATCATGTGGAAGGAAGCGCCACTATCCAAATACCACACCAATCCTGATGCACTTCAAGCCATGGATGCGATCAAAGTGAAGTCAAGTTCAAATTGTGAGACAAGAGCCTCACTATTTTCAGCTCCAGCAACCATCGTGTTCTTCCTCTTCTGTGGACATTTAGTAGCAAGATGCTCGTGTTCGTGACAGTGAAAACACTTCTCTTTGGACAAATCGATCTTCTTGACTTTAGAATCAGATTTTGAATGGAATTTCTTCTCTTTCCCTTTCCTTTCCTTAGCAGTCAAAGAACAATCCTCTTCATCATCACGCTTTGATGAAGATCCATCTCTGGTGTTCCACCTGAACTCCTCCTGCACTAGATCTGATCATAGTCATTCCCAATCCGACAATTTTTCCCTTCCATTGACAGAGTCTTGATAACTGTGCCAATTCTTGGGAAGTCCTAGGAGTGCCAAGATCACCAAATCATCAACAACGACTGTTATTCCCACACTTCCAAGCTCATCCTGACATTGGAAAAACTTTGTGAGATATTTTGGAATGGTGTCGCCCTTCTCCATCTTGATCTTCCTGAGTTTATCTTTGAGCGCCAATTTCCTATGGTCGCTACTATTTTGGAACAGATCTGTGAAAACCTTCCACATTGCATATGGTGTGGTTTTCGCATGGAGACTTGAGACAATGTGGTCTCGTACTCCCTCCAACAGAATCCTCCTCGCCTTTTCCACTTTATTTTGCCATGCATCAAGATTTGCAGTGTCTGTTGCATCCAGCTTAGGAACATCTTTATCAATGTAATCCTTCAAGCCATTATCTTCGAGTACTGCTTCCATACTGTCCTTCCAAGCAATGTAGTTTGAGATACCCTCGAGTGCATACTCCAACCTCAAGCCATTAAAAGACATTTCGATCTCGAATCAACTGTCACACCAAGAAAATCCTACAAATTTGAATGTTATCCAACCTAAAACTCAACTTCTGCAATCCCTCTTTCCCTGGGAGGTTCGCACCCCTCCTGTGAGTAGCCTGAGGGAAGTTCGCACACTACTTATGTATAACTTGCGAACTTGACTGGAATGTTCACACTTTAATGCACTGTAGGGTGAGGTAGGTTCACACCTCTCCCTTGATCAGCCTGCGAGAATGCTCAGGGAATTTCGCACCTCTCCTTTGACTAGGGTGTGAGAATTTCTTCTTTGCGAACTATGCGTAGTCTATAGTACTAAAGTTCACACCCTTCTAGAGATGAGACCTGCGAACATAAAACAATGTTCGCACCTCACTTTCGTGACTCCGTGGCCTCTGTGGCTCTGATACCATGTAGAAATTTCAATACAAATTAAGTATTTTTTGCGATTCTCCTGATCTAACAATTATATGCCACTGTTAAATACATAATCGTTTATACTATTATTCTTGTGGAAAAATTAAGCCACGATCACAACCACTATCACAAAGTGAAATATCAAGAACACATAACACATAAGATTTTTCGGGGAAGCGTAAAGTTAAAAACCCCACTATCATATATTATGTATATCCTGAATCATGAAACAATATCATACAAAACTCTAATCCAAGAGCTCTCAGTACAATACAATCATCTCACACTGTCATACACAAATGAGCAAATACATATGCCAATTCTACGTGTCGAAACAACCTGCCTCCTCTGCACAATCTCTGCAATTCGAATCCTCACAATAGTGTGAATTTCCTAGTTTTCACATGCTCATAAGCATATCCAATGCATGTGTGATCAAATCACAACTGATAGCCAACTGTCCCTTTCACCTGTTATCCCAATTGAGTCTCCAATGGATTTGACATGCATTTAGTTAACTGTGGTGAATCTTCAGTTGCATGTGAGTTCACTGATTGTGAATTAATGAATAATTAATTTACTAAACTCTCACTAGTGCAAGTTTAGTTACAACTAGTACAACTAAGCTTAACTCACTTAACTACACTTATAGTTCTGTTACAACTCCAAATCACTCAGTTATAAATGACATAATAGATTAATATTTATTGTCCAATTTATTTAAGGAAAAAGTAAATTAGACACATGTTTCTTGTTGACTTTTCAATAGTTCTCAG
This sequence comes from Picea engelmannii, assembly GCA_009831015.1. NCBI lineage: Eukaryota > Viridiplantae > Streptophyta > Pinopsida > Pinales > Pinaceae > Picea > Picea engelmannii. Next base: position 395,756 of record ML778770.1, on the reverse strand, counting down.
TCAGCATGGTCATCCATTAGCATACCATAGTGAAACACTCTCAGATACTTTCCATAAATACCCCACCTATGAAAAATAAATGCTTTCCATTGTGAAAGCTTGTCGTCAATGGAAAGATTACATTCTAGGAAAGGAGACAATCATCCACATCGATCACAATCCTATTTTGTTCATATAGAAATAGGGGAAGTTGCAGAACGACTTCCATAAAACATGTTCCACATACCTACAATACTTCCATCTCAACATCAAGTATAAAACAGGGAACACAAATCATGTCGTTGACTGCCTCAGTCACCCTCCCTTTGCTGCACTCACCACAGTGCTTCATTCATGTGGTCATGAGGCATCTGAGTGGCCCCAACTTTATCAGTGTGACCCAGAATTCACCACCACCTATCATCTCTTGGGTACATGAGTGAGTGTCAGTGATTTTCATATCGAGGATGTATTTTTATGCCATCTGGGCCACCTCCGTGTTCCCACAAGACAACGTGCAAATTTGATTTGGGAGGCTCACTACAGTCGGATGACAATACATTTTGGCATGGAGAAAACTGTGGTCATTCACATAAACATTTTATTGGACAAAACATCGATAAGATGTCATCAAGTATATCATATATTGAATTGTTCGTGCCATTTCCAAGCCAACCATCAAGAATAATGGATTATACACCCCTCTTGCTACTCCCAAGAGGCCTTGGGAATCCATCTCGATGGATTACATGTCTATCCTTCTGTCCACCAAGAACAACAATGATTGTGTATTTGTGGTGGTTGATCAGTTTTCTAAGATGGCCACTATCACATCCTGCAAGAAGAGAATCATAGTGGAAGATACTTCCAATATCTTCTTCGAACAAGTGTGGGTCCATTATGGGATACCACATACCATCACCTCAATTTAGGACAACAAGTTCCTCAACACATTTTGGTCGAGTCTCTGGTCACTTTTGGACACCAAGCTCACTAAATCCACTTCTTTCCACCCCCAAACTGATGGCGAGACAGAGGTCATCAATCGTATGATTGTACACATCCTATGCATGTACAACTCTAAGCATCCTCATACATTGGATGAGATTCTTCCCTATGTTTAACACTACTACAACAAGGCTCTCCATACCTCCATTGACCATAACCCATTTCAGGTGGGGCTGGGATTCCAAAACTTGGGTCCCATTGGTGTTGCACTACCTCTTGCAACCACATAAGAAAAATATTCCCATGTTTAGTATGAGGCAGACAAATCCACTAGATTCATTGAGTGGATTCAACACATATGACAATAGGTCCATGAGATTTTGTAGAAATCCAATGCTAAGTACAAGAAACTCCATGATAAACACTAGGTACCACACCAGTTTCAGGTGGGAGATAAGGTCTGGTTACATTTGTAGAAAGAGTGCCTTACAGGGCCCCATCAAAAGCTCTTCCCACTTTGCTATGGTCCTTACACTATCACCATGGTTGTGGCTAGCAATGATTTTGAGCTCAACACTCCACCCTTCCTTGGCTTGTACCCAGTGTTCAATGTGGACCTCCTTTGACCATATTTTTCACCATTATTTGACACCTCAAAGATCGCAGAACAATTAAAACTAATAGAGCTCAACCTTGACTGCATGGAATAGGAATCCACTGATCAGATAGTGAACACACATGTCAAGGGAACTCTCCAGTAGAGGATCCAACTTTATCAGGTTTTCAAGGTAGGGAAACTCCTACACCAAGGCAAGTGGTTCACTCTGGGCCAAATTCAACAGAATGTTTCTCACTTGATGGGGTACTCAAAGAAATGGTAACCACTACCTCCTAAGAGGGGAGGACTGATCCAGGTGGATATTGGTGGCCACCCACCAATTCCAAATAGATCCTCTTGATAGTTCTTAGTTCGACACATTCTTTTGTAATTATTTTTAATTTTGGGTTCTACACTTGCGTGGTGGTATAAATCCTTACACATCTTCCATGTGGATATTGGTCACCACCCACCTAATCCAACTGTATTATTTTGGAAGTTTTCATGTGAGTACATATTTGTGTACTTCGAGGGATGTTTTGGGGCCCTAAAAATTGTTTTATTGGCTTTCCACAATCAAACTGTAGATGCAGCTAGAGTTTGATGACATAATGTGTAGTTCTCAAAAATACCTTTCGAATGGGCTATCACGTGTCTAAAACAAAGGTCGTATGCAAACTTTACCACCACGGGAAGTTGAGGCACCCACTTACCCATTGGAGCCCACATAACTTTTGGCATTTCTAATGGAAGATTGGTTGTTGTCATTGATGTCAACCCTAGTCATGGGTTTTGGACCGCAAGATTGATGAAGGTATTTGGACATGAAGGAAAATGCACATGTAGATACAACACCCATGGATGGATAGTATACATCATGTTATTTCCAGTGGTATGTGGCACATCACGTGGATCCTCATGGTTGAGGAGAAATGAATTTTTGAAGATGACAAAGTGAATTGAAGAAGGAAGTACATGTAGGCCCTGAAGATAATTAAAGAAAAGAATTACAAAATAAGAAAGTGTCAGGTTGTCCCTAATGTTAAAGGGAAGTGACATAAATGGTATAAATAAACATCATTATACATTCATTTTATATAAGTCAAATTTCAGAGGTAATAAGAATAAAAGAAGGTTGGATTTCAAGGGAGGATGAAGTCTTTTGGTGATGTGTTCTAAGGTATGTTATTTTCAGGTCATCTTACCATTTTTGCTATAAATTATTTTCTAGAATGATTTAGATGGTGAAATTTATATGGTATTGAGAAGACATGTCAAGGTACCTCTGGTAAAAATTTCATCTCTTGATTCGCTATAATTATGGAGATACACTCTGTGGAAGATAGGGTTTGTGACCAGTCTTGAAGCTAGTCAATAAACAAGTGTTTCGGGTAAAACAGTCAAAACTTATTCATACAAAATCAAAATGAAGTGGAACCACTTCCATTGGAAAGAGTACAGAATGTAGTTTCTTTTGTGTGAGTTTCAAAATCATATGCTAAATATTGAGCACGGGGCATGCTGTACAAGTTGGGTATTTTGAATAGACCAGAATTGAATAAAGTCTACCATTCTTTCTATAACCTCTTTTTGGGGAGGATTCAAGGAGTGAAAATTGGAGGAGTTTCAGAGAATACATTGAGTAATATTATATACAGGATCAGAGTACTCCAAGAATTGAAG
>ML778770.1:370910-385700 GCA_009831015.1 Picea engelmannii | reverse complement strand
TCTCTCTTCATTCCTCTCTCCCTCTTTAGGCCCTCTCAATATCTCTCCCCATTCTATTTATCCCTCTCTGATTCTCTCTCTCTCTCTCTCTCCTCTCTATCACTCTCTCCCACTTTCCTTATTCCTATAAACCTCACTCTTCTTTCCCTCTTTCTCTCTTCATTCCTCTCTCCCTCTTTAGGCCCTCTCAATATCTCTCCCTTCCTCCCTCATTCTCAGTTCATATCTGATGCAGGAGCATCATCATCGATCCTACGTGGAGAGACAACTCAACACCTTAGCACGTCGTTGAGTCATTTCAGAATCTTAACTGATGGCATTTCATGCAAATCTTTTTTTTTGAATAATTAAAAACTGAAGAAAATCAAACGCTTAGGAGCTGAATGATCACAAGTGATTTGGGAGTTTCACTCCTAGTCTTTAATGTATCGAAACTTAAGTAGTATTTATGTTTTTTTTAGAGAAGACGAGTAGTTTGAGGGAACCGTAAGAACCCTATGAGATAAATAGAAGTGTTGTATGCCCAAAAGAGGCTTCTGCAAATTAGTAGGATATTGTTGTGATTAAGCTGTTGCTGAGTTTTTAGTTGTTGTTTTATCATAGTTGTAGCCATTTAGTTTTGAATGAATATAGCAGAGGAAAATTGATCCAATGCATGGTGTTTTTACTATTTACAATTCCCTGTTATTTTTGTTTTCATGAATGAATGAGTTATACTTTTGAGTATATGAAACTTTGAAGTGTTTAGATTAGTTTCAATTGTTCTCTCCATTGAGTTCATTCAAGGTGTGCATACAAACCACAAGGAGTGCGTTGAAAGAGTTTGTTTCAACTTAGAAGCTCAAAAGAGATAGCGTGAAACTTCCCTTTGCAAGGAGTGCAAAGAGACTACTGCAAGGTGTGCACAGTCGCTGCAAGAACTTAAGTCTTGTGTGAGAATCTACTACAAGGAGTGACAGAGTATGTTTCGACTCATAATATCATAAGAGATAGCATAAAATTTCCATTTGAAAGGAGTACAAAGGGAATGTTGCAAAGCGTGCACAGTCACCCACAAGAAGCTAATTCTTGCATAAGAATCTGTTGCAAGGAGTGCATAGATCCGAAATTCAACTAAGTGTAAAAGTAACCCTCTAAGGAGTCAAAGGGTTTGAAGGAGAAATCTCACGAGAGATAGCGAGAGAAATAATCAAGGGAAACAAAGTTCTAAATATTATACGAGTCATTGACTAAGATTCGTTCAAGAGGGAGCGAGATCATTCTAGATCATCATATCTAAGCAAAGTGCACAATATTTAGCCTCTGCACACACCTAGGAGGATAAATCACTGAACATCTGAAGTATATCCTCATTGTTGGTCGCCAGGGGGTTATGTGTCAACAGATTGAGGCTTCAGGAAAAATCACTTTGAATATTTTAGTTGAGAGTTGAAACTCTCGAAACCCAAAACCCAAAATGAATCTGGACCGTCATATCCATAGGAACACATGGAAAAATATTGTGAGCTTCAAAAAGAAGAAAAGGTGAAGTATTGAAACTCTCTAAGTCTGAATATCCAAAGAGATGGGGGTCATCGATATGTAGGAGGACATGTGTCAATCGATTGTGTACTTCAGGTAAAAGTCTCCTGGAAAAAGCGAGCATGGAGGAGTTGAGAATTGAAATTTCTGAAACCCGAAGATCCGAAGCGAATCATAGCCATCCAATTCAAAAGAACACATGGAAAAAATCTTTGGACTCCAGTTAAATACCTGAAGTAGATCATAGCCTTCATATTAAAGAGGAAACACATCACAAATCTATGCACTCTAGGTTAAGACCCAAAGTGAATCTCAGTCGTCTGATTCAGGAGGAAACACGACATAAATGTGCGCACTTCAAGGGAAAGTGAGTGGGTAGGAGTTGAGAAACCTAAAGTACGAAGACCTGAAGAAATCACAGCCATCGATCTGCAGGAGATGCATGTCAATATATTTTGAACTCTGGGTGAAAGAATTGCAGAGAAAGTAGGGTTTGAGAGTTGAAAACTCTGAAACATGAATTGGCAAAGAAAATCACAATCGTTGATTTGAAAGGGACATGCGTCAACAGATCATGGAGATATAGGAAGGTGTGATCTAGAGAGAAGGAAGGAAAGGAGAAAGACATGAGCTATTGATTGAGAGGCTCCACCCGAGATCATGAGATCAATGGTCACACTGAATTGCAGGGACAAAAAGTGCTCAGAATTTTAAAATTTGAGAGCGGGCTGCAATCAAAACCACTATATTGAAAAAGGGATGTGTGGTGATTGGTAGTGAATTGTGGGGAGAAAAGCGGGTTGATCCCAAACCAATATTTCTCACACCTGCAATCATGTGTTTATGCGAGGAAATAGCCCGAGGTCACATATGGAAAAGGGATAATGGAAGAGGAGCTAGTGCCTGAACCCTGATAGTTCAACAACGTGAAGGGGGAGGTTGCGGGTGCCAGAGAACTTGCACCAAAAGACTAAAAGGGCATGTGTTAATTACACGTGATACCATTAAGGTTTCAGAGAGACTATATGACTCTGAGAATCGAAGATACTTGTCTGGGAGGTTGAGAAACCCCGAGGAGAGAAGGGGGGGTTCTTCACCAAGTGGTATTAGAGACTGATTTCATCTGTAGATTTCAGGTGAAGGAGGAAGAGGAGATAGTATGATACCATCAAGTGGTATCAGAGCCTAATTTTTTTTTCAGGAAACGAGGAAGAGCTCGAAGGTGTACTCTGTGTGTGAGAGACAGTTAGAAACATTCTACCAAGGAGATGTGTGGAACCACCTTTAGCTAATCGTGTTGTAGAAAGAGAAATGAGAGAGCTTCGTGCAAGATTAGAGGTGATGGAGTTAGTGCAGAGGAGGGAACCTAATGTTCAGGACATCAGTGATGCAGAGAATGAAGAAGTAGAAGTCAAATAAGCTGCAGAGGAAAATGTTTCCAAGGAACACTTGCTGAGAGTGGTTGTTAAATTGGGAGCTAGATCCAAAGTAGACATCCCAATGTATGAAGGCAATTTGGATGATGAAGAGTTTCTAGATTGGATAAAATCCATGGACAAATATTTCGACTATGAAGATGTTGATGAGGAGAAAAATGTGAGACATGATGTCACCAGACTGAAAGGACATGAAACAATGCGGTGGGATGAACTGTAGGCTGAGAGAAGAAGCAAAGGCAAACAAAATATAAAGAATTGGAACAAAATGGTAGCCAAGCTTAAGGCTAAATTCATGCCCAAATATTATTAGATAAATCTATTCAGGAAGGTGAAGAACCTGAGACAGAAGGGTATGATAGTAAAAGAGAACATGGAGGAGTTCTACAAGCTAAATATCAAGACTAGACAACGAGAGAAGGATGAGGAAAACTTTTCCTAATAAATAAATGGCCTGAGGTATGAAATCTAGGATGAGATCAACATGATGTTAGTGAGGACAATAAAGGATTCTTATCAAATTGCTCTGAAGGAAGAGGATACGTTGGTTAGGAAATAGAGTCAACGAAACAGAGGCAGAAGCCCAAGCAAAGGCAAGGGATATTCCCATGATAAGACACAAAACTCCAAAGGCGAGACAAAAAAACCACACATTCACTCAGAAAGAGGAGGAAGTTCCCGAGGAAGACAAGGTGGTGGAAGAAGTTATTCTAGAGGAAGAGGAAGAAGAAGAGGAGGAGAAGCGAGGTGTTATTCCTGTGCAAAGACAAGACACATGTCTTGGGAATGTCCCGAGAAAACAAATAAGGAGGAGGTGAAGCTCACATTTCATAAGCACAAAAAAGGAATGTTGAAGTAGAAGGTGTAGAGGATGGAACATCCCTGATGTTGAGGAAGGTATCTTAAAAACAAAGTCGAAAATTGAAAATCTAGTGTAGAGACATAGTCTATTCAAGACATATTGCAAGACTAAATACAGAGTATGCAAGGTGATAATTGACAGTGGGAGCACTGACAACTTAGTATCCAAAGAGATAGTGGAGAAATTGGAGCTGGAGACAACTGCACATCCAAAGCCATATAAAGTCTCATGGTTGTAGAAAGGACACCAGGTAATGGTCACTAAATAATGCCTCATTGAATTTAAGATAGGAGGATATAGAAATGAAATTTTGTGTGATGTGATTCCCATGGATGTATGTCATTTTTTGTTGGGAATACCATGGTAGTTTGACATAAATGTCATTCATGATGGGAGAAAAAATTCTTACACCTTGGAGAAGAATGGTAGGACACACATGTTGCTGCCAATAGAGGAGAAGAAAGTAAAATGAGAAGCCAACACAATCATAATTCTCATGAGTGGGAAAGAAATCTTGAGAAAAGTCAAGAAGGAATAGGAGATGTTGTTTGTTGTGGTGAGGAAAACCAGAGTTGTCCTTACAAGTACTTCGATGGATGATTTTCCTGAAGAATTTCAAGAGTTGTTGGAAAATTTTGCTGACATAGTAGTGGATGAGTTTCCTAGCTCATTTCCACCCATCAGAAGTATCAACCATCATATTTATTTGATACCAGGAGCAAGACTACCAAATAAAGAAGCATACAGATTGACACCTCAAGATAATGAGGAGGTAAAGAACCAAGTCCAGGATTTGTTAGACAAGGGTTTGGTCAGAGAAATCTCGAGTCCATGCATAGTACCAACTGTGTTGATTCCAAAGAAGGATGGAGGAAAAAGAATGTGTACAGACTCAAGAGCCATTAACATGATCACCATCAGGTATATATTTCCTTATCCAAGAGTGGATGACTTAAAGGATTGTCTAAGTGGAGCAAAATGTTTTTCTAAGATAGATTTGAAAAGTGGATATCACCACATAAGGATGAGAGAAGGTGATGAGTGGAAAACAACCTTTAAGACAAATGAAGGGTTGCATGAGTGGCTTGCTATGCCATTTGGACTAAAAAATTCCCCAAGTACTTTTATGAGGTTAATGAATGAATTTTGAAAGATTTCATTGGCAAGTTTGTGGTTTTATATTTGGATGATATATTGATCTTTAACAAGACTAAAGAGGAGCATTTGAGGCATCTGACATTAGTGATGAGGAGACTACAATAAGACTACAATAGGAGAAGTTGTTGATAAATCTGAAAAAGTCCTGTTTTTTGAAGACATAACTCATTTACTTGGGTTTTGTGATCTCTTCAAATGAATTGAAGATGGATCCATAGAATGTGAAAGCAATCAAAGAATGGCCATCACCAAGGAGTATGTTTGAAGAGAGAATCTTCCATGGATTAGAAAGTTTCTAGAGGAAGTTCATTAAGAATTCCAGTGGAATTTCTGCACCGATGATGGATACAGTGAAGAAGAGGCACAAGTATTTTAAATGGACAGAGGAGGCCAAGAGGAGCTTCAATATATTGAAGGAGAATATAACAGAAAGACCAATTCTGGTCTTACCAAATTTTGGAACGACATTTCAAGTGAGATGTGATGCAAGTGGAGTTGCAATTGGAACAATACTGAGCTAGGATAATAAATTAGTTGCATATTTTAGTGAGAATATAAATGAGACTAAGAGAATGTACTCCACATATGATAAATAATTTTATGCTACAATTCAAGCCTTTAAAAAATCGAGGCACTACCCTGTTCCAAAGGAATTTTTCTTGTAGAGCGATAACCAAGCTTTGTAATTCATAACCAGAAAGGGAAAATTTAATCAAAGACATGCAAAGTGGATTGAGTTTATGTAGAATTTTACTTTTGTCATAAAACATATTGATTTAAATGCTAACAAAGTTGTTGATGGATTGAGCAAGAGATGTCTGATTCAACAGGAATTTCAGGTCAAGACCTTGGGGTTTGAACACCTTAAGGATATGTATTGTGATGATCTAGATTTCAAGGAAGCATATGAAGCATGTGGAAATCATGTGATGAGAGACAAGAGACACTGGAAAGAGTATATGATTCAAGAGGGATTGTTGTTCAAGGGAAATCAGTTATGCATGCCAAAATGCTCAATGAGGGATAACCTTTTGAAGGAAAAGCATAGTGGAGGATTGGCTAGACATTTTTTCCATGATAAAACATTTGCACAGTTGATAATTTCATACTATTGGAAAGGTATGAGAACATAAGTGATAAAGTTTGTAAATAGATGTAGAATCTTCCAACATGCAAAAATCAAAAGATAGAACACTAGATTGTATCAACTATTGCCAATACCAGAGAGGCCTTGGGATGAAATACACATGGATTTTGTGTTGGGACTTCCAAGAACACAAAGAGGATGTGATTCCATATTTTTAGTGGTGGATAGATTTTAAAAAATGGAACACTTTATCCCATGCCAGAAGACCAGTGATGCAACACATGTTGTAAATTTATTTTTCAAGGAAGTTGTTCGACTTCATGGATTACCTAGAAGTATTTTCTTGGATAGAGATACCAAATTCATTGGTCATTTCTGGAGAACACTGTGGAATAAGTTGGGGACAGATTTTTCCTTCAGCTCAACTTATCACCCTCCGAAAGATGAATAGACTAAGGTGGTGAACAAAATTTTGGTGAACTTATTAAGGAGTCTGTTGACTAAGCTTCATAATCAGTGGGATCAAATTATGCCACAAGCATAATTTTCATACAATGACTCAGTAAACAGGAGTACTAGAAAGATCCCATTCCAAATACTATATGGAATGCATCGAAGAGGAGTAGCTGACTTGAGAGACTTGGAATAGAGTGAGATCAAAAGCGTTGGAGAAGAATATTTTGTTGCAGAAATGCAGAAGCTCCATAGCCATATCAGAGAGAAGTTGCATAACTCTAGCCAAGAGTACAAGCACAGAGTTGATCAACATCGCAGATATCTTCAATTTGAAGTAGGAGATCAGGTTTTGGCACTTCTCAAGAAATAAAGGTTTCCAAGAGGAACATATAGCAAGTTGAATATGAAGAAGACAAGGCCATGTAACATATTAAGGAAGTTTGATGCAAATGCCTATGATATTGAGCTACCAGATGATGTGGGAATATCGTCCATATTCAACATATCAGACATGTATCCTTACAAGGAAGATGACACAGAGGGATCAAAATATCAAGAGAATATTCAATGGGAAAATAAAATGTCCGTGGAAGAAATGCCACAGATGGAGAAGATCGTTGATCAAGGTATTGACAAGAAGACTAGGAGGAAGACCTATTTTGAATAATTGGTCAGGTGGAAGGGACACCTAATAGAAGATTCCAGTTGGGAAAATGAAGCCGATATCCAGAAGCATGGGAAGTCAGTGCAGGAACTCATGGACATGAATCCATGAATTTTTGGCCAGGGGAGTATGATACAGGAGCATCGTCATCAAGCCTATGTGGAGAGACAACTCAATGCCTTAGCACGTCGTTGAATCATTTCAGAATCTTAATCATTGGTGTTTCCTACAATTTTTTTTTTTGAATAATTGAAAACTGAAGAAGATCAAACGCTTAGGAGTTGAATGATCACGAGTGATCTGGGAGTTTCACTCCTAGTATTTAATGTAATAGAACTTAAGAAGTAGTTATGTTATTTTTCGAGAATACGAGTAGTCGGAGGGAACCCTAAGAATCCTTTGAGATAAATAGAAGTGTTGTATGCCCGAAAGAGGCCACTGCAAATTAGTAGGAGATTGTTGTGATTTAGTTGTTTTTGAGTTTTTAGTTGTTGTTTTATCATAGTTGTAGCCATTTATTTTTGAATGAATATAACAGAGAAAAATTGATACAATGCATGGTGTTGTTACTGTTTACAATTCCCTGTTATTTTTGTTTTCATGAATGAATGAGTTATACTGTTGAGTATATGAAACTGTGACGTGTTTAGATAATTTTCAATTGTTCTCTTCCTTGAGTTCATGCAAGGTGTGCCTACAGTCTACAAGGAGTGCATTGACAGAGTTTGTTTCGAATCAGAAGCGTAGAAGAGATAGCGTGAAACTTCCCTTTGCAAGGAGTGCAAAGAGATTGTTGCAAGGTGTGCACAGTCACCGAAAGAACTTAAGTATTGTGTGTGAATCTACTATAAGGAGTGACATATTCTATTATCGGATAAATCGATAGGTGAGGACACTAATAGATCTCCCTAGATCCACCTGAATCAAGAATAAAACAAGACAGGACACGACTCTTTCCCTAAGTTGTAATCATTGAATCTAATAATAGGAAGGAACATGTGACATACCTTTATATCACTTCCTTAGGTCTCTGTTGTTCCCTCTTCACTCCGGTGCTCTTGTGAAATCAGGTCCAAGAAAACATAAACCAACCAAAGTGAAAATAGAAAAGTATATTCAATTTCAACCTATGCATATGATCAAAGAGTTATGTAATAAAATAAGAGTGATTTTATGGGAAAGGGGCATGTTGTTGTATTATATTAAATGAAAGTAGAATATACAACTAGATCGCCTTGATGTCACAAGCTTCCTTTCATTGACCCTTGGTTCCAACACACACACTTTCTCTACACATGCATGAAGAAGGTCCAATACAACTTGATAGACCAAATGGAGTCTTCAAGCTTCTATCCAAGCATAATTCTTCACACAATTCTTTCACCAATTCTTCATTCAATCTTGCTTAACCTTTTCCATGAGAAATATTTCAATATATAGGAGAAGGAAATATGGTTAAATGGATGAGGATGATCCCACCAAATCTGAGAAGTCAGTAGAATGCCAACCATGCGAATGCCAACTCATTTTCTAGAAGATTCCCTTCTAGAACCTTCGTGACCTCTTCAATTTTCCAAGCTTAAAAACAGGTTTTCTCCCCACCTATAAAGTAGACTGTGAATAGTCCACACCCTAAGTATGGGTTTCCTATGAGAATCAATCATTTTCGCACCCTATAACATAGGCAGCCTATGAACTCATCCTAAAAATGTGTTTTTGGAAGAAGATAGCGGTCACTTTTCTCAGGAAAAAAGTCCTTGTTAGGAGCATGAATACATCACCATAGAGATATCCCCAGAGTGAACAAAATCATGTGTAACAGAATTCCCCCCAAAGTATGAGGCTGGAACTTGTGACAGCCGAAATACTTTGTAAAATGCATGTGTGTGTCAGAAACAAGGAGCACACCTAATCGAAAACCTGCAAACAACCAAGCATCTACAGAATATAATACCAGTTCTGAGGTAGGCATTCCCATGCTCAGATCACAAATAAATGAAATCATAAATGTAGGTCATGTTCACCAATCATACATCATGGATCCATTTCGTCAAAATGCTACATAGCCACCAGGAATACACTGTGGATCTATGTGAAAAGACTTGAATTAAGATGACATAGCCACATGATATACAAAGTGGATCTATGTGCCGATGCAAATCATACATACTCCATCGTAGCCTAGATAAAAAATATGAGACCTAGGGTCTTCAATCCCGTCACCTAAAAGTACAAATCTAGCCATGCGATTACATTTGCTGAAGTCGAACATGGTAGAAACCACTTGATTATTGGTCATTGATGAAAACGATTAACAAGTGCGAGGGAAATCACCATTGATGTCAATCACTCCCAAGGTGCCAAAGTACAATCCAAATGAATGTGAATACATGAGTTGAAGTCGAGCACTCGGCGAAATCTCTCGATCAGGGATAAATGATGTAAACCCATGGTGAAAGCGAAGAGACCTTCCATTAAGGCATGCAGGTTCCAAGGTACTAAATGATTTCTAAGCCTCATTTCTGGATAATGAGTTGGAGTCGACGGAACAAGGCTCGTCACAGGAGGGCCTTGATGTATCCCCCATCAATGACATGAATAGATTTTGAGGGTGAAGCAGAGCATGAATGCAGGTTGAAACAGACATAGAGAAGGTCGACATAGTAAGAATGGAAAACTGCAAATGGTCAACTCAATAGAGGGCTTGTGTGAACTTCTCTTGAACATATGAACGACATGACCAAGGACTTGGCAGCACTGACTCAAAGATGACCCAAGATATGACCTTGTAGCAAGTCGAATGAGAGACAAATGGATTTCCTAAACCAACTTCAAATGATGAATAGGGGGTGTCATGTTCAAGAGCCATGCTTACTGCCATCAATATGAATATGAAAACATATCTCTTTCCCAAAATTTCCCCCACCATTTCTGGCGAGTGCCTCTTTATTTTTACGCAAGCTTGAGGAGGATAAAATATGCTTGTTGATGTAATCTCATCCTTCGGATGAGTCCCTCAGAGTATATTTAATGAACCCTAGGAAGGAGTGGTTGGGTATCATTACAGGTCATTCGATGTTTGTTTAACGAGTCCAAGGATAGAAAACTAGGGAATTTTCAAGTTTTAAGAGTCTGAAAAACACTTAAAGAGGACTCTTTCAGTTCTTTTTTCGTAAAATAGTTAGACAAGACCGAAAAAGTGATAAACTATTTCCCATTGAACATTTTATTCAAACACTTTTACGAATGTGAACAAAACAAGGTCGCTCGACCATCTTTTCGTTTTTATGGAGCGTGAAAAGAGATTAAACGATATTCCTTTGCATTCGTCATTTTCGTGTTACCATGACGAGTACGAAAAGACGAGAAAAAGTATACTTGGTTATGTTCTCATATATTTTCGAGCGTGAGAACGAATGAAGACTGAGCTCAAGGTTTATTCTAAAAAACCCTAAAAAGTAGTCGTATATGTGACAAAAAGAAAAAGAACACTTGCACCCCCTTGTTCGGACATCAAAGTTGATATCTGCGAAAAACCATAATCACAAGGCTATTAGGGTATTAGTTTTTATAGACAAAGTATAAAAAATCAATGAAAAATAGTAAAAAATGAATAAATATGGGTAAAAAGGGCTTTTTACCATTTCATTGTTATTTTGCCAAAAAATTACCCAACATACCTCATTTTCCCCCAAATTTCTTTGTTTGAATGCGGGAGGCACAAGCGATCATTGGGTGAACCGTCTCACCCAATGAGGTAACCTCTTGCTTCTCTAACTTTTCATGGTTTTATTTTTAGTTTTTATTGGCAATTTTTTGGGTTTTGAGTCCATTTTAGGGAGATAACTTGCACCCAAGCATTCTCGCAGGCGGGCCTTGCATGACTTGCGAGAATATAGGATTCTCGCAGGTGGCCTTAAGGGCACCTGTGAGAACCTTTTACTGTGCAAAAATCTCACCTGCGGGGGCCGAAAAATGAATTTTGAAGCAAGGTTTTTCTCAATAAAAATTATGTAAGAGCTTAAAACAAGTTGTTGACTTCCCTCTCATGGATCTTTTGCAGGTGTTTAACGATCACAATGTTGGAATGGAGAGAAAGGGAACATGAGGAGGAGGATTCTATTGCCGAGAATGACCCGAGTACAGTCGCCTCCCTTCGAGACTGTGGGCTCTTGAAATTCTTCAGGATTTTGGGCATGAGGGCCCAACTCAGATTTTTGGAATACCTGGTCCACATGTGGGACATGGACCAACAGTTATTTAACATGGGAGTCCATACACTGACCCTAGATATCAAGGATATCTATTTTCTAACAGGGTTGTCATGGCGTGGATACCAGGTTACTTTGACTGGAGGTAGAGGCGGCGGGCTCCCCATGAGCGAGTATTGTCATGAGTATTGTGTTCCTCAGGCAGAGAGGAGAAAGGGAAAGGTTTCTATTTGGGGGGTTCAATATTTTACCCTACGAACCATCTTGTTAACTATTGCATGCATGGCTGGGAGCACGGCTCCACACATGGCTCTCCAGAGATATTTTCAATACACCATAGAGTTGCACAGAGCCTCAGGTTTTCAACTGGTTGGATGTCGTTCTCTGCAGTATAAAGAGACAATTGACGAAGTGCAGAAAGGGTGACTTGAAGCAGTTTGGGTACGGATAACTTTTGGTGTCATTCTTCCTCGAGAGGGTCCCACTGCTGCGACTATAGGTTGATTGGGGTTTATCGGCCTCAGAGGATTCGAGGATGTTGAGGTGGTGCAACCTCATGGATGGTCACGTAGTAGGGCCCATAATCAAGTATAATGATTCATTTTTTGATTGGTTGAGGCCCCAAATGCTAATGATTGATGACTACTCATATGATGGTTTGTATTTTCGAGGGGATCAGGATTTGGCCCTTCCTAAGGATGCTCAGTGGGGTGACCTAGGTAAGAAGTACACATTTTATTCTTTTTAAATGTTTTTGTAAATTTTATCACATGAAATGTTTCTATGTTTGTCCAAGAACTAATAAAAAAAAAATATTTTTGATGACACACATGTGGGGCCATATCGACCTCCAGGAACGTCTCGTATTCAACGGTGAGGAGAAGTGGCCCCAGTGGCAAGATGGGATGTCGAAGACTATGAGGCAGTGGAGTAGAAATTGGAGGGGTTGACTGCAGACGTCTCGGATATTGCTATCGGGGAGATTCTGAGACGTTACCAATGCCATACTATGGGCGTGTCTGAGTCTCTCAGTTGACTGCTTTGTAGGGTGGCCCGAGCAGTTGTGTTCTATCGTGAGCATCATCCGCGACACTATTTTGTAGAAGCCATGGGCTTCATATTTTGAGATTTTGATCCTTGGACATAAAATTTTTGTAAAAAACTTTTGATCGTTATATACATATATACGCTTCTACTGGCTTATTTTGTGTTGTGTTAAACATGTGATCTTTAATTGGTTTATAAATGCCCCAAATGTCTGTCTAACACATAGTTAGCTAATGCATCAATCAATATATTTAGACATCTAGGAATGTATTGATATTTGATATAATCAAAATAACGTTCCAAGAGGTGAATTCGTAAATATACCCGTAATAAAGTAGGACTTCAGATAGCATAGATGTTATTTAACTGTAGTACTACTAGTTGAGAATTGAGTCGTATAACTAGGTGGTGGATACCAAGTGAAATTGCATCAATCAACAATTCTATGATGACGCTATATTCTGCAGTATTATTGGTCGCACGACCGAGGCACACACCTCGTAGACTGATAAGTTCGTTTGTAGGGGTGTAAATTGCCCATGCAACAGAAGCAAGGTTCTGAGTACTATGGCTAGTGCCATCGGCGAAGCCAATGTGGGGTGGCGAAGACTTAGACATCTGGAAACCAAGCATAGGGCACGATAAGAGGTCGAGGGCAGAGACCAAATAACAAAAAATCATACTTAAAGCAACAAAAAGTATGATACAATAAAATACAAGCACTCATGCACAGGTGATCTTAGGCATAGTACTTCTTTAAGTACAATCCATTTCTAGGTTCACTCAAAGGGATACCATCGTAGTCTAGTAACTCGTAAGCTCCTTTCTCCAAAACTCATCTAATGATATAGGGACCTCGCCACATAGCTTTGAATTTCCCAGCTCCTAGCATATCCCGATCTTGTTTGTAAAGGAGAACCAAATCGCCTTCGGAGAAAATGTGTGGTTTGACATGTTTGTCATACTGGGATTTGACGTGTTTCTTATGAGCTTCTATAACTAGGGTGGCGTCGTGACAGGTTTCATCTAATTGCATGAGATACAACAAACATTCTTCCTCCGCAGAAGTGTTTGGGAGAAGTTCGACAACTAGTTTTAGGGAGGGTATCTCACGTTCAATCGATAAGATATCTTCTAGACCATAGACTAACTGGAATGGTGTAAAACCGGTAGAAGAATTAATGGATGTTCTATAAGCCCACAATGCTGAAAACAACATCGTGTTCCAACTCGTTTTGTGAATCCCTATCTATAATGCCCATAAATATATATCTAAACATTGTTATCCTCATAAGCAATTATTTATTAACTAAGACAATATCTATTCAGCATAATATTGATCTTCATACCAGCGACTTCAGCAATTTAGATTCATAAAATATTAACGAATTCATAGCAGAATAAATAAATGCATAATTCAACAGGGTACCTAGTTCTGATGCTATTTATGTTGCCAGCTGCCTTGCTGCTGCTGCTCTCCTGCTACCTGCTACACAGCCCAGTCCTGTTGCAAACACAGAAAAATTGCCCAAAACTATTGTCCACCCTGTCAACTAGGAAAACAACCTAGCTCCAAGATATCTACGGACATCCTGGCCCTTCGAGCCCAAAACCTTTAGCAACTCGGTGTCTGCCTGATCAATATGTCACAACCAACAAATCATGTGCCTCAATCAGAGCACACCAATCTCACAGCCCCTCTCGGCTCTCTACAATACTCATCCCTCCAAACTCATGGACAACTTCCCCGTAGAATGCCCCCCTCCAACTCCTTCCTTCCTTTATTATCCCCCCCTTCACCAACACTCCTTCTGCCATTAAATTCCTTATCCCTTCATTTAATTACCCTTATCCAAATGTATTGAATACGTTATCCCTTGTGGGATACGTAACCCAATTTAATATTATATTATATTATCCACCATTAATTTAATACTTTATTAATTAATGAATGAATTAATAATTAAATAAATCATTAACCATATTGATTAATGAGTTAATTATACTTAAATTAATCATAATCAAGAATAACTAATTAATAACAATTAATTAGAAACATGTTATTTTAAGACATAAATATAATTTAGCTAATCTTTTAGGATTATATTATTAAATTAATTATACTTAATAATCAAGGGTCGTTACATACACCCACCCTTTAGGAAACTTCGTCCCGAAGTTAAGGTATCTTAGAGTACAAAGGATAAGAAACATGGTTCACACATTCATAACAAGTAACCGACATTATTAGTAAGTAAGTCAAGAAAACTCATACATACTAGTGTATATGTACAAAAATTGCATGTGTAGCTAGTACATACAATTTTCGTGCATGTACTAATAATCAA
>ML778770.1:352128-367423 GCA_009831015.1 Picea engelmannii | reverse complement strand
GCTGAAATTACCCTCAATTCTCTGCTATATCCAAAGCAATTTTCAGATCTATATCCAAAGCAATTTTCAGATCTATAACAAATTTAATAAATAAAATATAAAACAAATGAAATTAATTAAAATATTAATAATTATAATAGAATAAAATAAATTAGCAATATAATAACAATTTAGCAATATGAGTTGTGTATGGAATGGTCTCTCCGGCTTGGCGCTTGGCTTTATGTTATAGTTTGAATTGTGGCTTCATGACTCGATGCATATGTGGATTAACATGTAGTGTAGTTTAGGAGTATATAAATACACCTATAATCACACACTGCCTCTATTCTTATGATTAAAAAAATGTTTAATAACAAAAAACAATTATTTAAATTGGAGGATGGGAAACATCGGACCTTGCATGAGGCCCACGTGCCTCCCTCCCCCATTCCCTAAATAGAAAGTTAAAACCCTAACCGAACCCTAATAGTTCACTTGTTTGTTTTTCTCGATTTCTATCCATAAGGCAACCTTACCCTACCTCTGCCGCCATGGTTGTTTGTTTACAGGTTGCAGGTTTAAGGTGTGGTTTGGAGTTTTAATGGAGCGGTCACATCCTAGAAATGAGGCACACTGAATGGCTACATGGAAATGCACACATCGTGCACAATGCTTTCTTATTTCCTCTGTTGGCTTGGCGCTAGACTCGGGCGCTGTTGGCTTGGCCCTGGGCTCTGATGTGTTGATGCTTGGTTAGTTTGTGGATGTGTTGAAAACCTGTGGTTGTATGTGCAGGTGCTGGTTGTAAAGTGAGCCCGATGCTGGGCTTTAGGGTTTGGTGTTGGCGTTGGCATTGGCGCTGCTTTGTGTTGATGTAGAAGTTCACTTGAAGTTTGGTTTATGTTTGGAAATATCCCCTCCCCATTGCCACACAGGGCATCCTCCCATTTTCTCTTATTTTCTTTTTTGCTTTTCTTTTCTTCTTTTTAGCATAGTTGTGGATCTGTAATTTTATTTACAGCCATAGATAGATAGATATGTGATGAATATATGGATATATGGAAAATTACAGTTTCATTTGGAGAATGGCCCTTGTGTGTTCGTGATCTTGGAACCTGGTTTGTCGTTGGACTTTAACGTGTTGTAACTTGTTGTGTTGTTTGCTGTCGGTGTATTGAACGGTGCTTATCCCTCTCGGTTCTGAAGGCTTGGAGGTAGTAGTGATAGATTTAGCCACATTCGACTGTATCTCCAATCTCTTGTACAACTTTCTTGCATCGCTTTGAAAGCAGAACTGGAGGCTAATGTCATTATTTTCCACCAAATGTAGCTGGTAGTTTATCCTTTCTTTTTATTATTTTCAATGAAGAGATGTCTTTTGCCCAACACTCGTGGTGAGGTGAGAGGCTGTATAAAAACCGGGTGATGTTCTTCAGATTCTGATATTCCGACAGTTTCTGTTCGAATTTATGCTGTATGCAATGGGTTACGATTACAGAGGATTCAACTTGATAATAAGCAGATTCACTGTCCTAGACTAGCTTGGATGGTTCAGTGATGGTTTGACTGAGCCTTTTTTTTTT
This sequence comes from Picea engelmannii, assembly GCA_009831015.1. Classification (NCBI taxonomy): domain Eukaryota; kingdom Viridiplantae; phylum Streptophyta; class Pinopsida; order Pinales; family Pinaceae; genus Picea; species Picea engelmannii. Next base: position 365,858 of record ML778770.1, on the reverse strand, counting down.
GTTTCATGTAAAAGGTGAGCTTATGCTTAACTATATAGTATAAACTGTTTTTCACTTGTTGACAATATCAATAGAAAACACCCATTATTTTAATTTAAGATTCCTAAACCCTAGAGTGTTACATTTTCTGAGTTTTTCTGTTCTGAAGAAACATTTCTTTCGCTCAAAACTTCCTTCTTTTGTTGGATCTATAGTGCTTTTATCTTTAATAAATGACTATCTAGACTCTTGTTTGTTTAATGAATTCCATCTTTAGTTCATTGTCAATTTTTGTTATATTTTGCTGGAGTTCATAAATAGAGCTATTTAAAAGAAATCTGAAAATGTGATTTTGGGCTGAATTATGTGGGCTGGGACAGCTACGAGGGTTTTAAAAATTCTCCAGGTAACAAGGGGCATTTATTATCATAATCTAGGGATTACCATAGTACTTTTAAGTTTTGATCACAGAAGGGGATAATTAAGTTTGCAAATAGAATTATGGGTATTATGCAGATAACTCTGGCAGCCTCTCATAGTGATAATTGTTCTAACATTTATAATCATGGTAATTTGCAGGTATTGGCTTCCAATCCAAGGGTAGCTACTTGTTTGGACATTTCCGTATGCAGATAAAGATGGTTCCCGATGACTCTGCAGGCGTTGTGACTACCTTCTATGTAAGAACTATTATTGGGTTATGTATCCTTGTTAACTTGCTTATTTTCCACATCAGGTGGCATTTACTTTACAGGTTGCTTCTCCCTTCATCATGTGCATCTGATCCTCAAGAAGTTGTTATTGATTTATACTTTTCCATCTCCCTGATAAAAATAGTGTGTTGGATTTGTTTGAGCACCTATCCTCCCAGAACGCTGAGCATGATGAAATAGACTTTGAGTTCTTGGGCAATAGGTCTGGACAACCCTACATTCTCCAAACTAATGTTTTCAGTGGAGGAAGGGGGACAGAGAGAAATGCATATACCTCTGGTCCGATCAACTTTGGAAGTCGTAGACGACGCTATGAAAGATGACAGCATCATATCAGCTGTAGGCAGTGACACGTGGGTCACTGGGTCGATTCCCAGTAAAATAAGTGGTTTACTCTTAATAGATTTAGTCATTTACTCTTAATATATTTACACGTTCTGCTACATGTCCCGTGAAATTCTGGAACATTCCCCCTCTCTTTTTTTTACGCGCTTTGTAAATTATATATATATATATATATATATATATTGTGTGTATAGGGGAGGGTGTATTTGTTACAGAAAGGAGTTGATCCCTGCCAGCAATTGGGAAATGGTATGTGGTTTAAAAATCCCCTGTTGCTCTTTTCTTCTTTTGTTTCAGTTATGAAGATCCACATCTCCATACTAATTCTATTTATGGCTGTGTATGCAGCTCGCATGGAGCAGGTTGGATATTGGGTAGGTGGGTAGGCCCTTAAGGCTCCAGATTGTGAACTACATGGCTCTGATACCAAATGTAATGCCTATAAATATATATCTAAACATTGTTATCCTCATAAGAAATTATTTATTAACTAAGACAATATCTATTCAGCATAATATTGATCTTCATACTAGCGACTTCAACAATTTAGATTCATCAAATATTAACGAATTCATAGCAGAATAAATAAATGCATAATTCAACAGGGTACCTGGTTCTGATGCTATTTCCGTTGCCAGCTGCCTTGTTGCTGCTGCTCTCCTGCTACCTGCTACACAGCCCAGTCTTGTTGCAAACACATAAAAATTTCCCAAAACTATTGTCCACCCTGCCAACTAGGAAAACAACCTAGCTCCAGGATATCTACGGACATCCTGGCCCTCTGAGCCCAAAACCTCTAGCAACTCGGTGTCTGCTTGATCAATATGTCACAACCAGCTAATCATGTGCCTCAATCAGAGCACACCAATCTCACAGCCCCTCTCGGTTCTCTGCAATACTCATCCCTCCAAACTCATGGCCAACTTCCCCGTAGAATGCCCCCCTCCAACTCCTTCCTTCCTTCCTTATCCCCCCCTTCACCGACACTCCTTCTGCCATTAAATTCCTTATCCCTTCATTTAATTACCCTTATCCAAATGTATTGAATACATTCTCCCTTGTGGGATACGTAACCCAATTTAATATTATATTATATTATCCACCATTAATTTAATACTTTATTAATTAATTAATTAATTAATAATTAAATCAATCATTAACCATATTGATTAATGAGTTAATTATACTTAAATTAATCATAATCAAGAATAACTAATTAATAACAATTAATTAGAAACATGTTATTTTAAGACATAAATATAATTTAGCTAATCTTTTAGGATTATATTATTAAATTAATTATACTTAATAATCAAGGGTCGTTACACTATCATTCGTCGAAGCATGGTAATGAGGATTTTTTTTATTGCTTCAACTTGGACGTTGGCTTGTGGGTAATAGGGTGTTGAGTTTTCATGGCGAAGACCCAATTTTTCAGTGAGTTCGGACATCATGTAGTTTCTAAAGTGGCTATCGTGGTCAGTAACGATATCTTGAGGAACACCAAACCGGACAATGGTGTGAATGAATATGAATAATGTTGCAGTCCTTCCGGTATTGTCGAATGTTGGCATCGCCTCAACCCATTTCATAAAATAATATACGGCTAAAATAATGTAACCATGCCCCCCGGTTGAGTGAGGGTGACATGTCATGAAATCAATATCCCATTTCGCAAAAGGACCAATGGAGACCACAGGGTGTAGAGGAGTAGGGTGTGATTGTATTTTATTATTGTAGGTTTGGCAAGTGTGACATTTTTGGATGGAAATTATACAATTGTTGAATAAAGAAGGCCAAAAATACCCTGCTCGTAAGATCTTCTGGGCAGTAGAATACCCAGACATGTGACCACCACAGGCTCTAGAATGGAAATCATTTAGGGTTTTCTTAGCTTCATCAAATTTGAGGCAGCGTAAAAAAACAGAGTCAATCCCACAACGATAAAGAGTATCACCGAGGATAATATACTGACAATCTTGGTAGCGTATTCGACGAGGGTCAGTACTAGACAAATTGGGCTGGAAAGTCTGGGTTTGGAGATATATGATGATATATCCGTACCAAAGGTCATCATAACTAATCAGGAAAAGGGATTCATCGGGTAATGAATCTGCTGCTACATTTTTCGTCTCAGGGAAGGGAATGTCCCATATCAACTCGGAAAACACTAAGGATTTCTTGGACTTAGCACGTTCGAATTCTAAGTCAAATTCCTAGAGTATTATGATCCATTTGGATTATTTTCCCCCTAACAATTGGCATGTAAGAATGTGCTGCATAGGGTTGCAATTAGAAATTATCGTAGTTTTGTGAGATAGGATATAGTGTCGGAAATGTTGAACTGCTTGGATGACTGCCAAGTGTTATAACCCTAAATTGTACCAGACATGCTTACCTGACATCAGGCCATCTTAGATTCCTTCGTTGCCCAAAACACTGTTGAACAACTCTTTAAAAAACCTCTTTTATAAAGGCCCACGTGCCCTACTCCATTACTACACACATGTACATGCTAGCTGACCTAAAACAGCCCGCGTGTACCTACAAAAGAAAGAAAAAAGGAAAGTTGCCAATGGAACACACAACTTTGGGTGAGTTAAATAAACCTTTTTGCCATGCATGGCCAAGGGTTCGACCAAATACCTAGCTCCTTCTAGCATATAAAAGAAGGGGTAAGGGTACCATTTGGAAGAAGGAGAATAATAGTAAAGAAAATCTACTCAAATTCATATTCCCATTGTCCCAACCCTTTAACCATTAGTGTGAAAGGAGAAATACAGAGCAAAGAAGTTGGAGGACATTTGAAGAGGAGCCCAAGATCAGGTTCACGGAGCAGTGGACGGTCTCGATATTGTAAGTTGATTCATTCAACGTAATAAAAAAATACTTTTCCCGTCCCAATTTATGAGTTCTTCATAGTTCGTTAAATGCATGCTTGAATCTCTAACCTATTAGTCTGTAGGTAAAATGCATGTGTAGTTTGTTTCGTGTTTTGTATGCAGGTCATCCTTGGGAGGAGAACTGCTAAAAAGTGATTAAGCATGAAGAAGGATCGACATTGAATGCCTGGAACAAGGTATGTTGGTCTAACCATGTATTTGCTGAAAAGAAATGGGGATTAAATATGGGGACGAAGGTATAAAGTAGATTTCTTTTGATCATGTCTGCATGCAAAATATAACCCTAATTGTTAATATTTAGGGGAATTTCCCACCACCACAGAATTGGTGACCGTACTGGGGAAGCCTCTAGGGTTCCTTGGAGTATTTTTTGGGTAGTTTTAAAACTGGCTTTCTTTCCTTTTTTTGAAGTTTCTGCACAGTCTGAGTTAACAGAGATTCTGGTCTTCCATACCAGTCAACTTTGTTCTTTGCTTGACTTTATCTTTGTTTTTTGTTTTTGTTTTTCATCGAGACCCACAGAGGTACATGTGGCCTATAGAAGGTCTGCACGCATGTACCCACGCCCTACTCTCTTACAGCCAGCGTGGACACACTAGCTGAGGGAGTAACAGTAGCGTGTAGTCTTCCAGAATTTTTTTTGAGGCAGTCATCCTCTTCCCTGTCAGAATTAGTCATTCTCAGGGGTTTTCTAGAACTCTTTCTAGTCTTGGTTAATTGCAGTCTATAGCTTATGTGTCACTTCAAATTGGTTTGTTTTACTAATTTTTGTTTTCCTTATATTGTTTTCTTTTTCTTTTTTTAAAGAAAGTGTCTAAGCCTTCAAGAGATCATGGTTCTCAGTATCAGTGGTCTCTGCCTGGTTTGGATTGCCTGTTTTTTTTTTTTCTAGACTTTTAGAGGTACATGTGGCCTGTATAAGGCCAACACGTGTGTACATGCCCTCTGACACTATACATCTCGCATGCACATGCTTGTTGTTGAATTGTCAGCAGTGTGCTTGTGAAGGATAGTTTTTGTGGAAGGAAAGGTAGTCATCCTTTCTTTTGACAAGAGTTATACTTCTCAGGATCTTGAATCTTTGTCATAGCAGTCAGTAGCTTAGGTTTGGTCTCAGCCATAGATTTCTTTTTCATTTTAGAAGTTTCATGAAAATTTTCTTTCGTAAGGTTTTTAGACAAGTGTGAGAGTCCATTTTTAAGTTGGTAGTGTGTGATTTTTAAAAGAGATTCTTTGCGATCTGCACTTAGGCCAAAATTTTTTCTTGGTTTTGACTTGTTGGTAGTTTTCCTTTTTTGCTTTGTAAGCATTTCAAATAAAATAAAAAATCTTTTCTTTCTTTGTTTGGTTGAAAAGTGTTGTGTTGCCTTAGTAACCAGGGAAAATTCTTTGCTTTCATAAGTTCTTGGTAGTTTACTTAGATCATAAGTAGCTCGTAGTCGAGTGAAATCTTGCTTTGATTTTGTTGTTCAAAAATCTTAGAATTTTTTTTTTTTTAATTTGAAAAGTTGTTTAAAAGTAAAGGTTTTTGTTTCCAAGTTTTCTGTCCTTTTTTACTTTTGTTTTTCAAACATCACTAGTTTCACCTTCATAACCTTTGACATAAGACAATCCATAAAATTAACGCTAAATCTAAAATTCATTAGATTTTTATGTTTGTAGGGTCAATCAACTAGTTCAGGATTAGGGCCTTGAATTAGGTTGGAGAGGAAACTCTTCAAGGCCATTTAAATCAAACATTGGAGTCTGAGTTAGGGAGTGTCAAAGTCCAGTATCGTGAAATTTATCTAGGATTCCCCTCTAACATAGGGGATAAACACAAGGTCATGTGCGGAAAGGTAGCGGAGATAACCCCTCAAAAGCTGGACCAATCGTAGTGGAGAACACATATAGACGGCTTGTCTTGGGATTCCGTCGATTGCATTTGCCACAGAGCTTCGTGGGTCTCGAATCCATTCAATATTCTCAGTTTTCTTCCGGACCACTTTCTCTTGATACCCTTGACAGGTTTCGGGCTTGATACCATGCTCATTGTGGTCTACCTGACTTTCGACTATGCCAGCCTGGTGACTGTTCACGCGCTGACAACCTAGTTTCCCATCTTTTTAGGGACTTACACAGGTGACTGTGGGGGTATACCACGACACCTAGGATAAACATCAGGCCACGTTTTGCAAAGTATAACCGGAGGGTGCTTCCATGTTCGATTTTCACTTGCACTGGTAAGTTTCTCTAGTGTTGGTTGTTATAATTGTTCTTCCAATTAGTTTAGTGTTTACTTGTCTTATCTTATAGGGACTTTTGTAGTGTGTGCTATTTTTGAATGAATAGAATGCCCTAGGGTGTCTTTTGATCTTCTCACATAATGGAGGATCATGAGCTCCGCCGATCATGAAGGCTTCTAGGCATGTCTCCGGTTACACTAGAGCCACCTGCACCACCACTAAGGTGAAAGCTAGACCAACAAGGGTCTTTTGAAGCGGCCAGGTCACAAGAAATTGTGCCTGACCAACATCCGAAGGAATCGACCATTTTGGACCTTGGAGTGAAAGCTCTTGTCTCGGTTTAAACCCTAAGCACTGCTCTCTTGGCACCCCTAATTGCACTGATTTATCCTTACGAGTGCCAGACAGTGTCGCATGCAGCAATGGAAACAAATGATGTTACTACTTCTGGAAATTCATCAATTCCCGCTATGGTTGTCAACACAGGATCTTTTCCAACTCCTAACCCACCAATCACCAGTTCGATCCACCATGGTCTCGACTGCCTCTATGTCACGCAATGGTTCGATCCTGTCTCTGGTGGTGGCCACACCCCTTTTAACACCAGGTGCGACAAACCCTCCATTCTCATACGAGATGCCTAGTACAGGTACAAGTCTTGTACTTTCCTTCTCCACTTCACAGACTTCAGGTCTGGGGGTAGGGAGCTCTAACACTCCTCTGCAAGGCCACATGGGGGGCACTTCTGCTCCCTTTAACACTTTCCCTTATGAAGGAGGTCATATACCTCCTTCGTTCCCTTCGCTCGGTGGTGCACACCAACCATCCGTCGGGCCGCCTGCACAGCATAGTTTATTTGGAGCAGGGAGTCAAGGTGCAAGATACCAGATATAATAAATACACAAAACAGAAATAAAATGCTAGAAATGGTAGAAAAACAGTAATATAACCAGCATAATCTCCACAATAACACAGAAATAATATGAGAACAACAACTGAAATAACACTTTGATTCAGAAAGCAATGTTCACAGGCCTCTTTGAGGTGGCAACCTCCAGTCGAGTAGCACTCTGTTACAATAATCTCCAAGCTAGGGTTTTCATACCCTCAACTCTTATTTATACTAAATATGTCTATTAAGAGAAGCATCTAGAGGAAGATCCTTCTAGAAGCGGAAGCTTCTATTAGGTCTTCTTACATCCGCCTTATTCTATTTTATTGAAAGGTCATATTAATATTGACCTTTATTACATCCGAATACATTGATCTACCTATGTGCAGGTTAGGACCTTAACATGTCCTCCCCCTTAAAAACAACCTTGTCCTCAAGGCTTGAGATGTGGAAACTGCTGCAGAATGGTGGTTGGTTCCCAAGTGGCATCTTCTGGAGTCGTATCTTTCCACTGGACTAGCACTTCCTTGATGGTTCTCTGATGCAGGCAATGCTCACGCTGGTCCAAAACTGCTTCTGGATGTAGCCAAATGGATCCTTCTTTAGCTAACTCTAGAAGGTTGGTTTGAATTTGGCACCTAGTTCCAATCACCTTCTTTAAGCATGAAACATGAAAAACAAGATGTAGCTTCAACTGACTGGGTAGAGCTCACTGATATGCAACTTGTCCCACACACTTGAGAACTGTATAAGGACCCTAAAATTTGGGCACTACCTTCTAACAATGCTCGACCTTGAGGGAAGTTTACTTATATGGTTGGAGCCGCAGAAACACCTGATCCCCTTTTGCAAATTGATGTTCAGAGAGACCTTGATTTGCTTGCTTCTTCATGTGATTCTATGCCATGACCAAGTTCTCTTTAAGGGTATGAATAATATCCTCTCATATTGTAAGTGTTTGGTTAACCGCCTGTACCTTCTAGGTACCCGGTAAGTATGAGAGAACTGATGGTGGCTTATGTCCATATACCGCTTCAAAAGGAGTCATGCGAGTGGTTGTATGGTATGAAGTGTTGTACCACCATTCGGCTAGGGGTAACCATTGAGCCCACTGGTGTTGTTTTTCAGAAGCAAAGCACCTCAGATATGTTTCCAAACACTTATTGACAACATCCGTCTGACCATACGTTTGGGGATGATAAGCTGAGCTAAGATGCAATTGGGTGCCTTGTAGCTTAAACAGTTCTTGCCAAAAATTGGTTGTGAAAGTTGGGTCATGATTAGAAACAATAGAGTGTGGCATGCCATGAAGCTTGAAGACCTGGTCCATGAAAATTTGAGCCACTGTGGATGCAATAAATGGGTGGTGAAGAGCACATAAATGAGCATACTTTTAAAGGCGATCCACAACCACCATTATGACTGATTTATTCCACAATTTGGGTAAGCCGGTAATAAAGTCCATAGAGATATCCTTCCAAATAGCAGGGAGAATTGGAAGCGGTTGTAGTGTGCTTGGAGATTTGACTATTTCTCCCTTGTTGTGTTGGCACACCTCACATTCAATGACAAAAGTACGAATGTCTTGTTTCATACCATCCCAGAAAAAAGAACGTTTGACCCGGTCATATGTTTTGGTGAACCCTGAGTGCCCGGCTGTGGGTGTAGCATGAAGCTCAGAAAGTACCATGGATTTAAGCTTGGATTGTTTACTTAAATACAAACGGCCTTTGTATCGAAGCTCATCCTGGAGCCAGGAGCACCCTGGGGGAGTCGGAGCCTTGGTCTGCAATTGTTGGATTAGATGTGAACTTTTGGGATCTTGAAGCCATTCCTGGGGCACAATTTGGAGTCAATTGCGTACAATGAAGGAAAGAGAAAAAATGGATCCTTCTTCTTCATACTTCCAGGACAGTGCATCTGCCACAACATTGTCTTTTCCATTCTTGTAAATGATTTCATAATCATATCCAAAGAGCTTGGTCACCCATTTTTGTTTCTCCTAGGAGGAAATGCATTGTTCCAAAAAGTACTTGAGGCTTTGATGGTCGGCCTTAATTTGGAAGCGTTGCCCCAAGAGATAAGGGCGCCACAGATCAACGACATGCAGAATAGCCAACATTTCCTTTTCATAAATGGGTTTGCCCAAATTCCTTTCAGACAATTGCTTGTTGGTGAAGGCCAAAGGTTGACCCTCTTGCATAAGGACAGTGTCGATTCCTTGCCCTGAGGTATCACATTCCAACGCAAAGGTCTTTGTTAAATCAGGAAGGGCCAAAACGGGAGTGGTGCATGTTAATGCTCTATAAATTTCCTAGAAGTTGTCAGAAAGAAGAAATCTACGAGATGTAACTTTATCCAACCTCTTTTGAAGCTGGGATCTAGCCCTTCCAACTTCAGAGAGGGATCTCTCTATATGATTTAGATATGTTTCAAATTTTAAAATATTAGGCTAGGTAAACAAATAAGTTGGTTTTGTTGTCGGAGTGTTTGTCGGGTTGGCTGAGATAGTTTACTCTTCCATTGGGATATGGGGTCCATCTCTTAAAAATGAAGTCCAAACTAGAAAAACAAAGAAAACGTTTCACAGGGTGAGATAATATAATCAATGGATTCTTTAGTAGCATAAATGAGGAATAGCAGAAAAGACGAGAAAAACAATTTCAATCAAAGAAGCAGTTAAGAATTTCTTTATTGTAAAATTAGAAGATAAAACACTAAAATATTTTAAGTCAGAAACAGGGTATACAAGATAAATCCTGCAACGTTCGTTACTTCCAAAGATTAGATTTAGAAAATAATGTGATAACAAAGAGAGAATAAAATTCAACTTAGGGAGAAAACAACATCAGTGAATACACGCAAGAATCCTATAAAAGTGCTTCTTTGTATTAATGGAAGATCTCTTCAAAAATATTACAGTCTGATAGCTTGCAGGGCGTGAAGATCAACAACCCTCAATACTTCGAAAGGTGAAGTATTTATAACCCAAAATTACAAACAATCCTGTCATCAAAGATCAGGACGTGGTAAATCTATTTTTAGCCTAACTAACTTAACAAATTACAAAAATCTAGGAATTGCTTGATGATGTGTCGCAACTGCATGCTATTTTCTGGGTGGACCATTGGTGAGGCCTCTGCATGACCTCATCTGATTGGAAAAATGACTAGACTGGGACAACTCATCTACTACTCGATCAGGTCACATAGTTCTTCCCATCGAAGATGACTGGGAACGTTGACTTTGAGTAGCCTTCGATAAACTTCATCCATTTCTGTGTACTTGGCGAAAGTAGGTTTGGTGATGAAGATGTATCGAATCTCATGTTGAATACTGATGACCAACTGAAGCGCATCTAGAAATTCCTTGCCAGTGATGCTGCCTTGAATTCCTGAAAAACTTTGAACTGTCCTTAGCCACATCGGCCAGTCTCTTTTTGTAGTCTGGGAGTGTCATCAGTTTGTCATTTATTATCTCCAGACCAGGAAGACCTTTCTTCTGTAGGGCCTCAATCTTACTGAAAAACCTTTGTACCCCTAGGTCCATGACCTGAACCTTTTCTTCCAGCTGAAGAATCAGTCCTCTCTTGGTCAAAAATCTCTTAACCTCAAGGATAGTCTATGTTCTATCCTCAATTATCATCTCTTCCATCTCCTCCCTGGTCTTAGAATTTAGGAACTTGATGATTTCATTAGCCTATGTGGGCATCTCTCCCAATTCTGATATGATCTTCTCAATGGCCTGTTTGCTTCTCTGCACCAATTCATTTTTCTCAAACATGATCTGTATCATTGGCCATATCTTGTTCATAGACTTGGAGATGTCTATCCAGACACTTTCTTTGACTTTGGCCAGAGTTTTACCTACCACTGTTTTCTTCCGGAGCTGTTGTAACTCTTGTTTGAGTTGGTCTGACACCTGCTTTTCTTTTGAGAGGTTGATCTGATAGGAATATTTGAGTTCCTGAATGTTCTCAATCTCCTTTTTGAGCCTGCTAATCTCTGTCTCCTGCAGGTTCATCTCTTCCATAGATTTGGCCAATTCAACTGTCTTTTTGAGAGATGTCAGTGGATTCGCCAATGGGACTTATGTTACTGATGTTGTGCTCACTCCTGAGAGTGGAACTGCACTCAATGGAATGACATCCATTGGCTTGAGTTGTTCTTTCTCTTTTACTAGCTTCTCCATCTCATCTTCCATTTTGCTTTAGTTGTGCATTCTGCTCCATGATCAGTTTAAGCATTTCATCTTTTTCTCCTCCTATCTATGCTATTTCCTTCACCTGTGAATCTTTTGTTGGTGGCAGTTTCAATTTTTTCCTTAAGGAGGCTATGTCGGCATTTTTCTTTTTATTCATATCCTTGGTTTCTTTCACATTCGAGGGATCGTACCCGATCTTGAGGACTAGTTCCTCCAAAGTCTTGATCCTGTTGTCCTTGGAAAAGGATGATATCTTCTCCAACTTCAACTATGTTTGGACATTGTTCAGGGACACTTACAACTTGGACGCAGTAGTGGAAGCATGTGCCAGCGTATAGAAAACCATTTTTCCTGTTTTCTTGTGCAGATCCATCTGATCGGTCGGATGCACGTCCTTAGTCTGGAATTCAAAAGTGGCCCTTTTGTAATTAGTGATTACCTTTGGATCTGGAACCTGTGCTTGGAGGAATGCCATATGCATTCTGCCCTTCTCAGTGTCAAATGACGATAGCAGCCTATGTTGTGTAGTTGACGTCTGCTTCCAGAACTGGGTGCAAGTGTTGTTGGTCAGAGTCTGATTCTTTTTCTTGATCAGATCATATTTCTCAAAGATGCTCAGCTTCGGTCCTATCTTGCCTAGTTGGGTGGTTGATGGAGTATCTGTAGATTTCTTTGGAAACACTGAGGTTATGATATGCTGGAGGCTTGCACTGAGGGGCGGCCTATCAACCTTTTTCACTGTAGTATATGGAACTTCCTTTTCCCCAGTCAGGTCGAGAGATGGACTAGTTTTGGGCCTCTTGGTATGCAGTTGGAATTCTTCTGACAATACTTCAGTGACAGGCGGTGACAAATCTTGCCTAGGACTTTTCTCTTTCGGAGCCTGTGGTGTGGTTGTTTGTGATACAGTGGCTGGGGGGTCCTGTTGTTCTGCTTCGACCAAAGTGTTTGGTTCCCATCCTGTCTAGTTTGCGAATTTCTCGACCTTAGGCCTAGATTCATGGACATACGGGATATTCTTGTTTTTCACGCTCATCTCGTAGATAATCCTGCATAGATCGTAGTGCCATGTGAAAATCATGAAGGACTTCATTTCCTTTAGCAGCCTGTCTACTTCCTCTCTGGTGCCTCGATTGTTGCAGATGAAAGAGCCAATCTGCCCTTTGATTCTGAGCTGTTGCTTTTTCTTTAGAGACACAAAGTGAATATCATCAACGTTTATCATCTGCCTTATGTACTCCAGAGAAAAAATTCTGACAGGTAGGTATTTAGGCAGCTTATACGGGGCCAACTCGCACCCATATACTCTGATCTCAGTGTGATTTTGGTATAAATACCAATCACCAGTCTTTGTGTGATCCGAGAGATGTAGGATCCTCTGAACTTCATCATTAATCCTAGGTTCGGGCCTGCCGCTAAGCATACTTACCACTGGGTGATAGAATTGATTGATGAACTGCTTGAAACTGAATTCTGTGGAGTTATGCCTGAGCAAGGAGGTCCATGCGGTTACTGCCTGGGATCTTCCATCTCCCTCCATCTTCTGCATGGAAAAAGCAAATTTGTCAACTTGGAAGAAAATGAACAAGTATGCTAGTATTGATGAATACCGAAACATGCCTTCTGTGATGAAATTGACAAACTGTTTGTGAATATTATTCACCAGGAATGTGCTAAAGTCGAACTAGGTAGTGGGCTTCTCATTGGTGGAGAAAATAGACAAAAATCCCAGAATGGGTTCATCTACCCACTGATCCGAATAATATCCCAACAAGGCGCATAGGGACGAGATAATTTGGTTTCCTTTGGTCGAAAACATGGAAGAAGGATAAGGGAATGAAGGTCTGCGAAATCGAAATCTCACTTTGTATCTGTGATTAAGTAATCTTTGTCGGCCAGTGGAATCCTGTCAAGGTCAACAGGAGGCGGGAGAAATGGATTTTCCTCTCCTTCTACTCGTTTTGACTTTGGCGCCATTACTGTAACAGTACCTGCAAAAAACAACGTTAGTGGGAACGACTGTAGATGGGGGAGACTGACTGTAATGGAGCAGAAAACGGTGTAGAATTATCTGGTGCGGTGAGTGGGTAAATGGTGAAGGAAAGAAGAGTGAGGGTATTTTTGAGTAAACAGGTGTCTTTTGGGCACGGGGGAAAAGTCAACTGGTTAACAGATATGTTATCTAGTAATAAATGGCCAACTGATCACTTAGAGTGTGAGATGGCAGGTGACAGTGATTGAGGAATATGAATGGGTGATGTGGTGGTTACCGATTGGGGTAAAAATCATTGTGAGGGGGCTTGCCACGAGTGAATGAGGGGGAAGGACTGAAAGAAATTATGGGATGTGACTCTTTTAGAAAGGTGGATGATGACGTCAAGAGGTGATGAAGGTATGTCAGACAGTAGGAGGCGGTGGGGCTTAGGACTGGTAGATTCATGCCACGTATAGATAGGGGCTCGCTAGAGGA
>ML778770.1:327895-352056 GCA_009831015.1 Picea engelmannii | reverse complement strand
CCCCCCCCCCCTCCATTAAAGATAGAACGATCGAGGGGGTTCGAAAAGATCTGACCACTGTAGATCTGGGTGCAATCATCTGGACCATTGATATATGAGTGGAGCATAAGTGAGGGTGCAGAAAGTACATGCGTCGGAGAACTTAGGATAAGTGCATTTCACGGGTTTTTTCTCAAGGATTTTCATGTATACACCACCACGAGGTTAGACAAACAACATTTTAAGCATCCAAAACATGGTGTAACATTGATCGTCAAGATGGTTTTATTGAAGTAAAGCAACTAGCCTATATTCTAACCTAGCTTCCTATGACAAATAACCCAGATTAGACTGTTGGGCTAAGAACTTACTCTACCCTGGGGCTATCTGACCAAGATTAGACAGTCTGGCCAGATTTATTCACTAATCTAACCTATATCCTTTGGCTAAGATTGAACGGTTTAGCCAAGCTTATTCACTAACCCTATCAACATCAATTTAAAAAGAACTTGGCCATGCTTGAAAGGTATGGACCAAGTTACTATTATTGCATGGGGATTTTATTGAAATTCTTTTATGCCCTCTTTTCTTTTTCTTTTGTTTTCTTTCTTTTCTTTTTTCAAATTATTTGCAGAATGAAAAATCATTTGTCAACAAAAACACTAGAGAGAGATAATATTCCAGTCACCAGTTGATACTATAACTTATAGGGTGATAACAATGGCTCCACCTAGGGATGGTACTTTCCTTGTAAAGTGCTAAGAAGCTTGGTTCCTGATGTTCTGAAAATTCCTACCTAGTCACCTTCGTTGCTTGATTGGTTTTATTCTTGAAAAATGGAAAAACAGTGGTCAACGACTTAGGGCCTTATCTTCGGGCTTCAATCAACAGACTAAAGTTATTCACTCAGAAAATGCAGGCGAAAAATAAAGATGGTATGTACAATTGAGAGTGTAACCTCAAGTCTCTACTGAGGCGGTAAATAATGCTTCAACATTCTGCCATTTACAGGTCCTCCTGGAAGATCTGTCCTGTAAGTGTTGTTTAGAAAGAAAGTGTTATTTCCTCTGAATTCTTGAATAATGTATGGTCCCTTCCACAGACTATCGAATTTTCCATGCTTTCCCTTGTCTTCATTTCAGGCATCCCATCTCAGCACCAAATCTCCTAGATCAAAATCATCTTTCTTGGTTCTTTTGTCAAAAATCTTCTTGATGCTTTCTTGGACTACCTGGGTCTTGTTGTATGCCTCTTCCCTAGACTTCTGCAAATGGATCATCTGATTGATCCTTCTTTGTGAGTCGTTTGTCTCGGCTTGTATGTCTTGAAGCAATTTCATGACAGGGACTCCTAAGGAACTGGGAAAAACATCTTCTGTGCCATAGACCAGCTGATATGGTGACATACCAATTGACCTTTTGGTGGTCAGTCTGTCAGCCCATAGTGCGAAAACCAACTTGTTATGCCACGACTTCTTGTTTTCCTACAACATTTTCTTGATGATGTTTACCAGGGTTTTGTTTGAGGATTTCGCCAGCCCATTCCCCTGAGGGTAGTAAGTTGTGGAATGTCCCAAACCAATATGGTACTGGTTTCTCAAATCTACGAGTTTCTTCGATTGAAAAGCGACTGCATTATCAATTATAATCTTTCTAGGACATACAAAAAGAGACAAGATATTATTTTCAAGAAATTTAATAATGACAGAATCAGTGGCTTGCCTGCTTGGTACTGCTTCGATCCATTTTGTAAAATAATCTGTGGCAGTAAGAATCCACCTGTGCTGGCCTAAAGAAGGGGGGTGTATTTCTCCAATGAAGTCCAATCCCCATTGCTAGAAAGGGGCCTCAACTAAGATCAATTTCAAGGGTAGAGGAAGGAGTTTCCTTTTTCCCTCAAACAACTGACATTGATGACATGAAGTCACTTTATGATGTACATCGGCGAAAAAATTTGGCCAATAGAATCTAGCTTTGAGGATTTTGTTGGCTGTAGTCTTCCAGTTCAGATGACCACCGCAATCTCCTGCATGAAACTCTTGTAATACTTTGTCATCTTCATATTTCAATAGACAATTTAACAGAATACCTCAAGGATCTTTCCAATACAGATTGCCTTCTAGAATGAAAAATTTTAATGCTTTCAACTTCAAAAACCTAGCTTTAGTCTTAGTCAAACTAGGGGGAGCTTGTAAATTATGCAAAACAAATATTAGGTCTGCGTACCATGGAGAGTTGAGAAATACCTCTCTAACGCTTGGATTCGCCTGCTCGCCCTGTTCATCTGCTGTAGCTAAGAAATTAATGTCAAGAGCATGGAAATTTGATTCAGCCATTAATTTTGCTAGACCTTGACCTTTAATTAGTTTCGTAGGATTAATCTCTATGTCATATTCTAAAATGACAACAATCCATTTTCCTCTTCTTCCATTCGGATTGTCTTGGGTTAAAATGTCTTTTACTACTACATTTGGAACATATGCAATGGTGTGGGAATGGAGAATGTATACTCTAAAATATTTTATGTCATTTACCAAGGCAAAAGCTTGTTTCTCCATTATTTTATAATTCAAAGAAGCATCTCTTAAAGCTTTACTAAAAAAGGCTATGGGATGTTCATACCCTTCGCTGTTTTTCTGTAGTAACACTACTGCAATGGTATGTTCAGAGGCGAAAGAGAAAAGATAGAAATCTTTGGTAAAGGCAGGACTGATCAAGACGGGGGCCTGTGTGATTTCTCGTTTGACTTGTTCGAAAGACTGCCTGGATTCGGTGTCCCATTTTCTTTTTACATCCCTTTTTAACATATTTGTAATGTTTCTGAGGAGATCAGCCAAGTTGGGTATGAATCTTCGTAGAAAGTTTATTTTTCTGATAAAAGACTGTAATTATTTGATATTTCTTGGGTGTTCTAATTTCTATATGGCTTCGATTCTGCTGGGGTCTATTTTGATTCCGTCCTTAGAGATTATGTGCCCTAGCAGTTTGCCTTCCTCTTGTCCAAAAAGGCTCTTCTTAGGATTTAAAGAAATCCCAAATCTCCTGCATTTCTCAAAGACTCGTCTGAGATGTCGTAAGTGCTCGTCATCAGATTGGGAAAACACAGTTACATCATCTATATACATGACAATAAATTTGCCTAATTCTTCCACAAAGGCGATGTCTATCGCTCTCTGGAAAGTGGCTCCAGTGTTCATCATACTGAAAGACATTTTCACATACATGAAAGTACCCCATGGTGTAGTGAAAGCGGTCTTGTCTTGGTCATCTGGGTGAATGAGGACTTGATTATAACCCGAGAACCCATCCAACAAAGAGATTCGACTGGATCCGAGTACCCTTTGTCGTATGTGGTCCATTTTTGGCAAGGGGTAATTATCCTTCAGGGAGACCTTATTCAGATTTC
Source organism: Picea engelmannii (assembly GCA_009831015.1). Classification (NCBI taxonomy): domain Eukaryota; kingdom Viridiplantae; phylum Streptophyta; class Pinopsida; order Pinales; family Pinaceae; genus Picea; species Picea engelmannii. Next base: position 348,672 of record ML778770.1, on the reverse strand, counting down.
GGAAATCAATGCAAAGCCTGTTTTCTACAGATTTCTTTTGTGTTGGGACCAAATTTGAGACCCATCTGGAAAACCATAACGGGACTATGATTTTGGCATCATACATTTTTTTTATTTCTTTTTCTATCAGGGGAAGTAACTTGGGATTAATTCTCCTAAGTTTCTGTCTGTACGGTTTTTGATCTTCTTTTATTGGAATCCTATGTTGTATGATGCTGGTATCATAAGCTTTCAAGTTCTCATAACCCCAGGCAAATACGTCTGAATATTCCTTGAATAACTCAATATATTTGAGCTTTTTATCAGGGGGTAATGATTTGGACATTTTGACCATCCTGGGTTTCTCTTCTGTCCCTATATTACAGTCTTCTACTTGTTGACTGCTGGCTTCAATTTTCAGTTTTTTGGCTACATCGTTAAAATCAAACAAGTCCTCTAAAGGAACTAAACCCCTAGGTAAAACATTACTTTTCAAATGCAAAATATCGGTTTCCATCTCATCATCACCTAACTCTCCTGAATCTACGCTATTTACACTATCATTTTCGAAATCAGATATTTTTACATTTTCATGTTCGCTCTCTAAACATATATTTGTACACTCAAAATCATTTTTACACTGCAGAAAGTCTTCAATTTGATCATCATTACCAAATACCTGCCAGTACTTGATGTTGTCGGGAACAGTTGGTCTGCACTTCACCTCTGCCATGTATGGGCGAGTAGAACGAAAAGGAATCTTGGATGTGGCTGCTGACGTAGCTAATCCGTCTGCCAAAATATTCTGTCCCCTAGGCATTACCTGCAAATCAACTTCAGTGAAACATATAAGGGCATCGAGAACAACATTCCTATAAGCATTAATATGGGGGTGTTTCACAACATACTCACCTTTAATTTGCTTGATTATTAACTCAGAATCACCTCTTACCATAATCTGTTTGGCACCAACTCTTTTGAGAAGTTTCAGACCGAGCATCAAGGCTTCATACTCGGCGATATTGTTAGTGCATTGGAAATTTAATTTGTAAGAATGGTTTTTTGAATACCTGGATCTATGATTGTGTAACCAAACTCTTCCTCCAACTCCTTCTTTGCTTACTGCTCCATCAAAATCCATGCTCCAAAAATCTGTTGGTAATTCTTCAGTTATCATGTTTTTCTTTCTTTCTGCCTCGATGATTTCTTGGCCTTCGTCCGGACCAGATGTATCTTCTTCCAGTTGAGTGATTTTCTCTCCCGTGTCACCATCATTATATAGGATAAAAGAATCCAGGTCAAAATGTGGAGAGTACAGAGGATAGTTGTGTGGTTTTTCTTGGCTACTGACCATGTATTTCATCAATGTTTCTCTGTATAGCCTTCTTTGTTTCCCGAAAATTGGAACGGTGGAATACGACATATCCAGCTGTAGGGTACCTCTCAACTTAGCCCCCCAAGACTAGGACAAAAACATTCCATACTTCGGGGGAATGTCTGCAACTACAACATCCATGACCATGCTTTTTGCAGGAATATGAACCAGGGTGATACACAAATCCTTGATCAAATCAATACATCTAACTTTACTAGAGTCAAACCAGTGTAGATCCTTGTAAGGTCTGGTGACCCCCAGTCCCAATTTCTCCATCACTGCTTTATGCATCAGATTATGGGAAGCACCCGAATCCATAATAGAATTATGCAGAATCAGGTCATGTATATTTAGACCGATGTAAAAAGGAGCGACAACACCATTGTCAGCTTGGCCATCCACTTCAGGTCCAAACAGGAGTTCAAGTTGATCATCTGTAAGGTTCATAGTATCTGAATGATTCATCGATCCAATGGTGAAGGCCTTGGTACCTATATCAGGTTCAATGGTCAGCGCTTTAATCACCTATGAACGATAAGCGTCTTTTTTCATCAACTCGGAAAGTGGAATGAAAATTTTTACTTTGGCTAATTCCCCTTTGAGGCTGAAAGGTGTAGGAGCTCTGCTTTGTCTCATCAATTCTGGTTTGTCCACCACACTCTTCTAGCCATAAGTACTTGGTGGATTAATTGATGAAACCTCAGGCTGCGACGATCTTCTCAGAATAGTAAGGTTTCTTTTTTCTGGAACTTCGACATTACTTTTCTCAAGAATCTTCTCGGTAGAAGGCTCAGAGGCTTTTTTGGTTTCGACTACCTTCTTCGTTTCAATCACCTTTTTTGGGGAACTTCCTTCTATATTTTTACTTCGCAGATTGTACTGTCAGTGTACCTCCAAAATGGTATTTCAAATGCCTGTTGTTCAGCGTCTTCATCTTCTTCACTTACTTTTGTTTGATTGAGAAGAAAAGGTTCTTGCTGTTCTTGGGTAAGGAAAATAGCTTCGTTATCGTGAATGCCCATGAGATTTATATGAGTATCCTCCAGTTCCTCAATTACTTCCTCTCCTTCATCAACATAATTTTATTGTAGGGGAGGTTTGATCTGTTGATACAGACCTCTCTGCTCTCTTTGATCCCTAGGATCTCTCTGTCTAATTTGAGGAGGGTTTCTTCTGAAGTTAGTATTCCGAACTTGAGGAGCTGATGGGTTTTCTCTAGGAGGATTTCTTTCTGATACAGTAAGTCTCTCCATCATTATTTCCATTGCTCTGGCCAAGGAGTCCAATTTGGAATTGGAGGTTGATGTGGAAGCTTCCTCTTTAATTGTGACTCTCCTCTCTGACCTCTGTCGTTCCCTTTTTGCCAACAAATTAGCCTCCACACTTATTGGGCTTTTCTACATGTCCTCCAGGGTGGTAGAATTTCTTTACCTTAGTTGGTACGACATATCGGCGTCAAAACCATCAGGGAATTTTATCAATGCCAAACCTTGTGGAGGTTTGATTTTATCTAGAATTGCGTTGTACAGGTTATTGAAACGGGTGTCGTAATCTTGTACTGTCTCACCTTGATTTCTTCTGATATTTTCGTATTATGACAATATTTGGAGAGGGTTTTTCTTTACCTCCAATCTGTCTAAAAAACTCTTTTGAAATGTGGTAAGGTCAAGGACTGAGGCAACACGTAAAATTTTATGCCATTTCTTAACATCACCCATCAAACGTTGGGCAAACAATCTCATTTGAACGTCAGCCTCATCTACTTCCTGTAGGTCAAAATAATCATTCATTTTATCAACGTGTTGTTGGGCGTTCAAGGGTCCTGTTCCATCGAACTGTGGGAGTATTGTTTGATAGTCTTGGGGCATAGCATGAAGAGGTGCGGCCAACACCAAGGGATCGTATCTCATTGCCATGATAGGTGGAGGAGGTGGGATGAAAAACTGGATGATAGGCGAGGTAGTGACTGAAGACGAGGACGAAGAGGGACTGGCTAGCACCGAGTGAATAGTTTGCGGTTTAGTAGTGGGAGATAGAACTTCAGGAGTCCGAGGTTGCAAGATGGTTCAGTCCAAAATGATTTCAGTCCCAAAACTATCGGATCTTGTTCTAAACAGGCTTTGTTCGGAAAGGATGTCAAAGTTAGGGTTTTGAAAGGTAACAAGCTCCCCTGAAAAGGAAAGGGGCTTATGAAAGGGAGTATGACTTACTGAACCTTCAGCAATGGTCTTTTTCTTGAGAAACTATTCTGGATTATCTGTTACTATCGCAGGTTCTGGGTCTGGATGAGATCGAGTGTAAACTTTCTTATGAGCCATATTTCTTTTTGATTTTTATATATATACTTTTTAGTTTTACGAGTCTGGAAATAATATGTACAAGTTTTTAATCAACCTCTAAACATTACTTCCTTCTCAGATTTGCAATATTTCAGGAACAAACTTTTCTTCTAGGGAAAAGAAGACGTGAAGTTATAAATTTTTAGTTCGTCCCTAGCGGAGTCTCCACTATGTTAACGCTCTGCAAATTTTCTAGAGGTTGTTAGAAAGAAGAAATCTACGAGATGTAACTTTATCCAACCTCTTTTTAAGCTGGGATCTATCCCTTCCAACTTCAGAGAGGGATCTCTCTATATGATTTAGATATATTTCAAATTTTAAAATATTAGGCTAGGTAAAAAAATAAGTTGGTTTTGTTGTCAGAGTGTTTGTCGGGTTGGCTGAGATAGTTTACACTTCCATTGGGCTATGGGGTCTGTGTCTTAAAATTGAAGTCCAAACCAGAAAAACAAAGAAAACCTTTCATAGAGAGAGATAATATAATCACTGTATTCTTTAGTAGCATAAATGAGGAATAGCAGAAAAGACGAGAAAAACAATTACAATCAAAGAAGCAGTTAAGAATTTCTTTATTGTAAAATCAGAAGATAAAACACTAAAATATTTTAAGTCAGAAACAGGGTATACGAGATCAATCCTGCAACGTTCATTACTTCCAAAGATTAGATTTAGAAAACAGTGTGATAACAAAGCAAGAATAACATTCAACTTAGAGAGAAAACATCACCAGTGAATACACACAAGAATCTTGTAAAAGTGCCTCTTTGTATTAATGGAAGATGTCTTCAAAAATATTACAGTCTGATAGCTTGCAGGGCGTGAAGATCAACAACCCTCAATACTTCGAAAGGTGAATTATTTATAACCCAAAATTACAAACAATCCTGTCATCAAAGATCAAGAAATGGTAAATCTATTTTTAGCCTAACTAACTTAACAAATTACAGAAATCTAGGAATTGCTTGATGATGTGTCGCAACTGCATAATGTTTTCTGGGTGGATTGTTGGCGAGGCATCTGCATGACCTCATCTGACTGGAAAAATGACTCGGTTGGGACAACTCATCTACTACTCGATTAGGTCACCAACTTCTTCCCATCGAATATGATTGGGAACATTGACTTTGAGTAGCCTTCGATAAACTTCATCCATTTCTATGTACTTGGCGAAAGTAGGTTTGGTGATGAAGATGTATCGAATCTCATGCTGGATACTGATGTCCAACTGAAGCGCATCTAGAAATGCCTTTCCAGTGATGCTGCCTTGAATTCCTGAAAACTTTGAACTGTCCTTAGCCACATCGGTCAGTCTCTTTTTATAGTCTAGGAGTGTCATGAGTTTGTCATTTATTACCTTCTGACCAGAAAGACCTTTGCTTCTGTATTGCTTCCGGAGCTATTGTAACTCTTGTTTGAGATGGTTTGACACCTTCTTTTCCTTGGAGAGGCTGATCTGATAGGAAGATTTCTGTTCCTGAAGGTTCTCAATCTCCTTTTTGAGCCTGCTAATCTCTGTCTCCTGCAGGTACATCTCCTCCATAGATTTGGCCAATTCAACTGTTTTTTCCAGAGATGTCAGTGGATTCGCCAATGGGAATTTTGTTACTAATGCTGTGCTCACTCCTAAGTGTGGAACTGCACTCAATGGAATGACTTCCATTGGCTTCAAATATTCTTTCTCTTTTACTAGCTTCTCCATCTCAGCTTCCATTTCCTTTAGTTGTGCATTCTACTCCATGATCAGTTTAAGCATTTCATCTTTTTCTCGTTCTGTCTCTGCTATTTCCTTCACCTATGAATCTTCTGTTGGTGGCATTTTCAATTGTTTCCTTAAGGAGGCTATGTCGGAATTTTTATTTTTAATCATCTCCTCGGCTGCTTTCACGTTCAAGGGATCGTACCCGATCCTGAAGACCAGTTCCTCCAAAGTCTTGATCCTGTTGTCCTTGGAAAAGGATGATATCTTCTCCAACTTCAACTGTGTTTGGATGTTGTTCAGGGAAACTTGCAACTTGGACGCAGTAGTGGAAGCATGTGCCAACGTATAGAAAACCATTTCTCCTATTTTCTTGTGCAGATCCATCTGATCGACTGGATGCACGTCCTTAGTCTGGAATTCAAAAGTGGCCCTTTTGTAATCAGTGATTACCTTTGGATATGGAACCTGTCCTTGGAGGAATTCCATATGCATTCTTCCATTCTCAGTGTCAAATGCCAATAGCAGCCTATGTTGTGCAGTTAACGTCTACTTCCAGAACTGGGTGCAAGTGTTGTTGGTTAGAGTTTGATTCTTTTTCTTGATTAGATCGTATTTCTCAAAGATGCTCAGCTTTGGTCCTATCTTTCCTAGATGGGTGGTTGATGGAGTATATGTAGATTTCTTTGGCAACACTGAGGTTGTAATATGCTAGAGGCTGGCACTGAGGGGCGGCCTATCAACCTTTGTCACTGTAGTAGATGGAACTTCCTTTTCCCCAGTCGGGTCGGGAGATGGACTAGTTTTGGGCCTCTTGGTATGCAATTGGAATTATTCTAACGATACTTTAGTGACATGCGGTGACAAATCTTTCCTAGGCCTTTTCTCTTTCAAAGCTTGTGGTGTGGTTGTTTGTGATAGAGTGGCCGGGGGGTCCTGTTGTTCTGCTTTGACCAAAGTGTTTGGTTCCCATCCTGTCTAGTTTGCGAATTTCTCAACCTCAGGCCTAGATTCGTGGACATACGGGATATTCTTGTTTTTCACCCTCATCTCGTACATAATCCTGCACGGATCGTAGTGCCATGTGAAACTCATGACGAAATTCATTTCCTTTAGCAGCCTGTCTGCTTCCTCTCTGGCGCCTCGATTTTTGTAGATGAAAGAGCCAATCTCCCCTTTGATTCTGAGCTGTTTCTTTTTCTTTAGAGACACAAAGTGAATATCATCAGAGTTTATCATCTGCCTTATGTACTCCAGAGAAAAAATTCTGACAAGCAGGTATTTAGGCAACTTATATGGGGCCAATTCACACCCATATACTCTGATCTCAGTGTGATTTTGGTATAAATACCAATCACCAGTCTTTGTGTGATCCAAGAGATGTAGGATCCTCTGAACTTCATCATTAATCCTAGGTTCGGGCCTGCCGCTAATCATACTTACCACTGGGTGATAGAATTGATTGATGAACTGCTTGAAACTGAATTCCGTGGAGTTATGCCTGAGCAGGGAGGTCCATGCGGTTACTGCCTGAGGCCTGCCATCTCTGTCCATCTTTTGCATGGAAAAATAAAATTTTTCCATTTGGAAGAAAATGAGCAAGTACGCTAGTATTGAAGAATACTGGAACATGCCTTCTGTGACGAAATTGACAAACTGTTCATGAATATTTTTTCGCCAGGAACGTGCTAAAGTCGAACTGGGTAGTGAGCTTCTCATCAGTGGAGAAAATAGACAAAAATACCAAAATTGGTTCGTCTACCCACTGATCCAAATAATAAACCAACAAGGCACATAGGGACGAGATAATCTGGTTTCCTTTGGTCAAAAACATGGAAGAAGGATAAGGGGGATTCGTAGCGGGGAGTTGAATGGATTGTGGGAGGAAAAGCTCAAATATTTGAGGTCTTTGAGGGAATGTCATCTTCTGGTATAATTCTGTGAGAATTTCAAGGTTAAAAGGTGATGCGGAGTCAGCTCGGGGTATTTGGATCATTTGGTCGATGGTTTCAGGCGTGATGAGGAAAAGAACTTCTCTAGACGAGGAAACGATGGCTCTTTGCTCGAGAATATAGTGGGCTTGGCACTTGAGGGAAAACTATGGAAGAGGGTGAATCTGAGGAAAGAGATACAAGGGTAGCTTGGACACCCAGAGTCCAATTTCGTCACTCTAGTCCAGGAAACATTCTTTGAACCATGACTGAAGTTCTGCGAAATTGAAATCGCACTTTGTATCTGTGATTAAGTAATCGTTGTTGGCTAGTGGAATTCTGTCGAGGTCAACAGGAGGCGGGAGAAATGGATTTTCCTCTCCTTCTGCTCATTTTGACTTTGGTGCCATTACTGTAACAGTACCTGCAAAAAACAACAATAGTGGGGATGACTATAGATGGGGGCGACTGACTGTACGGAGCAGAAAATGGTGTAAAATTATCTGGTGTGGTGAGTGGGTAAATGGTGAAGGGAAGAAGAGTGAGGGTAATTTTGAGTAAACGGGTGTCCGTTGGGCGCAGGGGACAGGTCAACTGGTTAACAGATAGGTTATCCAGTAATAAATGGCCAACGGATCACTTAGAGTGTGAGATGGCAAGTGACAGTGATTGAAGAATACAGATGGGTGATGTGGCAGTTACCGATTGGGGTAAAAATAATGGTGAGGGGCCTTGCCATGAGTGAATGAGGGTGAAGGACTGACATAAATTATGGGATGTGACTCTTTTAGAAAGGTGGATGATGACATCAAGAGGTGACGAAGGTATGTCAGACAGTAGGAGGTGGTGGGACTCGGGACCGGTAGATTCATGCCACATATAGATAGGGGCCTGCCAAAGGAAAGATTCCATTCCAGACCCCCCCCCCCCTCAATTAAAGGCAGATTAGTCGGGGGGGTCTGAAAGACACCTTGAGCCATTGATCTGTGCACTTGCCTTTTGACCGAAAATCTGTGTGCATTCTTTATCACACGTTCCGGACCCCCCCCCTCCATTAAAGACAAAATGGATGCGGGGGGGGGGGTCCAGAATCCAATATAGACCGTAGATCCATGCTATTAAACTTGGGCCATCCAGATGTGCGCATGTATTATCAGCGATTCCAGATCCCCCCCCTTCCATTAAAGATAGAACGGTCGGGGGGGGGTTCGGAAAGATCTAACCACCGTAGATCTAGGTGCAATCATCTGGACCATTGATATATGAGAGAAGCATAAGTGAGGGCATGGAAAGTACATGCACCGGAGAACTTAACATAAGTGCATTTCACGGGTTTTTTCCCAAGGATTTTCATGTATACACCACCACGGGGTTAGACAAACAACATTTTAAGCATCCAAAACATGGTGTAACATTGATCGTCAAGCTAGTTTTATTGAAGTAAAGCAACTAGCCTATATTCTAACCTAGCTTCCTATGAAAATTAACCCATATTAGACTATTGGGCTAAGAACTTACTCTACCCTAGGGCTATCTGACCAAGATTAGACAGTCTGGCCAGATTTATTCACTAATCTAACCTAGATCCTTTGGCTAATATTTAAAGGCTTAGCCAAGCTTATTCACTAACCCTATCAACATCAATTTAAAAAGAACTTGGCCATGCTTGAAAGGTATGGACCAAGTTACTATTATTGCATGGGGCTTTTATTGAAATTCTTTTATGCCCTCTTTTCTTTTCTTTTTTCAAATTATTTGCAGAATGAAAAATCATTTTTCAACAAAAACACTAGAGAGAGATAATATTCCAGTCACCAGTTGATACTATAACTTATAGGGTGATAACAGAGGCTCCACCTGGGGATGGCACTTTCCTTTTGAAGTGTCAAGAATCCTGCTTCTTGATGCTCTGAAAATTCCTCCCTAGTCACCTTCGTTGCTTGATTAGTTTTATTCTTGAAAAATGGAAAAACAGAGGTCAACAGCTTAGGGCCTTCTCTTCGGGCTTCAACCAAATGACTAAAGTTATTCACTCAGAAAATGCAGGAAAAAAATAAAGATGGTATGTACAATGGAGAGTGTAACCTCGAGTCTCTACTGAGGCGGTAAATAATGCTTCAACATTCTGCCATTTACAGGTCCTCCTGGCAGATTTGTCCTGTAGTGTTGTTTAGTAAGAAAGTGTTATTTCCTCTGAATGCTTGAATCATGTATGGTCCCTTCCACAGACTATCAAATTTTCCATGCTTTCCCTTGTCTTCATTTCGGGCATCCCATCTTAGCACCAAATCTCCTAGCTCAAAATCATCTTCCTTGGTTCTTTTGTCAAAAATTTTCTTGATGCTTTCTTGGACTACCTGGGTCTTGTTGTATACCTCTTCCCTAGACTTCTGCAAATGGATCATCTGATTGATCCTTCTTTGTGAGTCGTTTGGTGTGGATTGTATGTCTTGAAGAAATTTCATGACAGGGACTCCTAAGGAAGTGGGAAAAACTGCTTATGTGCCATAGACCAGCTGATATGGTGACATACTGATTGACCTTTTGGTGGTCAGTTTGTCAGCCCATAGTGTGAAAACCAACTTGTTATGCCATGACTTCTTGTTTTCCTGCAACGTTTTCTTGATGATATTTACCGGGGTTTTGTTTGAGGATTCCGCCATCCCATTCCCATGAGGGTAGTAAGATGTGGAATGTCCCAAACCAATATGGTACTGGTTGCTGAAATCTATGAGTTTCTTCGATAAAAAAGAAGATGCATTATCAGTTATAATCTTTCTAGGACATCCAAAGCGAGACAAGATATTGTTTTCAAGAAATTTAACAATGACAGAATCAGTGGCTTGCCTGCTTGGTACTGCTTTGATCCATTTTGTAAAATAATCTGTGGCAGTAAGAATCCACCTGTGTTGGCCTAAATAAGGGGGGTGTATTTCTCCAATGAAGTCCAATCCCCATTGCTGGAAAGGGTCCTCAAATGAGATCAGTTTCAGGGGTAGAGGAAGGAGTTTCCTTTTGCCTTCAAACAACTGACATTGATGACATGAAGTCACTTTATGATGTACATCGACGAATAAATTTGGATAATAGAATCCATCTCTGAGGATTTTGTTGGCTGTAGTCTTCCAATTCAGATGACCACGACAATCTCCTCCATGAAACTCTTGTAATACTTTGTCATCTTCATCTTTCAATAGACAATTTAACAGAATACCTCCAGCATCTTTCCAATACAGATTGCCTTCTAGAATGCAAAATTTTAATGCTTTCAACTTCAAAAACCTAGCTTTAGTCTTAGTCAAACTAGGGGGAGGTTGTAAATTATGCAAAACAAAAATTATGTCTGCGTACCATGGAGAGTTGAGAAATACCTCTCTCATGCTTGGAGTCGCCTGCTCACCCTGTTCATCTGCTGCAGCTAAGAAATTAATGTCAAGAGCATGGAAATTTGATTCAGCCATTAATTTTTCTAGACCTTGACCTTTAATTAGTTTCGTAGGCTTAATCTCTATGTCATATTCTAAAATGACAACAATCCATTTTCCTCTTCTTCCATTCAGATTGTCTTGGGTTAAAATGTCTTTTACTACCGCATTCAGAACATATGCAATGGTGTGGGAATGGAGAATGTATACTCTAAAATCTGTTATGGCTTTTACCAAGGCAAAAGCTTGTTTCTCCATTATTTTATAATTCAAAGCAACATCTCTTAAAGATTTACTGAAAAAGGCTATGGGCTGTTCATACCCTTCGTTGTTTTTCTGTAGTAATACTGCTCGTTTGACTTGTTCGAACGACTGCCTAGATTCAGTGTCCCATTTTATTTTTACATCCCTTTTTAACATATTTGTAATGTTTCTAAGGAGCTCAGCCAAGTTGGGTATGAATCTTCGTAGAAATTTTATTTTTCTGATAAAAGACTGTAATTCTTTGATGTTTCTTGGGTGTTCTAATTTCTGTATGGCTTCGATTCTGCTGGGGTCTATTTTGATTCTGTCCTTAGAGATTATGTTCCCTAGCAGTTTGCCTTCCTCTAGTCTGAAAAGGCTCTTCTTAGGATTTACAGAAATCCAAAATCTCCTGCATTTCTCAAAGACTCATCTGAGATGTCATAAGTGCTCATCATCAGATTGGAAAAGCACAGTTACATCATCCAGATAGATGACAATAAATTTGTCTAATTCTTCCACAAAGGCGATGTCCATCGCTCTCTGGAAAGTGGCTCTAGCGTTCATCAAACCGAAAGGCATTTTCACATACATGAAAGTACCCCATGGTGTAGTGAAAGCGGTCTTGTCTTGGTCATTTGGGTGAACGAGGACTTGATTATAACCCGAGAACCCATCTAGGAAAGAGAATCGACTGGATCTGACTACCCTTTGTAGTATGTGGTCCATTTTTGGCAAGGGGTAATTATCCTTCAGGGACACCTTATTCAGATTTCATAAATCAATGCAAAGCCTGATTTCTCCAGATTTCTTTCGTGTTGGGACCAAATTTGAGACTCATCTGGAAAACCGTAACGGGACTACGATTTTGGTATCATACATTTTTTTGATTTCTTTTTCTATCAGGGGAAGCAACTTGGGATTGATTCTCCTAAGTTTCTGTCTGAATGGATTTTGATCTTCTTTTATTGGAATCCTATGTTGTATGATGCTGACATCATAAGCTTTCAAGTTCTCATAACCCCAGGCAAATCAAGGATGATTTTAAGGATGGAAATTTATTTTAAAATCTAGAAACCTTGGCGAATCTTAGTAATCCTTCATATGCCAACTATAAATGTTTGGCGATATTTGTGTAAAAATATTCAAATTTCTAAGGATTTTATATAGTTTGTATAAAATTTTGGCGATTTTTAAGGTATAATAATTTTATCCTATAGAATTTGGGCGAATCATTTTTAGAATACTGAATCTTTTTTTGGGAAAACCATGGAAAATTAGCCCATGAGAGAAATTTATCCCCTAAAATCATGCCTGAGGAAAATACGTCTGAATATTCCTTGAATAGCTCAATGTATTTGAGATTTTGCTCAGGGGTTAATGATTTGGACATTTTTACCATCTTGGGTTTCACTTCTGTCCCTATATCATTAAAATCAAACAAGTCCTCTAAAGGAACTAAAACCCTAGTTAAAACATTACTTTTCAAATGCAAAATATCAGTTTCCATCTCATCATCACCTAACTCTCCTGAATCTACGCTATTTACACTATCATTTTCGAAATCAGATCTTTTTACATTTTCATCTTCATTCTCTAAATCTATATTTGTACACTCAAAATCATTTTTACACTGCAAAAAGTCTTCAATTTGATCATCATTACCAAATACCTACCAGTACCTGATGTTTTCAGGAACAGTTGGTCTTCACTTCACCTCTACCATGTTTGGGCGAGTAGAACGAAAAGGAATCTTGCATGTGGCTGCTGACATAGCTAATTCGTCTGCCAAAATATTATGTCCCCTAGGCATTACCTGCAAATCAACTTCAGTGAGACATCTAAGGGCATTGAGAACATCATTCCTATAATCTCTAAGACGAGGGTGTTTCGCATCATACTCACCTTTAATTTTCTTGATTATTAACTCAGAATCACCTCTTACCATAATTTGTTTGGCACCAACTCTTTTCAAAAGTTTCAGACCGAGCATCAAGGCTTCATACTCGACGATATTGTTAGTGCATTGGAAATTTAATTTGTAAGAATGGTTTTTTGAATACCTGAATCTATGATTGTGCAACCAAAATCTTTCTCCAGCTCCTTCTTTGCTTACTGCTCCATCAAAATCCATGCTCCAGAAATCTGCTGGTAATTCTTCAGTTATCATGTTTTTCTTTCTTTCTGCCTCAATGATTTCTTGGCCTTCGTCCGGACCAGATGTTTCTTCTTCCAGTTGAGTGATTTTCTCTCTCGTGTCACCATCGTTATACAGGATAAAAGAATATAGGTCAGAATGTGCATAGTACAGAGGATAGTTGTGCGGTTTTTCTTGGCTACTGACCATGTATTTCATCAATGTTTCTCTGTATAGCCTTCTTTGTTGCCTGAAAACTGGAACAATGGAATACGACATATCCAGCTGTAGGGTACCTCTCAACTTATCCCCCCAAGACTAGGACATCAACATTCCATACTTTGGGGGAATGTTTGCAACTACAACATCCATGATGATGCTTTTTGCAGGAATCTAAACCAGGGTGCTACACAAATCCTTGATCGAACCAATACATCTAACTTTACTGGAGTCAAACGAGTGTAGATCCTTGTAAGGTCTGGTGACCTCCAATCCCAGTTTCTCCATCACTGTTTTAGGCATCAGATTATGGGAAGCACCCAAGTCTAGCATAGCATTATGCATAATCAAGTCATGTATATTTGGACTAATGTGAAAAGGAGCAACAGCACCATTGTCGGCTTGGCCATCCACTTCAGGTCCGAATAGGAGTTCAAGTTGATCATCTGTAAGGTTCACAGTATCTGAATGATTCGTCGATCAAACGATTAAGGCCTTGGTACCTATATCAGGTTCAATGGACAATGCGTTAATCACCTGTGAACGATAAGCGTCTTTTTTCATCAACTCGGAAAGTGGAATGGTAATTTTTACTTTGGCTAATTCCCCTTCGAGGCTGAAAGGTGTAGGATCTCTGCTTTGGCTCATCAATTCTGGTTTTTCCACCACACTCTTTTGACCATAAGTACTTGGTGGATTAATTGATGAAACATCAGGCTGTGATGATCTTTTCAGGATAATAAGGTTTCCTTTTGCTGTAACTTCGGCATTACTTTTCTTAGGAATCTTCTCGGCAGAAGGCTCAGAGGCTTTTTTGGTTTCGACTACCTTCTTCGTTTCAATCACCTTTTTTGGGGAACTTCCTTCTGTATTTTTACTTCGCAGATTGTACTGCCAGTGTACCTCCAAAATGGTATTTTCAAATGCCTACTGTTCAACGTCTTCAGCTTCTTCACTTACTTTTGTTTGATTGAGAAGAAAAAGTTCTTGGTCTTCTTGGGTAAGGAAAATAGCTTCGTTATCGTGAAGGCCCATGAGATTTATATGAGTATCCTCCAGTTCCTCAATTACTTCCTCTCCTTCATCAACATAATTTTCTTGTAGGGGAGGTCTGATTTGTTGATCCAAACCTTTCTACTCTCTTTGATCCCTAGGATCTCTCTGTCTAATTTGAGGTGGGTTTTTTCTGAAGTTAGGATTCCGAACTTGAGGAGATGATGGGTTTTCTCTAAGAGGATTTCTTTCTAATACAGTAAGTCTCTCCATCACTCTTTCCATTTCTCTGGACAAGGAGTCCAATTTGGAATCGGAGGTTGATGTGGAAGGTTCCTCTTTAATTGTGACTCTCCTCTCTGACCTATGTCGTGCCCTTTTTGCCAACAAATTGGCCTCCACACTTATTGGGCTTTTCTACATGTCCTCCAGGGTGGTAGAATTTCTTTCCCTTAGTTGGTACGACATATCGACGTCAAAACCATCAGGGAATTTTATAATTGCCAAACCTTGTGGAGGTTTGATTTCGGCTGGAATTGTGTTGTACATGTTATTGAAATGGGTGGAGTAATCTTGTACTGTCTCACCTTGATTTCTTTTGATATTTTCGTATTCTGACAATATTTGGAGAGGGTTTTTCTTTACCTCCAATCTGTCTAGAAAAATCCTTTAAAATGTGGTAAGGTCAAGGACCGATGCGGCACGTAAACTTTTATACCATTTCTTAATGTCACCCATCAAACTTTGGGAAAACAATCTCTCTTGAACGTCATCCTCATCTACTTCCTGTAGGTCAAAATAATCATTCATTTTATCAACGTGTTGCTGGGCATTCAAGGGTCCTGTTCCATCGAACTGTGGGAGTCTCGTTTGATAGTCTTGGGGCATAGCATTAAGAGGTGCGGCCAACACCAAGGGAGCATATCTGGCTGCCATGATAGGTGGAGGAGGTGGGATGACAAACTGGATGATATGCGAGGTAGTGATCGAAGACGAGGACAAAGAGGGACTAGCTAGCACCGAGTGAGTGGTTTGCGGTTTAGCAGTGGGAGATAAAATTCAGGAGTCCGGGATTGCAAGACGGTTGGGTCCAAAATGATTTCAGTCACAAAACTATCGGATCTTGTTCTAAACATCCTTTGTTCAGAAAGGATGTCAAAGTCAGGGTTTTGAAAGGTAACAAGCTCCCTTGAAAATGAAAAGGACTTATGAAATTGAGTATGACTTACAGAACCTTCATCAATGGTCTTTTTCCTGAGAAACTATTATGGATTATCTGTTACTATCGCAGGTTCTGGGTCTGGATGAGATCGAGTATAAACTTTCTTGAGAGCCAGATTTCTTTTTGATTTTTATATATATACTTTTTAGTTTTATCAGTCTGAAAAAAATATGTACAAGTTTTTAATCAACCTCTAAACATTACTTCCTTCTTAGATTTGCAATATTTCAGGAACAAACTTTTCTTCTAGGGAAAAGAAGACGTGAAGTTATAAATTTTTAGTTCGTCCCCAGCGGAGTCGCCACTATGTTAAGGCTTTGTAAATTTCCTAGAGGTTGTCAGAAAGAAGAAATCTATGAGATGTAACTTTATCCAACCGCTTTTGAAGTTGGGATCTAGCCCTTCCAACTTCAGAGAGGGATCTCTCTATATGATTTAGATATGTTTCAAATTTTAAAATATTACGCTAGGTAAACAAATAAGTTGGTTTTGTATTCAGAGTGTTTGTCGGGTTGGCTGAGATAGTTTACACTTCCATTGGACTATGGGGTCTGTGTCTTAAAAATGAAGTCCAAACCAGAAAAACAAAGAAAACCTTTCACAAGGCGAGATAATATAATCACTGGATTCTTTAGTAGCATAAATGAGGAATAGCAGAAAAGATGAGAAAAACAATTACAGTCAAAGAAGCAGTTAAGAATTTCTTTATTGTAAAATCAGAAGATAAAACACTAAAATATTTTAAGTCAAAAACAGGGTATACGAGATAAATCCTGCAACGTTTGTTACTTCCAAAGATTAGATTTAGAAAACAGTGTGATAACAAAGCGAGAATAACATTCAACTTAGAGAGAAAACATCACCAGTGAATACACACAAGAATCCTGTAAAAGTGCTTCTTTGTATTAATGGAAGATCTCTTCAAAAATATTACAGTCTGATAGCTTGCAGGGCGTGAAGATCAACAACCCTCAATACTTCAAAAGGTTAAGTATTTATAACCCAAAATTACAAAGAATCCTGTCATCAAAGATTAGGACGTGGTAAATCTATTTTTAGCCTAACTAACTTAACAAATTACAGAAATCTGGGAATTGCTTGATGATGTGTCGCAACTGCATGTTTTTTTCTGGGTGGACCGTTGGTGAGGCCTCTGCACGACCTCATCTGACTGGACAAATGACTAGGCTGGGACAACTCATCTAATACTCGATCAGGCCACAGAGTTCTTCCCATCGAAGATGACTGGGAACGTTGACTTTGAGTAGCCTTCGATAAACTTCATCTATTTCTGTGTACTTGGAGAACGTAGGTTTGGTGATGAAGATGTATCAAATCTCATGATGAATACTGATGTCCAACTGAAGCGCATCTAGAAATTCCTTGCTAGTGATGCTGCCTTGAATTCCTAAAAACTTTGAACTATCCTTAGCCACATCGGCCAGTCTCTTTTTGTAGTATGGGAGTGTCATAAGTTTTTCATTTATCACCTTCAGACCAAGAAGACCTTTCTTCTGTAGGGCCTCATTCTTACTGAAAAACCTTTATACCCCTAGGTCCATGACTTGAACCTTTTCTTCCAGCTAAAGCATCAGTCCTCTCTTGGTCAAAACTCTCTTAACCTCAAGGATGGTCTCTATTCTATCCTCAATTCTCAGCTCTTCCAGCTCCTCCCTAGTATTAGAATTTAGGAACTTGATGATTTCATTAGCATGTGTGGGCATCTCTCCCAATTATGATATGATATTCTCAATGGCCTGTTTGCTTCTCTGCACCAATTCATTTTTCTCAAACATGATCTGTATCATTGGCCATATCTCGTTCATAGACTTGGTGATGTTTGTACAGACACTTTCTTTGACTTCGGGCAGAGTTCTACCTACCACTGTTTGCTTCCGGAGCTGTTGTAACTCTTGTTTGAGCTGGTCTGACACCTGATTTTCCTTGGAGAGGCTGATCTGATAGGAAGATTTGAGTTCTTGAAGGTTCTTAATCTCCTTTTTGAGCCTGCTAATCTCTGTCTCCTGCAGGTTCATCTCTTCCATAGATTTGGCCAATTCAATTATCTTTTCCAGAGATGTTAGTGGATTCACCGATGGGACTTCTGTTACTGATGTTGTGCTCACTCCTGAGAGTGGAACTGCACTCAATGGAATGACTTCCATTGGCTTCAGTTGTTCTTTCTCTTTTATTAGCTTCTCCATCTCAGCTTCCATTTCCTTTAGTTGTGCATTCTGCTCCATGATCAGTTTAAGCATTTCATCTTTCTCTCCTTCTGTCTCTGCTATTTCCTTCACCTGTGAATCTTCTGTTGGTTGCAGTTTCAATTGTTTCCTTAAGGAGGCTATGTTGGAATTTTTCTTTTTAATCATCTCCTCGGCTACTTTCACGTTCGAGGGATCGTACCCGATCTTGAGGACCAATTCCTCCAAAGTCTTGATCCTGTTGTCCTTGGCAAAGGATGATATCTTCTCCAACTTCAACTGTGTTTGGATGTTGTTCAGGGACACTTGTAACTTGGATGTAGTAGTGGAAGCATGTGCCAGCGTATAGAAAACCATTTCTCTTGTTTGCTTGTGCAGATCCATCTGATCGGCCAGATGCACGTCCTTAGTCTGGAATTCAAAAGTGGCCCTTTTGTAATCAGTGATTACCTTTGGATCTGGAACTTGTGCTTGGAGGAATGCCATATGCATTCTGTCCTTCTCAATGTCAAATGTCGATAGCAGCCTATGTTGTGCAGTTGACGTCTTCTTCCAGAACTGGGTGCAAGTGCTGCTGGTCAGAGTCTGATTCTTTTTCTTGATCAGATCGTCTTTCTCAAATATGCTCAGCTTCGGTCCTATCTTTCCTAGATGGGTGGTTGATGGAGTATCTGTAGATTTCTTTGGCAACACTGAGGTTATAATATGCTGGAGTCTTGCACTGAGAGGTGGCCTATCAACCTTGGTCACTGTAGTAGATGGAAATTCGTTTTCCTCAGTCGAGTTGGGAGATGGACTAGCTTTGGGCCTCTTGGTATGCAGTTGGAATTATTCTGACGATACTTCAGTGACAGGCGGTGACAAATATTGCCTAGGCCTTTTCTCTTTCAGAGCCTGCGGTGTGGTTGTTTGTGATACAGTCATTGGGGGGTCCTGTTGTTCTGCTTCGACCAAATTGTTTGGTTCCCATCCTATCTGGTTTGCGAATTTTTCGGCCTCAGGCCTAGATTCGTGGACATACGAGATATTCTTGTTTTTCACCCTCATCTCAGAGATAATCCCGCACGGATCGTAGTTCCATGTGAAACTCATTATGAACTTCATTTCCTTCAACAACCTATCTACTTCCTCTCTGGCACCTCTATTGTTGCAGATGAGAGAGCCAATCTGCCCTTTGATTCTGAGCTGTTGCTTTTTCTTTAGAGACACAAAGTGAATATCATCAGAGTTTATCATCTGCCTGATGTACTCCAGAGAAAAAATTCTGACAGAAAGGTATTTAGGCAGCTTATACGGGGCCAAATCGCACCCATATACTCTGATCTCAATGTGATTTTGGTATAAATACCAATCACCAGTATTTGTGTGATCCGAGAGATATAGGATCCTCTGAACTTCATCATTAATCCTAGGTTAGGGCCTGCCACTAAGCATACTTACCACTGGGTGATAGAATTGATCGATGAACTACTTGAAACTGAATTCCGTGGAGTTATGCCTGAGCAGGGAGGTCCATGCGGTTATTGCCTGGGGTCTGCCATCTCCATCCATCTTCTGCATGGTAAAAGCAAATTTGTCCGCTTGGAAGAAAACAAACAAGTACGCCAGTATTGAAGAATACCAGAACATGCCTTCTATGATGAAATTGACAAACTGTTCATGAATATTATTCACCAGGAACGTGCTGAAGTCGAACTGGGTAGTGGGCTTCTCATCGGTGGATTAAATAGACAAAATTCCCAGAATGGGTTCATCTACCCACTGATCCGAATAATAACCCAACAAGGCACATAGGGACGAGATAATATGGTTTCCTTTGGTCGAAAACATGGAAGAAGGATAAGGGGGATTCGTAGTGGGGAGTTGGGTGGATTGTGGGAGGAAAAGCTCAAATATTTGAGCTCTTTGAGGGAAAGTGATCTTCTGGTATAATTCTGTGAGAATTTCAAGGTTAAAAGGTGATGCGGAGTCAGCTCGAGATATTTGCATCATTTGGTTGATGGTTTCAGGCGTGACGAGGAAAAGAATTTCTTCAGACGAGGAAACGATGGCTCTTTGCTCAGGAATATAGTGGGCTTGGCACTTGAGAGCAAACTCTGGAAAAGGGTGAATCTAAGGAAAGAGATATAGGGGTAGGTTGGACTCCCAGAGTCCAATTTCCTCACTCTGGTCCAGGAAAACTTCTTTGATTCATGACTGAAGGTCTGCGAAATTGAAATCGCACTTTGTATATGTGATTAAGTAATATTTGTCGACCAGTGGAATCCTGTCGAGGTCGACAGGAGGCGGGAGAAACATATTTTCCTCTCCTTCTACTCGTTTTGACTTTGGCACCATTACTATAATAGTACCTGCAAAAAACAACATTAGTAGGGATGACTGTAGATGGGGGCGACTAACTGTAACAGAGAAGAAAACAGTGTAAAATTCTCTGGTGCGGTGAGTTGGTAAATGGTGAAGGAAAGAAGAGTGAGGGTAGTTTTGAGTAAATGGGTGTCCGTTGGGCCCAGGGGACAAGTCAGCTGGTTAACGGATAGGTTATCCAGTAATAAATGGCCAACGGATCACTTAGAGTGTGAGATGGTAGGTGACAGTGATTGAGGAATACGGATGGGTGATGTGGCGGTTACTGATTGGGGTAAAAATCATGGTGAGAGGGCTTTCCATGAGTGAATGATGGGGAAGGAATGACATAAATTATGGGATGTGACTCTTTTAGAAAGGTGGATGATGACGTCAAGAGGTGACGAAGGTATGTCAGACAGTAGGAGGTGGTGGGACTCGGGACCGAGATTCATGCCACGTATAGATAGGCCCCCCTAGAGGAAAGATTCCATTCTGGACCCCCCCCTCAGTTAAAGGTAGATCAGTTGGGGGGGTCCGAAAGACACCTTGAGCCGTTGATCTGTGCACTTGCCTTTTGACCACAGATCTGTGCGTGTTCTTTATCACACATTCTGGACCCCCCCCTCCATTAAAGACAGAACAGACGGGGGGGGGGGGGGGGGGGGGGG
>ML778770.1:292171-327874 GCA_009831015.1 Picea engelmannii | reverse complement strand
GGGTCCAGAATCCAATATAGACCATGGATCCACGTGCTTAAACTTGGGCCATCTAGATGCACGTGTGTATTATCAGCGATTCTGGACCCCCCCCCGCCCTTCCGTTAAAGATAGAACGGTCGGGGGGGTCCGGAAATATTTGACCACCGTAGATATGGGTGCAATCATCTAGACCATTGATATATGAGTGGAGCATAAGTGAGGGTGTGGAAAGTACATGCTTCAGAGAACTTAGGATAAGTGCATTTCACGGTTTTTTTCCCAAGGCTTTTCATGTATACACCACCACGGGGTTAGACAAACAACATTTTAAGCATCCAAAACATGGTGTAACATTGATCATCAAGCTGGTTTTATTGAAGTAAAGCAACTAGCCTATATTCTAACCTAGCTTCCTATGACAATTAACCCAGATTAGACTATTGGGCTAAGAACTTACTCTATCCTAGGGCTATCTGACCAAGATTAGACAGTCTGGCCAGATTTATTCACTAATCTAACCTAGATCCTTTGGCTAAGATTGAACGATTTAGCCAAGCTTAATCACTAACCCTATCAACATCAATTTAAAAAGAACTTGGCCATGCTTGAAAGGTATGGACCAAGTTACTATTATTGCATGGGGCTTTTATTGAAATTCTTTTATGCCCTCTTTTCTTTTTCTTTTTCTTTTCTTTCTTTTTTTTTTCAAATTATTTGTAGAATGAAAAATCATTTGTCAACAAAAACACTAGAGAGAGATAATATTCCAGTCACCAGTTGATACTATAACTTATAGGGTGATAACAGTGCACATGGTCGTCTTCAAGGTTTGGAAAGCTTGCTCAACTACTGCAGTCCAAGTGAAAGAGTTATTTTTGAGTAGAGCATTGAGAGGTGCCACAATCTTTCCATAGTTCTTAACAAACTTACGATAATACTCTGTTAAGCCCAAAAATCCATGCAAGATTTTGAGAATCTTTGGGTGTGGCCAGTATTGCATAGATTCAATCTTTTTCGGGTCCACCCTGACGCCATCCTTGCCCACCATATGACCCAAGTATTCTACGTCTGAGGCACCAAAAGCACATTTAGACTGTTTCAGGAAAAGTTGGTGCTGAGAGAGTAGATGGAGAACTTGATCCACATGAGTAAGATGGTTTGTCCAGGTTTTGCTATAGATGAGGATATCATCAAAGAAAACTAAGACAAAATGACGGAGAAAGGGACGGAAGACATGATTCATGAGGCTTTGGAAGGTGGAGGGGGCGTTACATAGGCCAGAGGGCATGACCAAAAACTCATAGTGGCCCTCATGAGTTCAAAAGGCCGTCTTGGGGATGTCTGCCTCTTTCATACGTATCTGTTGATAGCCCGAGCGAAGATCAAGTTTTGTAAAGAATTGGGCTCCACTCAATTCATCCAGGAGGTCATCAATGACAGGAATGGGAAATTTATCTTTAATGGTCAGTTTGTTGAGGGCATGAAAGTCAGGACACATTCTCCAAGAACCTTCTTTCTTCAAGACCATGACTACTGGAGAAGAGCAAGGGCTCGTACTAGGACGGATAATGCCTATAGTAAGGAGTTCCTGGACCATTTTCTCAATTTCATTTTTTTGTGAAAAGGGGTGGCGATACAGACGAATATTGGGAGGAAGGCTTCATAGTACCAGGGGAATGGAATGATCATGAACACTGCAAGAAGGAGGGAGTCCTTGGGGAGTGGAAAATACCATTTGATGTTTAGAAAGGAGGGCTTGGAGGTCTTGCGGCACCGGGGGTGTCTCTGTTGCTTGTATTTCATGGAGTTGGGCAATGACACTAGAATGACCATTTTTTAGCAGCTTTTCCATGCGATGGGAACTAATGACCTCAGGTGAACCAACAGTGATGCCTTGGAATTTATATTGGTGGCCTTCCTGGTCAAATTTCATGGTTAAGTCCTTAAAATCCATGAGAATGGGACCCAAGGTCCTTATCTAGTCTGCAGCCAAAACAATGTCACAATCACACATGTCGATAGCAAACATATGGGATTTGAGGTGGTAGTCACCGATTTGGAGATGCACATTTTCACAGTGCCCTCCACATTTCATGGAACCACCATTGGCAATCATAATTTGGAAATTGTTGACGACATGGATGTAGCAATGGGTTTCTTGGGAAATGCGGCGATGAATAAAATTATGGGTACTTCCACTATCAACCAGAATGATGAACTTCCGATGCTTGATGTAACCAATTAAATTGAGGGTTTGGGGGGCAGAGAAGCTAGTGAGAGCATTGAGGGAAATGATCGGTTCGACTTTGGGAGGGTTGGAGGGAGGGGTTATGTTAGTGATTTAAGGGGACTCAGGCACAATGGGAGTTTCAACATCCTCTTCCAAAATATCCTCAGATATGGCCATAAAAATATTTTGTTCCTTACATTTGTGGTCCAGGAAATATTTGTCATCACAATTATAAAAAAGGCATTTGAGTTGGCTTTCAGCCATTTCAACCCTGGTCAATTTTTGGATCTTTAATGGGGCAGAGGGAGTAGTGGGATTTATGGGTTTAGGGCGAGGGATAAAGGAAGGTTTACAGGTTTGAGAGGATACAAATTGTTGTGCTTCTTTAGCTTTTTTAGTAGCCTCCACCCAACTCGAAGGTCGAGCCATGAGGACATGGGCCCGAATCTCCTCCTTGAGGCCACTGATAAAACACTCTCGAAAGAAAGCATCAGTCATGCCCTCTGTTCAAAAATCCAGGTGCTCAAATGCAACTATGAAGTCTTCGACTGTTCGTGATTGTTTCAATTTTGTCAAATGACCCAAATGGTTGGTGTGAGTGTCAAAGCATTCATAAAGATCAGTCACAAATTGGGTCCAAGAAATATACCCTTGACGGGAAGTTTTTCTCCATTGCCACCATTGCTAACATTCTTGATCTAGAAGGAGAACACCATACTGGAGTTTATCCAAGTCATTTGTAATGCCATATAGAGAGAAATAATGTTCCATTTGGGTGACCCAACCAATGGGGTCCGATCCATCAAATTTGGTTACATCCACCCGTGGAAGGCGTACGTCACGTTGAAAGTGATGGGGCTGGAAGGTATGGGAATGGGAAGAAGTTTTAGCTTCAGTCTTTGTATGTGCGTCAGGAAAAGGGTCATCGGTAGGGATCTTTAGTTTGGTGCAGAGTGATGCAAAGACGGATTCAAGCTGGGTGGTTAGTTCTTGTTTGAATTCCTCCATTGTGGACTGTATGAATGCATTTATGGTTGTATTGATGGATGTATCTTGGGAGGAAATAGTAGCATTGAGTTGTTGCACTTCTTTTTGGGTCTCGAGGAAACTATATTGTAAGGTGTTGAAGTGAGACTCCAGTTCTTGGCTACGGGTATGGGCCATGAGGATGGGTGAACTGAAAAGGGGGTGGGCAGGGTCAAAAATGTTTGCAGAAAAATGATATGGATGAATGTGATAAGGGAGAAGAGATGAATTTAATGGAATAGGTCTCAAATAATGGTGTTTTTTTTTTTTACAGCTGCAGGGTTATACTTTGGTCTGAAGAATGCTGTAGTGATGAAATCCCCAAATTATTAACCAGAAAGAAATGTGTATTTACTTGGCAACCAAAACATAGTTGCGCGGCAATAGATCTGGTCAGTTTAATTTGTTTATGTTTATGTTCCCCAAGGGTTAGGTATTCAAGGATTCTATAGACAAGGTTTTTCCCTGTGCTATAGCTCTCTGATAAACGTGCAGGGTCCAACAGTAGTACTCGGCCCAATATCTCAAGGAACTAACTAAGGAGGATAGACTGTACCCTTAGTCGTACTACCCGACTACCCAGGTACTAGAGAGTATCTTCTCGAGTGTTTTTCTCGGTGACACTATAGAAGTCCGACAGCCGATAGGTTTATCTAAAGAGGGATTCAAGAAATCTAGGCCGATCCATACACAGGTGTTGTCTGATGTGCAACCACTCAAAGGGGTACCAACATGGGTTACAAGGGTGGCCACCAGATGTGTGCTTAAGAACCACTTGTATTTCCTGTGTGTATGAATCCCTCAACTGTGGGTTTATGTGCGTAACGATAGATCTTTGTGGCTTAAAGATGTCGAAATACGTCTCTACCCTAAAAAAAAAATTCCCACAATTTCTGCCAAGGAAAGTGCTCTGATACCACTTGCAAGATACCAGATATAATAAATACGCAGAACAGAAATAAAATGCTAGAAATGGAAGAATAACAGTAATATAACCAGCATAATCTCCATAATAACACAGAAATAATATGAGAACAACAACTGAAATAGCACTTTGATTCAGAAAGCAATGTTCATAGGCCTCTTCGAGGGGGCAACCTCCAGTCGAGCAGGGCTCTGTTACAATAATCTCCAAGATAGGGTTTTCATACCCTCGACCCTTATTTATACTAAATATGTCTATTAAGAGAAGCATCTAGAGGAAGATCCTTCTAGAAGCAGAAGCTTCTATTCGGTCTTCTTACATCTGCCTTATTTTATTTTATTGAAAGGACGTATTAATATTGAACTTTATTACATCCGAATACATTGATCTACCTATGTGCAGGTTAGGACCACCTTCTCATAATATGCCGGTCGGTTCGACACCGTTCTCTTTGTTCGGTGCGTTTGGTAACAATGCCTTCTCATCAACTGCTTTCTCGACTGGGGGCAATCCCGGTTTTTGGACAATCTATTCCTATGCAGGGTACTATTCCTGCACAGGGGGCACACCCAGGAACTTCTTCCGCATCAGGGCCTTGGAATTCTTGGCAGGGATCCGTTCCCTCATCAGGAATGTTGGTCTGGGGTAATTCTTCTCACAATCAATGGAACCCCGGACAAAACATCATGCCTATCCCTGCAGGACCGACATGGGGCAACCCTTCCCAAAGTCCTCTGAATTTCATGCATGCCTACCCATCTATGTCCTATTTTGGGAATTAGTCGATGATGTCTCCTCACACACAAAATCAATACACTAGTCATGGCCATGGTTTTTACCAGAACCCAGGCCAAAAGCTAAAATTTTCCTGGCAACCTGGTGCCAGTCAAACTCGAGGTCCCTTTTTCCCCGGTTATCACCAACAACCCAAACTACCTTTCCTAGAAACCTTGCATTTTCTAGACTTAACACGGTTTTTGAATGACCCTATCTGTCACGATCCGCATTGGCCTCCTATGCCGACGAAGTTTCCTTCGAACATACCAAAGTTTGAGCCCAAGCCTAACGAAGATCCAGGCGATCATGTGACTACCTTTCATATTTGGTGCTCATCTAACTCGTTGAAATATGACTCCATACATTTGCGATTGTTTCAATGTACTCTCATTGGGAGTGCCACAAAATGGTACATTAAGCTCGATCGCTCAAGATACTCTTCCTTCGGTGAATTGGCTATGGCTTTCCTAAACCATTTCTAGTTACCTGTGAGATACGACGCTGGCACAGAATTGTTGGCCAATTTCTCACAGACAAAAGAGGACCATATCTCTGATCACATTCTAGAATGGCAACATTGGAAGAGTTTAATTAAGGTACCAGTCCCACCAACATTCCTGCTTGAGTGGTTTCTTAAGTCTTTGGTCCCGCAGTTATCCAAAGACGTCGCGATGTCGGGAGACTTTTTCGAAGAAGACACCATCATGAGAGCTCAACAACTTGAGCTAATCTATTCTCAGTCTAGTTTATTATACAAGATCTTGCCATATGCAACACGCTCAATACTGGATAAAACCAGACAGAGAGTTGGACCACATGCCGACGATATTGTTGGTTCCGCACAAACAAATCCTGCTGAACAATCGATGAACGAGTTGCAACAATTGTCTATACAACACACAGTGGCCAGCCAAATGACTTCTTTGGCTGCTCCCCCTACCAAAACGTCAGATGTACACACAGTGCAATCGACTAATCCAAAGGCCACCCAACAACCTGAAGGGAGGAGAAAACAATGAAAGAAGGGTAAGGGGGATAAGAAACCCACTGATAATGCTGGTAGGGACAACACTGAAAAATGGAAGGTGAGGTATCCATGCAACCTGTGCGTGGAAGACCACCCGACCCACCTATTTCCTTGGCTTGCAGAGGCCCAAAAGTTTGTGACACAACAACATCCTTATGTGTTAACCAATCCATTTCAACATGGGAAAAATCTAACTCAAGCCTCTACAATCATAGAAGGGGGCAGTCAAGGACCCCCTCCATCTTCGAACAACCCCACATCCATGAATGTATATATGGTGAAAGGTGATGCGTTTCTATCGACTAGAGCGCATGACTATAGTCAACCAAGAACTTATGAGAAGGGAAAGGAAGTTGAACTCCCATCTCTTCCTCTATAGATTGAGAATACATTGGGTGAAACAATGAAACACATCCCCAAAGGTGTGTTCAAAAATGATTCTCACAACCCAAACGCAAGGGCCGCCCAAAACTATTATGTGGTGGAAGATTTATCACAAACCCCTTGTGTGATGTCTGCTTTGGATGTCCTCCAAAGCTGCCCTTCCCAGAGGAAAGCTTTGTTAACCACTTTAGGATCTACCGAGACTTGTAATCTG
Organism: Picea engelmannii; assembly: GCA_009831015.1. Taxonomy (NCBI): domain Eukaryota; kingdom Viridiplantae; phylum Streptophyta; class Pinopsida; order Pinales; family Pinaceae; genus Picea; species Picea engelmannii. The sequence continues at coordinate 321,309 of ML778770.1, read as the reverse complement.
AGTACAATCATGCTGGATACAACCGACTTAAAGCCTTGTCTGCCTTACAACGTAGCATTTTAGATAGTAGTGTCTTATCCCACAAAAAATTTCACAAGGTATATCTTTCACATGGTGGTTGATGAGGGCACCTCGACATGCGTTGTCATTGGCATGTTGGAAGGCCATTGACCAACCTGTTTTGTGTCTGTCACCTACTCTCCTCACTGCTTTCGACAGTCATTCGTTCCGACCACATGGTATCATTCCCTCTTTCCCCATGCATTTAGGAGTGAAGACCGTATGTGTTGAGGTAGAAGTAGTCTATGCCCCCCTCGAATATAACCTTTTGTTAGGAAGGATTTGGACTTATGCCATGCAAGATGTGGTTGCTATAGTTTTTTGGGTCTCGTTGTTTCCACATGAGGACCGGATTGTGACCATTGATCAATTGTATTTCTCCAAACCTGACCCTTCATTGGGGGCATCCATAGTCCCAATGATTGATAATCCTCAACCAGGCATGGTCAATGTAGGGGTTGGTTTGTGCCCATCTTTGATGGGTACCTTTGACTACCCGCCCCCTCAAGGCGATATCAAGTTTATATCCAATCACCATAAGGTTGATATTTTTCAAGTTTCGTCATATCGCACAACTTACTTCAATAATACGTGGATACTTCCTTCCCCATTGGTCACAATGGATGGGACAGGGCACCCGGGCATGTCCATGCCCTTGTACACAGCTGAAGTAGCGTACTCTATAGTCCAACAAACTTCAACCAATACAGATTCAACTCTTGCACAAGAGTTCTATCCACTTCTAGAGCCTATTTGGGCTCAGGGTTCTCTCACTCACACCGACTCATTAAACTTAGTCTTGCCCTCTGACGAGGCAATAATCGAAGCAATGACCCATCCAGAAAAACCCTGGGATGATCTTCATCACAGATCATACTTCCTCCCAGAGTTAAGCCGAATCGAGGCAGGAGAATTCACCGTGACTATGATGGGAGATAGGTCTTGTCCTATTAATATTTTAGCTACACACGAGGTTTATGCTGAGGGTAATATGGAAACTATTGCTGAAACCTTACCTATCAATATCTCCCAAAACCCTAGCATCATGGAGAATGTTTTCTTCGAAGCTGACTGCTCCCTGGTGAGATTCAACTCTATACAGATCTTTTTAAAGAATTTCGCGATGTTTTTTCCTGGTCTTACAAGGAAGTGCCAGGCATTGATCCAAACATAGTCGAACATGACATCACAACTTATCCTGATGCCAAGCCTATTCGACAAAAGATTCATCCAGTTAATCCGAGGAAAGCAACAACCATTAAGGTTGAGGTTGAGAAATTGCTAAAAACTGGTTTTATCTATCCTATCCATTTGACCCAATGGGTGTCAAATCCTATGTTGGTCAATAATAATAAGGCACGATTCATGTATGTATCAACTTCCATGATTTGAACAAGGCATGTCCCAAAGATAATTTTCCCACACCATTCATCGACCAGATCATTGATGAATGTGTTGGTTACGAGGCCTTCTCTTTCATGGATGGTTTTTTGGGATATAATAAAATACAAATCAAACCCAAAGACCAACACAAGATGACATTAATTTATCCTTGGGGTACATTCACATATCGTAAAATGTCTTTTGGCCTAAAAAATGCAGGAGCAACCTTTCATCGGGCCATGTCTTTTGCTTTCCATGACCTCAAGAATATAGTCGAGGCCTATTTAGATGATTTAGCATCTTGATCTCACAAGAGAATGGATCATCCCACACACCTCCGAATTATCTTCGAACGTTGTCGCTACTTTCGGATTCGCTTGAATCCAAACAAATGCAGCTTATGTGTAACGTCAAGACGATTGTTAGGTTTTATCGTATCAACAACAGGGATCATGGTTGATCCTCTCAAGGTGGAGGCAATAATTCAGTTACCTCCCCCAAGCGTAATTCTTCAACTTCAGAGTCTACAAGGCAAGGAAAATTTTTTAAGGCGCTTCATCGCCAACTATGTCGAAATCACCAAGGGCTTTATGCGCTTACTGAAGAAAGACGTTCCCTTTTACTGGGATGATTCCGCTCAACACTCTTTGGACGCATTGAAACATGCCCTCACAACTGCCCCTCTGCTCCGACCACCTAACTATAACAAAGATTTCTTATTATACCTGGCTGCAGCAGAGTCAACCATTGGCATGGTTTTAGTTCAAGAGAATGACTTGTTCTCAGAATACGTGATGTATTACCTAAGCCGAGCCCTCATAGGACTGGAGCTCAATTATTCTTGTATCGAAAAACTTGTGTTGGTAGAAGTTCATGTTGTTCAACGGTTCCGTCATTATGTTCTATTTCGCAAGACTACCGTTATTGCTATTGTGAATCCATTCCAGTACATGTTGAAACGATGGGTAATAGGTGGAAATATCAGTAGATGGATAGTCATCCTCCAGGATTTTGACTTAGATTTCATTTCAGCGAAATCCAAAAATTCACTGGTCTTCGCAGAACTTATTTTGGAACTTCCGGTCAAGTCAGGTGACGTTGTGCCTGAAGAATCGCCTATCAGGGGAGATATGTTTTTTATCACATCTTCGGATCCCTAGTATGGAGATATACTTATCTATCTCCAGACTTTGAAGTTCCCCACTGCTTCTTCTCAGGATGAGCATCGACACATACACCATCAGGCTAAAAATTATCTCATACTCAATGATACGTTGTATCGGAGAGGTGTAGATTGCATCCTGCGCCGATGTCTCACTCGTGAGGAAGCAGTTATCGTGTTTAATGATTGCCATACCGGAGCATGTGGCAGTCATTTGTCTAGGTTGGCAACAACCCAAAATATTCTACGAGCAGGTTACTTATGGCTAACATTAATCAAAGATTGTATCGAATCGGTCAAAAAGTGCCACCCGTGCCAAATATTCTCTCGGAAGATGAGGGCACACCCCGCTCCCATGTTTCTTGTCATCACAGTTGGTCCTTTCACCAATTTGGGGATTGATTACACTACATGCAACCCTCCTTTATCAAGGGGGAATCGCTATATCATCGTAGCTGTCAACTACTTCACAAAGTGGGTTGAAGCTATGCCAACATTTAAGAATGATGGAGAGACTACAACTCTCTTTCTTTTCAACCAGATAATAGCAAGGTTCAGCGTCCTGAGGGATATTGTCACTAACCATGGTAGTCACTTTTAGAACCAAATGATGACCAAGTTAACATCAAATCTTGGGTTACGGCAAGATCATTCATCACCCAACTACGCCCAAGCAAATGGTCAGGCAGAAGCTGTAAACAAATATCTTAAGACCATCCTACAACGAACAATCAACTTAGCCAATTAAAATTGGCATTTGATGTTATACTCAGCATTATGGGCCTACCGAACATCTGTTAAGACTGCAACTGGTTTTTCACATTTTCAACTCGTATACGGGCTGGAAGCAGTCTTGCCTATCGAATGTCAGATCCCGTCTCTAAAGTTGGTAGTATAATTATTGCCAGACACTTCTCCACTTGAAGAACGGTTAGTATACCTTGAGCAGCTCAATCAATAGCGTCGTGATGTGGCCCTAGCCAACAAGGCTCACAAACATAAGGTCAAGTGTCAATATGATAGGTTTGTTCGTCCTTGGATTTTCTCTGAAGGTGACCTTGTCCTGGTCTATGACCAAGATAAGGACCCCCTAGGGGCAGAAAAATTCAAACCCATGTGGTTTAGGCCTTTCATCATAAAAAAGGGCACTTATCGTCTGGTTGAATTTGAAGAGAATGCTTTGGTGGAGCCTAGAAATGGGCTCTACCTCAAGAAGTATTACTCATAGGCAGTTCACCATTGGTAACTTTTTGTAACATATGTATAGTCTTTGTACTATTACTTTCTAGTTTCTTTTAGTATTATGGACATGTCGTTGATATTTTCTTTCATCACTATGGTAGATTTAAAGTGAATTCAAGGTGTTCATTGGGTACACAGATGGTGCTAGCCGGCACACTCGGAGTCTTGCCTCCACAGCTTAGGTAATATTTACACCTCAAGGCCAGTTGTTATCTTCTGTAGGTATATGCTTAGGTGACACCACAAATAATGTCGTCGAGTATAATGCAACTATTGAGTTTCTTCGTGATGCCTTGTCATTTGGTATCTCTCATCTCTGGGTCTATCTCGACGCTGAGCTGGTCGTGTCTCAGTTAAATAGAGTCTACTGGGTGCATGATCCGAATTTACACCGATGATTTCTTAGGGTACGTCTCTTAGAATGAAACTTTGATTATATTACATATTTTCATGTTCCTAGGAGATTGAACCAAGTTACAGATACTCTAGCTAATCACATTTCAGATTGGCATCTAGAACACACATGAAAAGACATTCACATACACATGTAAATACATTTTTTACACACATGATCCATAAGACACAAAAGACATAAAAATTACATGTGCTTCATAAAAAATAAAAACAACTACAAAGATGGAGACTTACCCATCTCTCCTCGCTCCTCACCGGGAGGTATGGGTATCTCAAGGTCCCTCGAAAAATCAATCCCTGCATATGGGTAATCCTCGATAACCGGGATCTTCCGCGATATCCAAGCAAATAAGTCATCATCGAAGGACTCATTAGTCCTTCCATCACCGTGTCGTGGCAGTAGCACTGCCCATCTACACATTGCAGGAAACGAGGCCTGATTTCCTCATACTACTACTCAAGGAATAAAGCTCAGAACTCTCTCAAAGAAGAACGAGCACAAAATAGTCCTGAACCCGAAGTTCCTCTATGTCCACAGTCGACAATTTGTCAACTTCCTCTTCATGCACTCAAGAAATGTAGTACTCTAGTAAAAAAATTGTGCATTCAAGAACTAGACGACACAGTTCATCTATGCACGTGTTGTTGGGAAAAATACCCTGCGGGCTAGCAAACTAGGGTCAGACTTGCATGCAGATTTTGACCGTAAAGAAATTACTTTTTAACCTACCACCCAAAACTTAAACCCCTCTTTCACAATACATGCATGGAAAGGAACTACTAACCTTGTTACTGACGTTTGGTGTAGATCCTCTGTTGCGCTTTTGACCACTTGCTTGCGCTGCTCCTTCCAAAGATAACCTACAATCAAGACAAACAACTATGCATGCATGCTACTTCTCTACTTGAGGGTTAGAAATTAAGCATAAATTAAACAAACCATAGATAACTCATGCATTGGGACGGGAAAAGTATTCTTTTATTATTTAAAAAATGAATCAACTTACAATCAAAGTCGAGACCGACCACCGCCCTTTGATCCTGATCCTGGGCTCCTCTACTTTCTGTCCTCCAACTGCTTTGTGTTAAATCTCCTTTGGCATGAGGAAAGGCTAAAGGGTTGGGACAATGGATTCGACAAATGGGCAGAGTTTCTTCGCTATATTTTTTTTCCTCTTCCAAATGGTACCCCTACCCCTTCTTTTATAGGCTAGAAGAAGCTACGGTTTTCGACGAACCCTCAGCCATGCATGGCCGGGACTTTCAGTTAACTGACCCATATCTTTTTGTCCCATCGGCAACTTTCCTTTTTTTCATGATTTTGAAGGTACACGTGGGGTGTAGTGGGCCTGCTAGCGTGTACTTTGTAGGTACATGCGGGCTATAGTGGGCCAGCTAGCGTGTACTTTTAAAAATGGATTTTTTAGAAGAGTTGTTCAGTAGTTTTTGGAAAATAAGGGTTATGAGTTGGCCTGATGCCAGGTAAGCATGTGTGGTGCAATTTAGGGTTATAACAAATGCCCCCTAATGTGTGAGGTCATAAGAGCATCTGATGGCCGAAATACATTACCAATCTTTTACCAATCTTTACTGATGTGATGAATGAGTGAGCCCAAGGAGCAGGAACCAGGAGGTGCCATCTGCAAAATAACAATTTCTCACCAAGGTGGGCATACCCATGCTCAGGATAAAATAGAACCATGGCTACCAATCAAATACAATGTAGATCCATGTCAAATAACCATCAAGAGTAGCCGCGAATAATACACAGCAGAGCTACATCTCGAAATCAGAAAGATATACATATAGAGTACCCATCTTCCAGAAGTTGATTCGGCCTGATGGCTGTACTTTAGAGCTCAAGAAACAACTTCAAAATCTTCTAAAACTCGGGTAGGAGTGTAATATGAGTGTATGACTGCACTACCCAGAGGTCTTCGATGGCTCGTCGGTTATGGACTTGATAATCTTGATGATCAGACTGAAGGCTTCAATGATTTCGAACAAGGACTTGATTGGACATTTAGGATGGCCGGGTACGCAGACAAGAGACATATTGCATAGGGGCCGACTCAGGCTTAGTGACAAACTTCCCTTGGACAACAACATGACAAGTGATAAGACTCAGGCAACATATATGTTAATCATAAGTCTACGAAGCAGGAGGCAACACAAACTCTCCATATGTTTGGAAGAGTAACCAAACGGTGGAGGACACAACTCTATATAGTGAGAAAATCTTCCTAAGGTCGTACTACATCCCATAGTATGATAATCAAACGGACAAATGTGCTTTATCCAAGGGCGACTCATTATGCTGCCAATAAAGAAAATACTTTTCCCATCCTCTTTTTGGGGTATATTTGATTGTTTTGTTGTTTTTGATAATTTTTTGAAAAAGAATGAAGGAAGATTACGTTAGAATGGAGGAACGAGTACTTCAAACATACAAGATCAAGGCACAAGGACAAGATTGATGTTCTGGTAAAATGATACTCAGGAAAAATCCTTCGGCGGCCAAAGGTGTTAAGACGCAGAAGAAAACTGTTACAAGGCTGGTGGGTAAGGTATGCAAATGCGGTTGATAGAACACACAATGGTAATGTCCTTCGATGTAAGTTTAACGAGCCCAGAGAAGGTAAGCTCGGTGGTTTTTCATATTTAGAGAGTCTGAAAAAGCATAAAAGGAGACTCCACTTGGGTACCTTTTTCGACAATAGTCTAGTTGGTTCGAAAAAGGGATAAACTAGCACTGATTAGACATCAATTCAAAACCATTTTAACGAGTGTGACAAGGACAAGATCACTCAGCCATTTTTTCACTTTTAAGGAGTCTGAAAAAAGATTAACTATGGACTCTGTCAGGAATATTCTTCTGGACCAATTTAACGAGTGTGAAAGAATAAGGTCACTCGACAATCTTTTCAATTTTAGGGAGTCTAAAAAGAGCTTAACTATGGACTCCGTGGGGGTTTCTTTTTCGTAAATTTAGTACCTCAGGCCCAAAAAAGGAATAAAATTATACCTGAGAGTACTCTTTTAAAGAACGGAAGTTCTATAGAGTATACCTTTGTTCGTACAGTTGACCGTCCGGACTGAAAAAGGGGTAAACTACCGCCGGACATACGTGACTTCAAATTTCAGTTTAATGAGCGTGAAAGGCCACAATATCGCTCGACAATCTTTTCATTTTTAGAGGGTCTGAAAAGGGCTTAAAAGGAGACCCGTTTAAGGAACGTTCTTCTGGACCAATTTAACGAGTGTGAAGAAACAAGGTCACTCGGAAATATTTTCATCTTTAAGGAGTCTGAAAAGGACTTATAGAAGACTCCATAATGGTTACTTTTCTCAGTTAATCCGGACGAGATCGAAAAGCATAAATGCAGTCTTGTTGGATGTTGCTTTCAGATCTCAAAACAAGCTTGAAAAATAACAAAGTTATCTCATGATAGACTCTTTGTGGGTCGATGCCTGGCATCTCCTCGGGGGAGCTGTATGCTCCGACGAGAACATTGTCTATGACGCCAGGGTTTCTGGAGATATTGATAGGTATCATTTCAGCAATGGTTTCCATATTACCCTCAGCATAGATCTTGTGTGTAGCTAAGGGATTAGTATGACAAGACCTATCTCCAGTCATAGTCACGGTGAATTCTCCTACTTCGATTCGGCTTAAATTTGGGAGGAAATATGATCTATGATGAAGATCGTCCCAAGGTTTGTCTGGACTAGTCATTGCTTCGATTATTGCTTCGTCAGAAGGAAAAACTAAGTCTAACAAATCGATGTTAGCGAGAGAACCCTGAGCCCAGATAGGCCCTAGAAGTGGATCTAACTCTTGTGCAGGAGTCGGATCAGGGTTAGCTGAAGCTTGCTGGACTAAAGAGTATGCTACCTCAACGACAGATAAGGGAATGGACATGCCTAAGTTCCCTGTCTCATCCATCGTGGATGATGGGGAAGGAATAATCCAAGGATCCTCAAAGTAAGACGTGCGAAATGACGAAACTTGAAAAATCTCAACCTTATGGTGATTAGATATAAATTTGACATCGTCGTGAGGAAGTGGGTAATCAAAGGTACCCATCATGGATGGGTACAAACCAACTCCTACGTTAACGACACCTAGTTGAGGATTATAAATCATGGGGACCATGGATGCCCCCAAAGCTGGGTCAGGTCTGGAGAAGGACAGTTGATCGATGGTCACTATTAGACCCTTGTGTGGAAACAACAAGACTCGGAAAACTATAGCAGCCACAGCTTACATAGTATAAGTCCAACTCTGTCCTAACAAGAGGTTATAGTCGAGGGGAGCATCGACTACCTCTACTTCGACACACACGGTTTTCCCTCCTAACTGTATAGGGAAAGAAGGAATGATGCCATGTGGTCGGAAAGAATGACCGTCGAAAGCAGTGAGGAGAGTAGGTGATGGAGACAAAGCGGGTTGGCCAATGGCCTTCCAACATGCTAACGACATAACGCATGTCGAGGCGCCCTTGTCGACCACTGTGTGGAAGATATTCCGTGTAAAACTTTTTGTGGGATGAGCCACTACTATCTGAAACGCTATGTGGTAAGGCATACGAGGTTTTAAGTTGGTTGTATATAACACGATGGTACCTGGGTTACAAGTCTCAGTAGAGCCTAAAGCAGTTAACAAGGATTTCCTCTGAGCAAGGCAACTTTGGAGGACCTCCAAAGAAGACATCGCACAAGGGGTTTGTGATAAATCCTCCACCACAGAGTAATTCTGGGTGGCCCTTGCATTTGGGTTGTGAGAAACTTTCTTAAATGCACCCTTTGGAATGCGTGTCATTGTTTCTCCCAACGTCTTCTCGATCTGTAGAGGAAGAGATGGGAGGTCAGCTTCTTTACCCTTCTCAGAAGCGTTTGGTTTACTATAGTCATGTGCTCTAGTCGTTATGAAAGCATCACCCCTAACCATATATACGTTCGCGGATTAGGGATTGTTTGGAGGAGGGAAAGTTTCTTGGTTGCCCCCTTCTACAGTTGTAGAGGCTTGAGTTAAATTTTTCCCATGTTGAAAAGGGTTAGTCAACACTACCTGTTGTTGCTGTGTGACAAAATTTTGGGCCTCTGCAAGTCGAGGAAAAAGATGGGTCAGGTGGTCTTCCACACACAAGTTGCACGGATACCTCACCTTCCATTTTTCTGTGGTGTCCCTGCCAACATTATCAATGGGTTTTTTATCCCCCTTACCCTTCTTTCATTGTTTTTTCTTCCCTTCAGGCTGCTGGGTGGCCTTTGGGTTAGTCGACTACACGGAATGTACTTCCGACGTTTGGTTAGGAGGAGCAGCCAAAGCAGTAGTCTGGCTGGCCGCTGAGTGTTGTATAGATAATTGTTGCAATTTTTTTGTCAATTGCTCAACGGGCTTGGTTTGTGCTAAACCAACAATACCATCGACATGTGGTCCATCTCTCTATCTAGTTTTATCCAGTATCGATCGTGGTGCATCCGACAAGATGTTGTATATTAAACCAGACTGAGAATAGATGAGCTCAAACTGTTGAGCCCTCATGATGGCATCTTCTTCAGAGAAATCTCCTGAAGTCGCGACGTCTTTGGATAATTGTGGGATTAAAGACTTAAGGAACCACTCAAGAAGGAACGTTGGTGGGACTGGTACTTTGATTAGACTATTCCGGCATCTCCACTCTCGAATATGATCAGAGATATGGTCCGCTGTTGTCTGTTCGAAATTGGCAAGCAGTTATGTGCCAGCATCATATCTCACAGGTAACTGGAAATGGTTAAGGAAGGCCATCGCCAATTCACCAAAACAAGAATATCTTGAGTGATCGAGCTTGATGTACCATTTTGCGGCACTCCCGATAAGAGTCCGTTGAAACAATCGCAACTGAACGGAGTCATCTTTCAATGAGTTAGATGAACACCAAAGATGGAAGGTAGTCACATGATCACCTAGATCTTCATTAGGCTTGGCCTCGAACTTTGGAATGTCCGAAGGCAACTTCGTTGGCATAGGAGGCCAACGTGGATCGTGACAAATAGGATCATTTAACAACCTTGTCAAATCTGGCAAGTGTAACGTCGCCAGGAATGGTAGTTTGGGTTGCTGCTGATAACCTGGGAAAAAGGGTCCTGGAGTTTGACTGGCACCAGGTTGCCAAGAAAAGTTTGGCTGCTGGCCCGGATTCTGGTAGAAACCATGGCCCTAGCCAACATAAGGATTTTTCATCTGCGAAGACATCATCGGCTAATTTCCCATAAAGGACATAGGGTGTTGTGCATGCATCGTGTTTGAAGGACTTTGGGAAGGATTACCCCATGTCGGTCCTGATGGAAGAGGCATAGTAGTCTGTCTAGGGTTCCATTGACTCTGGAAAGAATTACCCCAGAACGACATTCCAGAGGAGGGAACGGATCCTTGTCCTGAGTTCCAATGTCCTACTATATGTGCCCCCAGTGCAGGAATAGTACCCTGCGCCGGAGTAGATTGTCCAAAAATGGGAGTGCCCCCAGAAGGAAAAACGGAGGATGAGAAAGTGTTTTTACCAAACGTCCTGTTCCAAACAAACGATGACGAACCTACTGGCATACTGTGCGCAAGTGTTCCTTGACTCCCGGCTCCAAATAAACTAGTGTGTGCAAGCGGCTCGACGGACTGCTGATGCAGACCACCAAGCGAAGGGGACGAAGGAGAGATATGAACTCTAGTGTAAGGAAAAGTGTTAAAAGGTACAGGAGTGCCCCCAAGTTGATCTTGCAGAGGATCCTTAGAGCTCCCTGCCCCCAGACCCAAAGTATGTAAAGTGGAGTGAGTGAGTGAAGGACTTGTGCCCAAACTAGGCATACCGTATGAGAATGGAGGGCCTGTCGCACTAGGTGTGAAGGGAGTTGTGGCCGCCGCCATAGACGGAATCGGTCCACTGTGCGACGTAGTTTTGGCCGAGACCATAGTGACTCAGACCAATCACGACATTTTAGGAGATGCTTCTCCTGTGGTAGCAACTGTGGTGGGAATGGAAGAATTCCTGGAGGAAGTAACAATGTTTGTTTCCATAGCTGTGTGAGGCACTGACATGATTTCGTAAAATTGGATTGGTACAATGATAGGTGGCTAGGTATCAGTGGTTGGGGTTTCAATCGAGCCAATATTTGCGGTTGATTCCTCTGGGAGTTGTTCGGGCACAATGGATTGTAACCCGGTTGCTTCAAAAGACCCTTGTTGGTCTAGCTTCCGCCTCAATGGTGGCAGGGGTGGCTCCAGTATAACCGGCAATAGGCCCAGAAGCCTTCGTGACCGGTGGAGCTCGGGATCCTCCACTATGTGAGAAGATCCAAGACACGCTAAGGTATTATACACATTCAAACAGTAACACACACTAAAAAGAAGCCCCTAAGAGATAAGACAAGAAAACACTAAACTAGTTGGAAGAACAGTTACAACAACCAACACTAGAGAAACTTACCGGTGCAAGTGAAACTTGAACACGGAAGCACCCTCTGGGTATACTCTACAAAATGTGGCCCAATGTCTGTCCTAGGTACCATGGTATACCCCCACAGTCACCCGTGTATGTCCCTAACGAAGATTGGCAACTAGGTTGCCAGCACGTGAACAGTCACCAAGCGGGTACAGTCAAAAGTTGGGTAGACCACAATGAGCAGGGTATCAAGCCCGAAACCTGTCAAGGGTATCGAGAGAAAATGGTCCAGAAGAAAACTGAGGACCTTGAACAAATTCGAGACCCATGAAGCCCAGTGGCAAATGCAAATGACAGAATTCCAAAACAAGCCCTCGATATGTGTTCTTCACTATGCTTGGTCTGGCTTTGGAGGGGTTATCTCCGCTACCTTTCCGCATGCGACCTCATGTTTATATCCTATGTTAGAGGGGGTCCTGGATAAATTCCATGAAACTGGACTTCTACACTCCCTATCACAGACTCCAATGTTTGGTTTTGGATGGCCTTGGAGAGTTTCCTCTCCAACCTAATCCAAGGCCCTAGTCCTGAACTAGTTTGTGAACCCTACAAAAAAAAAGTCTAATAGATTTTAAATTATCGTTGCTTTTAAGGATTTTTCTTACGTCAACGGGAATGAAGGTGAAACTGATGGTGTGTAAATATGAAAGAAAAAATAAATGAAAAAAGATGGAAACAAAAGACTTTTACTAAATGCAAAATTTTCAGCAACTTTTTACAAAGAAAGATTTCTTTTTCTTTTCAATTTTTCTAAGATTTTATGCAGCAAACATAAAGGAATTTCACTCGACTACGAGCTACTTATTCTCTAAATGCACTGCAAAAACTTATGAACAAAAAGACTTCTCCCTAGATAATGATGCAGAAACACACTCTTTAAACAAATAAGAAAATGAAAAAGAGATATAATTTTTTTTATTTAAGTCCTAAATAAAGCAACAAAGGGAAAATACCGACAAGCACAAAACCAAGAAATACAAATTTTGTCTTAAAGCATAGATCGCAAAGAATCAAAGAAAAGACACACAATGCAATAAAGAAAATAAAGACTCTTACGCTTGTCTAAAAACCATAAAAGAGAATATTTTTTTTTTATATTTGTTGTTCAACTATCAACTGAGAAAAAGCAGGCTAAGGCTAAGATGGCCTAACCTACTAACTGTTCAACCCTAGACTCAAACACCTAAGAGGAATACTTCTCATCAAAGGAGGGGATGACTGCCCCACCCTGAACAAAAATTAGTCTGTCAAGCACGCTACTATCACTAAAACAACACACGTGCGAACGCATGCTGAGCTGCAATAGGACGCGTGTACACGCGGGCTGACCTTGTACAGGCCGCGTGTATGTATAACTTCTAAGACAAAGATAAAAACAGGCAGTCCAGACAAGGAAGAGGCCTCTGGTATTGACAACCAGGGTCCCTTGAAGGCTTGGATGCTTCTTCTAACAGAAAAGAAAAATAATTACAAGGAATAACAAGACACAAAAAAGACAAACTGAGACAGGACTGTGAACCAGCAAGACTCAGACAGGATTCCAGAAAACCCCCTGAGAATGTATAATTCTGATAGGGAAGAGGAGGACTACCTCTTAAAGTTTTCTGAACTCCTACACGCTACTGCAACCTCTACAGATAGCGTTCACACGTGGGCTGCCATAGGTTAGGGCACGGGTACACATGTTCAAGCCTTCTGCAGGTCGCGTGTATCTCTGTGTGTCCTGACAATTACCATCAAGCAATAGTCAGGGAAAAATGGTATAAAGAACCAGGCTCCCTGCTAGCTCATACCTTATTGAAAAAGACAGGCAAAGAAACAGAAAATCTAATCTTTTTAAACTACCCAAAAAACTCAACTAAATCTGAAAACCCTAAAGAGTATCTTCCCCAGTACGGTCGCCAACTCTGTTGTTGGGAAAAATACCCTATGGACTAGCAAACTAGGGTCAGACTTGCATGCAGATTTTGACCGTAAAGATATTACTTTTTAACCTACCACCCAAAACTTAAACCCCTCTTTCACAATACATGCATGGAAAGGAACTACTAACCTTGTTACTAACGTTTGGTGTAGATCCTCCGTTGCGCTTTTGACCACTTGCTTGCGCTGATCCTTCCAAAGATAACCTGCAATCAAGACAAACAACTATGCATGCATGCTCCTTCTCTACTTGAGAGTTAGAAATTAAGCATAAATTAAACAAACCATATATAACTCATGCATTGGGACAGGAAAAGTATTCTTTTATGATTTGAAAAATGAATCAACTTACAATCAAAGTCGAGACCGGCCACCACTCCTTGATCCTGATCCTGGGATCCTCTTCTTTCTGTCCTCCAACTACTTTGCGTTAAATCTCCTTTGGCATGAGGAAAGGCTAAAGGGTTGGGACAATGGATTCGGCAAATGGGTAGAGTTTCTTCGGTATATTTTTTTTCCTCTTCCAAATGGTACCCCTACCCCTTATTTTATAGGCTATAAGAAGCTAGGGTTTTGGACAAACCCTCGGCCATGCATGGCCAGGAGTTTCAGTTAACTGACCCATAGCTTTTTGTCCCGTCGACAACTTTCCTTTTTTCGTGATTCTGAAGGTGCACACGGGCTGTAGTGGGCCTGCTAGCGTGTACTTTGTAGGTACACGCGAGCTGTAGTGGGCCAGCTAGCATGTACTTTTAAAAATGGAGTTTTTAGAAGAGTTGTTCAGTAGTTTTTGGCAAAGAAGGGATATGAGTTGGCCTGATGCCAGGTAAGCATGTGTGGTGCAATTTAGGGTATAACAGCGCGGGACCCCTGATGTAAAGACGCGAAACCAGCAATCTGCCCAATGAGCAATACAATCGCTTGCAGTTATAAGTTAGTGATCTTGCTTATGGGAACCTGTGAGTTCGATCGATCTGTCCCAGCCTCACAGTAAAGGGATATCAATTCTGCTATGTTATGCGGCCTTGAAGGAAATGTCAAGAAGTTGACTGGTTCCCCTCTCCTTGAGAGGCTAGTCAAAAAGTATATATCCTCGGTGGTGGGCACCAGTGACTTCCCCTCTAACATAAACTCCTCTGCATAAGGATGCCAGTGGTCAACTAAGGCATTCAGTAGCCTCGGTTGTTCCTGCATAAAAGGACATAGGAAAAACTTTAACAATCCACATTGCATCAACGTGGCCATAGAATTCGGGTCTTCCCCGACCAACTCACTAACTTCTTCATGCTCCCTTTCCCTCCAATGGACATACATCCTGCAAAAACATCAAAGATCAGGAGGGTTAGCACTTTCCTTTTTAATTTTTTATTCATTAGGGGAGGTCCACGCATGCTGCAATTATGACAAGCACGTGTACACGTGTGCAACTTTTACTCTACTCGAATGTACACGCGGCCCGTCGAGAGATAGCCCATGTGGACCTAGGGCCAACCTTTTAAAGGTCGATGCCCCCTAAAACATGGAACCTAAAGAAAAAATAAAGACTTAAATTGCAAGATAGAGGAGTTTGTACTTACTTGGTCTAGACATAAGTTTGTTTCATCCACTGTAGCTCCCAGAATCACCACTTTTGTCGAAGGGTTTTTTTTGGCTCCAGAGTCAATTTCCAAATCAACAATGGTGATAATGAGCTACCAACTTCTATTTATAGACTTTTTGGCCTCTTTTTGTCATTTTTTTGGTCTCCTTTATCATCTTCTTTACACCAAAAAACATTTAGAGTGATTCAGGAGTTGTAGGGGAGGGGTTTGATCGGGTATCAGGACAATTTTTGGATTTTTGGGACACTTTTTTATGATTCATGGAAAAATCTCAGATGATCAACTTGAGCATGTAGGTTAGGTTTCTACCCTGGCTGTTGTATCTCATTTTCTTTATCCCTTTTCCATAGGATCGATCCCATCAGGTTGTGACAAAGAACCATCAATGTTGCTTTAGAATTGTCACAAGTTGGTGCTAGAACTTACCAGAACATGGATGCCCTAGGTAGATCTTGGTTGTATTATGGTGTCCATGTTGTCTTTCATCACTGTCGACTCGGGAGTCCTTGTTGTTTTTCCTGAATACGAGTTTGAGCCTGATTTGCATGATTCTTTTTCACTCTTGACCTCACCCTCAGGACTCCCAAAAAACACAACGAGTCTTCTTTTAAGTCCTTTTCAAACCCTTTAAATGTGAAAAGATTGTCGAGCGATCTTGTGGCCTGTCATGCTCGTTAAACTGAAATTTGAAGTCACGTCTATCCGGAGGTAGTTTACCCCTTTTTCAGTCTAGACAGTCAATTGTATGAACAAAGGTATGCTCTAAGGAACTTTCGTTCTTTAGAAGAGTACCCTCAGGTATATTTTTACCCCTTTTTCGGGCCTGAGGGACTAAATTTACGAAAAAGGAACCCCCACGGAGTCCATAGTTAAGCTATTTTCAGACTCCCTAAAATTGAAAAGATCACCAAGTGACCTTATTCTTTCACACTCGTTAAAATGATCCAGAAGAGCATTCTTGACGGAGTCCATAATTAAGATTTTTTCAGACTCCTTAAAAGTGAAAAAATTGCTGAGTGATCTTGTCTTTATCACACTCATTAAAATGGTTTTAAATAAGAAGTCTTGTCGACGCTAATTTACCCCTTTTTTCGAATCGACTAGACTACTTTCGAAAAAGGTACCCCAATGGAGTCTCCTTTTGCGCTTTTTCAGACTCTCTAAATATGAAAAACCGTTGATCTTACCTTCTCTGGGATCGTTAAACTTGCATTGAAGGACGTTACCATTGTGTGTTTTATTAATCACATTTCCATACCTGCGTCTTTGGCCTAATGCCGGCTCCATTTTTCTCTCAATTGAACCATCTGAAGCATGCCTTATACGCAAGCCCTGTAGCACCTTGCCTCTGCGTCTTGACACCTTTGGCCCCTGGAGGATTTTTTTCGAGTGTCCTTTTCTTGCATATGTCCCTTGGCCCTGAGCATCCCCGTGTTCCATGAGCTTGGAACTAGTAAATTTGTGACAATCGATCCTCCTTTGTAACATAAGATTCTTTCATTATTTTTCAAAAATTATTGAAAAAAGACAAAAAAAAATCAAATATACCCCAAAAAGAGGAAGGGAAAAGTATTTTCTTTATTGGCAGCATAATGAATCACCCTTGGATAAAGCACATCTGTCCACTTGTTCATCAAACCTTGGGATTTAATATGAACTTAGGAAGTTGTTCCCGTTACATAGAGTTGTGTCCTCCTCCATTTGGTTATTCTTCCGAACATATGGAGAGTTTGCGTTGCCTCATGCCTCGTAAATTTATGTTAATGCCATGCTGCCTGAGTCTCATCATTTGTCATGCTATTGTCCAAGGGAAGTTTTTCACCAAGCTTGAGTCAGCCCCTCTGCAGTTTGTCTCTTGCCCTCATACCTGGCCATCTTGAATGTCCAATCAAGTCCTTGTTTGAAATCAATGAAGCTTTCAGTCTAATCATCAAGATTATCTATTCCATGACCGACGAGCCATCAAAGACCTCTGGGTAGTGTAGTCGTACACTCATATTACACTCCTACCTAAGTTTTGAATATTTTGAAGTTGTTGCTCGAGCTTTGAAGACCTCATCTCCAACCATCACGCTGTATCAGCTTCTAGAAGATGGATACTCTATATGTATATCTTTTTTATTTCGAGATGTAGCTCCGCTGTGTATTGTTCGCAGCTACTCTTTATATAGTTATATGACATGGATATATAGTGTATTTGATTGGTAGCCATGATTCTATTTTATCCCGAGCATGGGTATGCTTGCCTTAGTGAGACAATTGTTGTTTTGCAGATGGCGCCTCCGGTTCCTGATCCTTGGGCTCAATTGTTCAACACAACAGTGAAGATTGTTAATGTATTTCAGCCATCAGATGCTCTTCTGACCTCACACATTAGGGGGTATCTGTTATAATCCTAAACTGCACCAGACATGCTTACCTGGCATCAGGCCATCTCAAATTCCTTCTTTGCCCAAAACATTGTTGAACAACTTTTTAAAAATCCTTTTTTATAAAGGCCCACACGCCCTACTCCATTACTGCACGCATGTACACGCTAGCTCACCTAAAACAACCCGCGTGTACATACGAAAGCACGAAAAAATGAAAGTTGCCGACATAACACACATCTTTGGGTGAGTTAACTAAACCTTCCGGCCATGCATGGCCGAGGGTTCGACCAAATACCTAGCTCCTTCTAGCCTATAAAAGAAGGGGTAAGGGTACCATTTGGAAGAAGGAGAATAATAGTAAAGAAACTCTACTCAAATTCATACTCCAATTGTCCCAACCCTTTAGCCATTAGTGTGCAAGGAGAAATACAAAGCAAAGAAGTTGGAGGACATTTGAAGAGGAGCCCAGGATCAGGTTTGCAAAGCAGTGGCCAGTCTCGACATTGTAAGTTGATTCATTCAAAGTAATAAATAAATACTTTTCTCGTCCCAATTTATGATTCTTCATAGTTTGTTTAATGCATGTTTGAATCTCTAACCTATTAGTCTGTAGGTAAAATGCATATGTAGTTTGTTGCTTGTTTTGTATGCAGGTCAGCCTTGGAAGGAGAACTGCTAACAAGTGATTAAGCATGAATAAGGATCGACATCGAATGCTTGGAACAAGGTATGTTGGTCTAACCATGTATTTGCTGAAAATAAATGGGGATTAAATATGGGGACGAAGGTAGAAAGTAGATTTCTTTTGGTCATATTTGCATGCAAAATATAACCTTAATTGTTAGTCTGTAGGGGGGTTTCCCACCACAACACCAAGGCCAGTTTTTCAACATGTAAATACTTGGTTTCGATAGTCGTAAGACTTCGAATCAAGTAATATATGACATGTTCGTCATGAGAATCATCCTCCTGGACGAGAACCATACTGATGGTATAGTCCGAGGCTGCGAGGTAGAGGAAATAATCCCGACTGTAATCAGGTGGGAAGAGTAGTGGGGTACGTGTCAAAGACAGTTTCAAAGATTCAAAATCTTTGTTGGCAGTGGTATCCCATAGAAACTCAAAACCTTTCTTGAGCAGTAACGTAAATCCAAGAGTTAGCTCAACATAGTTCGGGATGAAATGACGTAGAAAGTTTGCCTGCCCTTGCAAACTTTGTAACTGGCGAAGTGAGGAAGGAGGAAGAAGATTGAGAATCGCCTCGACCTTCAAAGGATCTACCCAAATCCCTTGACATGAAACAATAAATCCCATAATTCGGTCGGATTCTATGCAAAAAACACACTTGTGGGGATTCAAGCGTATGTGGTAAAACCGTCATCAAAGGAAAATGGCACAGAGGTGTATTGGATGATCTACATGACTCATGGAATGAGCATGTAATTCATCAAGATATGGCTGCATGATGTCCTTTATATCATGAAATGCGTAACACATAGCACATTGAAATGTTTCTCCGGCATTCTTTAAACCGAATGGAAGTTTTCGGTAGGCGAACGTGCCCCAAGGACAAATAAAGGCAGTCTTTTGTTGGTCCGCGAGAATGATATTGATTTTATTATATCTGGAGAAACCATCCATCAGAGAGAAGATTTCACTTCCGGCACAATCGTCGACGATTTGGTCAACGAAGGGGGTAGGAAAGTTGTCTTTAGGACAAGCTTTGTTAATGTCCCTATAATCAATGCACACATGGATTGTGCCTTGTTTCTTATCAATCAGAACAAGATTGGAAACCCAGTCAGTTAGAGCCACAGGGTAAATAAAGCCAACTTTGAGAAGTTTCTCAACTTCAATCTTGATAGTGGTTGCTTTACATGGGTTGACTAGACAAAGTCGTTGCCGGATGGGTTTAGCACCCGGGTAAGTCTTAATCTCATGTACCACAATGTCAGGGTCAATGCCCCACATTTCTTCATAGCTCCATGCAAAGACGTCACAAAATTCTTGGAAAAGAGACTTGTAGGTGACAACTTCGTCATGGGAACACGAAGCTCCGATATGCACACTTTCGACAATTCTGGGTTTTATGGATATGTTGAGGGGGATGGTTGGTGAGATATAACTTAATTTCCCTTCATAAAACATATCGTGTGTAGACTCGGGAATGGTATAAATGATGACAATAGTCGACGGGGCCGAGAGTCATTGGTAACCCTCGATGGTGTGTTGTTCCAGGAAGAGGATGGAATGATGATGTCCATCGTCCCAAGGGGTATCTTCCATGGACATAATAGACATAATCATCTCGTCTATAGGAAAAATGACGTGGAATGGATCCAGAGATAAAGCACCAAGAGAGGGGGTTACCGATTGAATGGCTTGATAAGCGCATTCGACCGAACTCAAAGGAATTTCGTCGCCATAACGAAGATGATTGTCGGGGTTGGGTACCATCCATGGGTCGTAAGAGGTAGGGGTCTCATGAACATAGGTGGATATCATGTTGATCGAGGTGAAAAACGGATGTGGAACATCGGGTGGTGGGATGGGGAAAGTGCCCATCAAAGAGGAATCTTTAAGAATACCCATGCCGACATTCTCATATCTAGGGGGGTTTTGGAGATGAAAGGTATGTTGTCAGTACGTGCGTCAAAGTGAAAGAAGGCCAATTGGTCTACTGTAACTACTTTTCCTTTATGTGGGAAAAGCACGACATGGAAAAGAGTGGACACAACTACACGCATGGAATCGATCCAGCTATGGCCAAGTAGAAGGTTGTAATCGAGAGGAGCGTCAAAGACCTCCACTTCAACGTTAACTGTTTTTCCTTCTAATGTAACAGGCAACGAAGGGAGGACACTGTAATGCTTGAAACCAGATCCATTGAAGGCTTTGAGCATGTTGTGGGATTTAGTCAAAAGAGGAGAGTCGATGGATTTCCAGCAAGTAATGGACATGACACATGTTGAGGCACCCTCGTCAATAATTGTTCTACAAATGTTTTTGTCGTAGACAATAACTTGTATTTGGAATGCGAGTTGAGGGGGTAACCTTGGAATGTGATCTTCGAAGTCAAAGATTATTAAATTCGTATCCGTAGGGTCGATTCCACCAATAGCTTTCAATAGTGCCTTCCATTGTATAGAACAACTTTGAAGGACTTCGAGGGCTGACATCACGAAGGGTGCTTGGGCCAGATCTTCAACAATACTGTAGTTATGGGCAGCACGTGCATTAAGATTGAAAGATGATTTTCGAACAACACCCTTAGGAGAGGGAGAAGAACTACATCTAGGCTCGGCCATTCGAGATGAAGAGGACCATTGGTAGGTGGAGTCGTGGGAGATGGTTGGAACAACGAAGGAGGTATTGCATCAACCTTCGCTTTAGAGGAAGAATAATCTTTGGCTCAAGTGGTAAGTGTGATTCCATTCTTCTTTGAATCACCTGTACACATTAAGACATAGGATGTATTGGAAGGGGAAGGTTGGTCATGAATGACCAATTGGGCGTGTTTTTGAGAGGGGAAGGGTTGTGACAATACGGCCGGAGTGGGGGGTTTTGTGGTCCCTTAAAGGAACTTAGTAACCTCGGGTCATCGTGGACAATCCTTAGTGTAGTGATCATCACCATAGATAAGATAAGGGTATCGGGGTTTTCCCTTATCCCTATCGTCAACAGGTGGTGTTTTGGTTTTCTCATATTGTGGGCTATTTTTATCCTCCTTGTTCTTACCATTTCCTTTTTTGGATTTGTTTTTGCCTGCGGGGGTAGATTGAACAGAATTTACCTCAGAAGAATTGTCGGTGGGAGGGGTAGGAGATGGAGCATTTTGAACATTAGAAGAAATGGGTTTGGGGTTGTTGCTAGAGGTTTGGATGGAATGAGGTTGGGCATGGAAAGTTCCAATCACACCGTCAACTGCATGAGAAGCAGTAGGAGTAGTTGAAGTAGAGGAAGTAGAAGGGCGAGGTGCGTCAGGGAGTAAGTCGTAAAGAGTACCCGCTTGTGAGTAAACGAGGTCGAGGTATTGAGCACGACTGATTGCCTAATCTTATGTGACAACTCCACCCATGGCAATGTCACAAGCGATGTCATTCACAAATGATTTCGTGAACCACTCTGCTAGCAACTGATTGGGAAGTTCGAGTTTGATGAGACGTCGTCTCCGTTGCCACTCATGAATGTGATCAGAGATATGATTGGATTTGGTTTGTTTGAAAGAACTCAAAATCTCGGTTCCTGTTTTGTAGCAGATTGGTATCTAATAGTGGGTGAGGAAAGCCATAGCGAGGGTGTTGAAGTCGGTGAAGAAGCCTCGTGGTAATTCTATATACCACTTCGTGGAAGAACCTGTGAGGGTTCGCTAAAAAAGACATAAATGAATTGAGTCATCCATCAAGGAGTTGGATGAGCACCAAAGGGGAAAAGTCATTGCGTGATTGTTCGAGTCCTCTCCTGGTTTACCATTGAATTTAGGGATGTCAGATGGTAGTTTGGCCGGTATGGCAGGCCATTGAGGAGAGTGACGGATCGGATCATTTAAAATCCTCAATAGATTAGGGAGGTCTAGGGTGGATAAGAAGGATAACTGTCTATTCACATGTGGGTACTGGTGACTTTGGGGAGGGAGACCTGTTGGTAGACCAATGGGACCATAAGCAGTTTCAATATAATGCAAAGATCTGGGCAGATTCGGTTGTTGGTGTGGAGGCAAGTAATTCATAGGGTTGTACCCTTGAACAGCGGCATGGGGTTGAGTGTTCGAGCCCCAAATAGTGTTAGACGTGCCTGGATATGGTTGGCCTATACTAGGGGGTACGACGGAGATAGCTTGAGGCTGTTGTCCCCTAGTCGAGTGCAGATTATGTTGAATAAGATAATTCCAATACTGAGCCAAGGATGGAGGTATGTTTTTTCCATAGGATGGGGTAGGTGGGGGTTTCCCCCCAATCATGGGTTGAGTCCCAATTGGGATTTGTCCTGAAAAAGGGGATTGGGTTTGGCCTCCTTGGTGAAATTTTCCACCAACAAGAATCTGGTAATTAGGTGTGAAAGATGGGATGGTTCCACTAGGATCAGTGCCTCTGATAGAGGATGGAAGAGGTCCTCTAAAATTGGGTCGAGGAAGTGTCAGAATAAAACCGGGAATGAGATGGTGCCCAAAAGGAGTGGAAACGCCAGAAGTTCTGGATGAGTTTTGTGTAGGAGTGGGAATAGAAGCATTCAATGCATGATATCCAGATGAAAGGGTTGGGGTGAATCTAGGAGAAAGCAGTGTGCCAATGGGGGCTTGGCTAGCCGCTGTAATCCCGGTGTGGGCACTCGTAGTATCTGGGACCATTGTGTAATGAACCATTTGTAGAGGGATAGTCAAGATGTGGTTATCTGGTAGAGCATCTGTACCAGGAAAATAATAGGCAGTAGTAAAAGGTACTGCATCTAGATTAGATGTTTTGGGCAACTCAAATGCGACAGTGATATCAACGCCTACTCTTGAGCCGAAGAGATCTCGTCTAAAAATACCGGTAGTCCAAAAAGGATCTTGACCCTCAGGTCCTGTGAATGGCCCGGTTGGTAATCTAGAAGACTGAACAACTATATCTCTAGAATAATTTACTCGAACAATACATCTCTTGGAGTCGAGAGGAAGTCGGAAGTCATCTCGAGAATTGGTAATTCGGAACCGTTCTAGAGAGTTAGTTCTTTCAACTTGTGGAGTGGCAACGTCTTGGACTTCACTCTATTGAGGAGAGCCCTTCGATGAGTTGGTAGGCAAGGGTTGAGAACCTTCCATATCTTCTGGGGGTAGGCATTGAATTCTATGTGAAAGACGTGGAGGGTCAATTGTGATCGTGTTAGAATCTTACGAAAGAAATTCTATGGCCAACTTGGGTCAACAAATAGCATGCGCTAGTAAAATCTAGGAAGAAAAACCAAGCAAACAAGACCTTCTAATTCCGAAGTCACTAGTTGGTCATGAAATCCAATGTCGCGACGATGAGACAAGAAGAGGATGGGAAAGGGTGGAAAAGTTACGTTGACGACCTGCTTAACGGACTTACACCCTGGTGCAAGTTCCCACACATAATCGTGGGTATACCCTCCAAGGAGCCCGAGTGGTACCGTGAAGACTTACCCCTTCACAGTCACCTTGTGTAAGACCCTAAAAATATAGGCTACTAAGGTTACCACCACCAACAATAATGCCTGGGAGAACAGTCGACAGTCCGATTGACACGCAAGGGCAGAGTATCTAGCCCGAAATCAACTTGAGAGGCTTCCACTCATCATTGTGGGTATACCTTCAAGTGACCCCTGTAATACGTGCAATCTCTACACCGATATCAACAAAGCAGGGTGAGTAACTTTGTCAATCTCGATGCGACCTCAAGTTTGACCCTTGTGTGAGAAGGGCTTCTCAGGACACAATGCTGCAAATGGAATTTGACACTCCTTATCACAAGATACTATTCTGTGTTTTGTGCTTTGGAGAGTGTGTCTCACTACCTGTTGATCCAGATTATTTTCGGCACGAAATGAGATTGGAGATATAATAAAGAAATGCACAGAGATATCGCAGATATTCAATAATATAACAAAAATGTATCAGAGATGTAACCATAAACATAGATATACAGTAATACATGATTTCTATTAATGAAAGAAATGTACAGAGACTATAAAAATACATAGTGAAAGACTTGCTAGAATGGTGGCAACTTATCTCTAAGAAGAGATGTGACGGCTACTCTCATTCGCAAGAAGATGATTATAATGAGGCCCTGAAAGCCTTTTTACAATAAGCAGGAATTCCAAAAACCCTAGACATCCAAAAATGTAAACCTAGGAGATGAAGTGCCAAAAGTCATGTGGGCCTCGTTTGGGTAAGTGAGTACATCAACTTCCCGGGGTCGTAACTTTTGCATACGATATCCATTTTAGGTGTGTGATAGCTGTTGGAAATGTATCGTCGAGGAGATTCATTTTGGGGGCTAAATAATGCCTTTGGCTATCATTGAGAACCTCGATCTCAAAAAACCTTCATTTGGACCCTCAAAATGGCCCTAGAAGTTAAAAGCTGCTAAAAATAGTAAATTGCCAAAATTGCCAGAAAACTTTTTTAATCGATTTGGAAAAGGTGGGTGGCCACCAACATCCACCTGGATCACCTATTCCAAATCTCTAACCTAGCTAATGTTGTTGTAAAAGATCCCTAGAAAAAGTTACTAGTTGAATTTTAAAGTTGCGCAATATTATTAAAGGCTGGTGTTACTCAAAAGGAGACGGAAATGAAACCGATGTTGTGTGAGACTCTGATCCAACAATGCGTAAGTAGGAATGAATGATACAAATTTTTGTTCGATGAATCCTATTTACGGGAGGGAGAGAGGAGTTTTCTGGAACAACATGAACTATGATGCATGATCTTCTCTGAAATGTAATATCAAACAATCATAAACAATGCAAATTCTCTATTCGTTCTCTTTCAATACTTGAATGCCAATATTTTCGAATAAATAGTTGCTCAAAAAAAATAAAATGTCTTTAATTTTTATTAGAAACCAAGCAACAGGGATGGAACTAAGAAAAATTAAGCAACCAACGAAAAAGAAATACACAACAAACACCCAAATCGATCTTTCAATGAAGACAAAAAATAACAAACTGACAAGACCAGTCTCTTCAAATGCACATGGGTAACAATTTTCCTAGTAAAAAGAAATTGAAAAGGATAATTAATATCAACTTTTAATCCAATCAAAGGCTCCCAACCAAACAAGCACTCGGATTTCAGAATAAGAGATTATACCCTTGTTAAGAAAAGGTCAAGAGGTAAAAATTGAGAAAAAATGAACGAGAAGAGATTTCAATTTCTAAAGGATAATCATTCATGAGATTTGAAGTCAAGAAACATTCAATCACTGGCCAGAGAAGTTCTTTCCAAACACACCAACAAATCTGGGCATTTGAAGACACAAAAGACTTAAACCAAAATTTTCACAAGTGAGTTCGCAGGCTGGCAGTGGGGTATAGTGCGAGAATTAAGGATTCTCGTAGGCTAGACACAGACAAATTGCGAGAATTTCATACTGAACTAAACACCAAGCTGCGAACTTTAGTGATTCTCGCAGGCTACAGAAGGGTGCAGTGCGAGAAGGTCTGTAATCAAGCAAATTTTGGAAAAAAAAACAAAGCTTCTGAGGGAACTTCTGGATCCATTGAGTCTGTAAGGGTCTCCTCAAGACTCAGAGATTGATGGGGAATGTAAAAAGGTAGGTTAAGAGAAAATGGCCAAGAAAAAACCACTAAAATGGGTTGTCTCCCCAGTGGAGTCGCTAATTTTGTTATCAGATAAATCGGTAGGTGTGGACACTAACACATCTCCCTAGATCCACCCAAATCTAGAACAAAAAAGGATAGGACATGACTCTTTCCCTAAGTTGTAATCATTGAATCTACTAATAGGAAGGAACGGGTGACATACCTTTATATCGCTTCCTTAGGTATTTGTTGTTCTCGCTTTGCTCCGGTGCTCTTGTGAAATCAGGTCCAAGACAACAAAAACCAACCAAAGTGAAGATAGAAAAGTATATTCAATGTCAACCTATGCATATGATCAAGGATTTATGCAATAAAATGAGAGCGATTTTATGAGAAAGGGACATGTCATTGTATTATATTAAATGAAAGTAGAAGATGCAACCGGATCATCTTGATGTTGCGAGATTCCTTTCAGTGACCCTTGGTTCCAACACACACACTTGCTCTACACATGCATGAAGAAGGTCCAATACAACTTGATAGACCAAATCGAGTCTTCAAGCTTCTATCCAAGTAGAATTCTTCACACAATTCTTTCACCAATTCTTCATTCAATCTTGCTTAACCTTTTCCATGAGAAACCTTTCAATATATAGGAGAAGCAGAGATGGTTAAATGGATGAGGATGATCCCACCAAATCTGAGAAGTCAGTAGAATGCCAACCATGCAAATGCCAACTCATTTTCTAGAAGATTCCCTTTTAGAACCTTCGTGACCTCTTCTCTTTTCCAAGCTTAAAAACAGGTTCACACCCCACCTATAGAGCAAACTGTGAATAGTTCGCACCCTAAGTATGGGTTTCCTGCGAGAATAAAGCATTTTCGCACCCTATAACATAGGCAGCCTACGAACTCATCCTAAAAATGTGTTTTTGGAAGAAGACAACAGTCACTTTTCTATGGCAAAAAGTCCTTGTTGGGAGCCTGAATACATCACCGTAGAGACATCACCAGAGTGACCAAAATCATGTGTAACATAGTCTATTTTGACTCATAAGCTCATAAGAGATAGCATAAAATTTCCATTTGCAAGGAGTGAAAAGGGGTTGGAAGGTGTGCACAGTGGACCGCAAGAAGCTAAGTCTTGTGTAAGAATCTGTTGCAAGGAGTGCATAGATATAAAATTTGACTAAGTGTCGAAGTAACCCTCTAAGGAATCAAAGGGTTCGAAGGAAAAATCTCACGAGAGATAGCGGGATAAATCTTCAAGGGAAATGAAGTTCTGAAGATTATACGAGTCATCGACTAACATCCATTCAAGAGGGAGCATGATCATTCTGGATCGTCAAATCTGAGCAAAGTGCATGAGATTTAGCCTCTGTGTGCATCTAGGAGGAGAAATTGCCAAAGAGATGAAGTAGATCCTGGTCGTTGGTTGCCAGAGGATTACGAGTCAACAGATATGAGGCTTGGGGAAAAATGACTTCAAAGATTTTAGTTGATATTTGAAACTCCCGAAACCTGAAGTGAATTTGGGTCGTCAGATCTAGAGGGACGCGTGGTGGTAGATTGTGAACTTAAGGAAGAAGCAAAGGTGGAGTGTTGAAACTCTCGAAGTCCAAATAGCTGAAGAGCTGGGGGACGTCGATCTGTAGGAGGACACGTGTCAATTGATTGTGTACTCCAGGTAAAATGCTACAGGAAAACGAGAGCATGGAGGAGTTGAGAATTAAGATTTCTCAAACCCGAAGATACGAAGCAAATCATAGTCGTCATATTCAAAAGGACATGTAACAAAAATCCATGGAATCTAGGTAAAGACCCTAATTAAATCATAGTCGTTAGATTAAGGAGGACACACAGTGCAAATCTGGGCACTCCTCATGAAGACCCAAAGTGAATCTCAGTCGTTCGATTCATGAGGACATGCGGTAGAAATCTGCGCACTTCGAGGTAAAGTGAGTGGGTAAGAGTTGAGAAACTCGAAGTCTGAAGACCCAAATAAATCACAACCGTCGATCTGCAAGAGACACGTGTCAATAGATCATGAGCTTCAGGTGAAATAATTGCGGAGAAAGTAAGGTTTGAGAGTTGAAAACTCTGAAACCCGAATTGGTGAAGAAAATCACAACCGTTGATTTGAAAGGGGCACGCGTCGACAGATCGCGAAGATCCAGGAAGGCATGATTTGGAGAGAAGGAAGGAAAGGATACATACTTGAACTGTTGATCGAGATCAATGGTCACGCAGGATTGTGGGGACAGAAAGTGCTCAAAATTTAAAAAATTGAGAGTGGGTTGCAATTGAAACCACGGTATTGCAAAAGGGATTCATGGTGATTGGTAGTGAATTGCGGGGAGAAAAGCGGGTTAATCCCAAACCACTCTTGGCTATGCCCTCAATCGTGTGTTTACGTGAGTACATAGCCCGAGGTCACATACGTGAAAGGGATGACAGAAGAGGAGCTAGCGCCTAAACCTTGATAGTTCAACAACGTGAAGGGGGAGGTTGCGGGTTCCATAGAATCTACACCAAAAGACTGAAAGGGCATATGTTAATTACAAGCAAGACCATTAAGGTGTCATAGAGTCGATTTAGCTCCGAGAATCAAAGATTCTTGACCGGGAGGTCGAGCAGCCTCGAGGAGAGAAGTGGGGGTCTTCATCATTCTCTCTCTCTCTCTCTCTCACACACACACACACACACACACACACACACACACACAACCCTC
Organism: Picea engelmannii; assembly: GCA_009831015.1. Taxonomy (NCBI): domain Eukaryota; kingdom Viridiplantae; phylum Streptophyta; class Pinopsida; order Pinales; family Pinaceae; genus Picea; species Picea engelmannii. Next base: position 292,675 of record ML778770.1, on the reverse strand, counting down.
TCTCTCTCTCTCACCCCTCTGTCTCTCTTTCCATTTCTCTACCTTCATCCCTCCCTCTCACTCTCTATCTTATCCACACCTCTCTCTCGCACTCCCCATCCCCCTATCTCACTATATCCACATCTGTCAATCTCTCTCTCTAAGGATACGGGGAGATAGAGCACATGAGAGAAGAGGGAGGTAGGGGGAGAGAGAGAGAGAGAGAGAAAGAGAGAGAGAGGAAAAAGGGAGAGAGAGAGAGAGAGAGAGGGGGTGGGAGGGAGGAAGGGAGGGAGGGACAAAGGGTGATGAGAGAGAGGGAGGGAGAGAGAGGGAGGGATGGAAAAAGGGTGATGAGAGAGAGAGGAGAGAGATAGAGAGATATGGATGGACACACACACACACACACAGAAAGAGAGAGGAAGAGTTGGGAAATTAGGGAGAGGAAAAGAAGGAGAGAGGGAAATAATGCTAGAAGAGAGAGAGGGTGGGGGGAGAGAGAGAAATAAGGGTATATAAGGAGGA
>ML778770.1:277921-290909 GCA_009831015.1 Picea engelmannii | reverse complement strand
GAGATAATTTATTTGTATTAATAGGAATTCTTGTTGCTAATAACGTGCACACATTTTTGGAATGTGCGCACGCTTATGGTTTCTCTACAAGCATACCAATTTTTGGAATGAAATTTCATCTTTAAGGTACTGAAACTAACAAAAACATATACCTTGTATTTTGTTGGAAAAATAAGATGCACCAACAAAAACATATACCTTGTATTTTGTTCGAAAAATAAAATAGCGATATAACTTTTATCATTAAAAAATTACAAAACTAAAAAGCAATAGTAAAATTGTTGATCAACCCTTATACCCAAAACCTTGTGAAATAATACTATAAATCACATCTCATTGTTAAAAGAACTTGAAAAAGTACAAATATCTACACTTTTTCTTATTGGTCGAAGTTGATCACTAATTTTAATTTTAGCGTTGCTTCAAGTTTATCTGGTCAGATTTTGCCATCCACATTTCAGTAAGTTGTGTATTTTTATTTTTTAAATAAGAAAAAGATTACAATCTTGAAGGTTGGGGTTTAATTTTTATTACTATAATTTTAAGATATCAATTTGTATGAACATTAATATCATTGTAAAATTTGACTTTGTAATAATAAGATTTTGCCATCCACATTTTAGTAAGTAGTGTATTTTTCTTTTTTAAATAAGAAAAGGATTGCAATCTTAAAGGTTGGGGTTTAATTTTTATTTCTATTATTTTAAGATAGCAATGTGTATGACCATTAATATCATTGTGTGAAGATAAAATTTAAATTTATAATAATAAAATAAACTCCTAATTAATAACTAAATAAACTTTAACTTAAAAAAAAAAATTTGCTTTAACTTATTTTCTCACAGAAAGCCAAGTTATTAATCAACTTAATTCACTTTAAGATCATACAAGTTGTTAATCAACTTGACTCACTTTAAGATCATACTCAAGACTAACAAAACAGTTTGAAAACCAAGTTATTAATCAACTTGATTCACTTTAAGATCATACAAGTTGTTAATCAACTTGACTCACTTTAAGATCATACTCAAGACTAACAAAACAATTTATATTTAACTGCAGTTTCCACAGAAACTCAATATCCCATATTTAACTGCAGTTTCCACTGAAACTCAATATCCCTATCTTATCATAGTTGAGTTCCATGCACAAAGCCTAAAACACTGCACCTCTCTCAAAATTTAACCTGATATGATATTCAAGAGGGATGATTGAATTGTATATCACCACACAATGAAGAGGGATAAAAAAAATTAAAAGTAAAATGAAACCATGCTAATTTTCTTTTAACCTATTCTTTAAATATAATTTTATTTTCACATTAAAAATAAAATGTCAATATTTTTCGATTTTAATTTAGACACCTACATGACATGAATCTCATCCACTGAACGGCCCTGAAGTTAAGAGCACTTAACTTAGTTGACTGTAACAGAAGAAAATTAAGGTGAAGATAATGTTTATTCAACCATTTAAAAGAAAATTTTGTATACAAATGAACTTTACATATCAGGTTAGAAAAAGGCAAATTATTCTAGTGATGTGTAATTGTTAGAAATAATGCTTAGATTAATATTGTGTATTAAGTTTGGAATTGATTTGAGATTGTTGAAGACTGTTCAGAAATTCTCTCAATCCCTTTCTCTAAAAATTTCCAATTCTCTCAACCCCTTTCTCTAAAAATTTCCCTTTCTCTAAAAGTAATTGGCCAAATTATCACACCGTTGTAAATCTATTATCACACAGTTGTAAATCCTGAATCAACTTCAAAACCTGGAGATATCCTTATCTTCAACAATTTCTGTATATGGAATCCTCGAATCAAGTTGGAATTTCCCATCAAATTTTTCTTACAAGATATATAAAATCATAATGACATTACATTACAAAGTTTATTCATTCAGAATATAGTTGTTCTCACCGTTGAGGATTTTTCAATAGCCATAAAAAGAGTTCTAAGCTCACTAGTTTTAGGTCTATAAAATCAGAAACAAAAAGGCCCTGACCAAAACACAGGCCGAGTGCTTTCAAACATTCATACAGCAACGGCCTTCTGGCCGGGCCGATCAGCCACTTCTAGGGTTTTGGCGATCAACTTCTGCGCGCGTCTGCTTCGAGCTTCGATTCGCATGCTGTCACTCTTATCCATTTTCCTGTAAGGCTTCTTCATTTTCAATCCCTTTATCTTCGATTTCAGACCGTAGACCAGATTCTCCAAATGATTCCCCATGCCTTCCAAAACCAAAAAACAGACAAAACACAGTTATTGCATGCAAGGATTCGGCCTTCACAAACGTTCTCCTTTGGGCAATTCCCTTCTGTTCTTTTCACGCCGATTTACTTACTTGCAGGCATCTTTACCTTTCGCAGTTCACAGCTCTTTTAGATCCTGCATCACAGACACACAACAACCAAAAAACACTAACGTGATAATGAGTTTTATGGATTGAAATCGGATTCTATAAATGGATGGTTTTTTTGCATAGCTGTTAGAACCCTAAAACAAATCATAAAAACAAACGAATCTGGAAATCCATGAAAAGTCCATGACTTCGAAAGCAATCCATGAAAATTTCGTGACTTCGAAAGCAATACACAGGGGAGAAAAGTGGCAACATACCCAAATAACCTAAAATGCTCGGAATGAGCGAATGAATCTCAAAGCTCCAAAAGCCAGTGTTCTCTTATACTTTTCTGCAAGTTTTTTGCAGAAGCTAATTTTCATATATAATGGAAGAACTGAACTGGTAGTTATACAAACTGTGGCTTCGATTCCATGCCACCTTTAAGCATTAATTAAGTGCCACGGACACCTGCGCTGGTCACATGTGGTGTGCGGTGTGAATTGTGTTAATCTGACGTCCAACAGGACCTTTTTCGGGTTTCAACGGGACCTGGTTCCAAACGAAATAATTCTAGATTTTACCACTTTCAAAATAATATATATATATATATATATATATATATATATATATATATATATATATTTTGTGTTTTTTAATAGATTTTAATAAATTAAATATATAAAAAAAATTGTTAAATTTTAATTTAATTAATTTAAATATAATTTAAATAGGTTTGATGGTTAAGAATATGTGTTTTTTTAAGAAGTTACAAGTTCAAATCTAAAGGAGTTAGGATATGTATACCTTTGTTAACTTTAAAATAATAACCAGAAAAAAAATGTTTTATAAAATTGTTTAATTTTTTGAAAATAAATTGAATATAAAATTTTGAAGTTTCATTCAAATAAATATTTCAAAATTTTATATACAATTAATCTAGAAAAAACCCAAACAACATTACCATTAATTATAAAAACCTAACCACATAAAAACATTTTATAAATTTAACATCAAAATTTCAGTTAATAAATTCCATAATTTATATTTTAAAAAAGTTATAACTAACTATGAAAACCTAACATTTTATTTAAATTTAATATAAAATTTCATTTAAATTCCAAACTTTTTATTATCAATAAAATATAAGTCTAATTTTGTTATTCAACCTTTGGGAATGATTAAAACTCGGGATGGATGAAAGTTTTTTTTTATTTTTTCATGTGATGCATGTTATCCCATGTATATTCACCACAATTCTAATTCTAATTGTATTATTCAACCTTTGGGAATGAAATGTATATTCGCCACAATTTTAAGTCTAATTGTATTATTCAACCTTTGGGAATGAAATGTATATTCGCCACAATTTTAAGTCTAATTGTATTATTCAACCTTTGAGAATGAAATGTATATTCGCCACAATTTTAAGTCTAATTGTATTATTCAACCTTTTGGAATGAATGTTTTTTTATTTTGTATTATTCAACCTTTGAGAATGAAATATATATTCGTCACAATTCTAAGTCTAATTGTATTATTCAACCTTTTGGAATGAAAGTTTTTTTATTTTGTATTATTCAACCTTTGGGAATGAAATGTATTTCGCCGCAATTCTAAGTCTAATTGTATTATTCAACCTGTGGGAATGAAAGTTTTTATATTTTTTCATGTGGGAATGAAATGTATATTCTCCACAATTCTAAGTCTAATTGTATTACTCAACCTTTGGGAATGAAATGTATATTCGCCACAATTCTAAGTCTAATTGTATGATTCAACCTTTGGGAATGAAAGTTTTTTAATTTTTCATGTGATATATGTTGACCTATGTATATTCGCCACCGTTCTAAGTCTAATTGTATTATTTAACCTTTGGGAATGATTAAAATCTAGGTAATGATGAAAGTCTTTCATTTTTTCTATTCCGAGAATGTAATTTGCAACTACTAGAATCAGTGACTTGAACCAAAACCATGTTGATTAAGAATAAATATACCTTTCGAGCTAAAATTGGTATTTGTGACATTAAATAGTAACATGACAAAAACACAGACCATTTATCAGAAGCAAATGCCCCTCATCTCACGGTCCTTGGGAATTGCTAGTATTTCATCGATAACAAGCTAGGGGTAAGTCATTATAAAGTCCTAGCTAACATTGTTTGGTTTTAGTGGTCATTCAACATAAAATATTGCCCCTCATTGTTTGGTTTCAATGGTCATTCAACATTAAAAAAAAATGGTTAGAGAGGAGTATGGGAACTTGTCATTTTATCGTGTGAGTGGAGAAGAGTGACTTGTGGCAATATGTTTTCTAATTGTATGATTTGCTTAATAAATATTTATTAGAATCACATGAGATGCATTACATAGGTAACTAAAAGTTCACTATGAAAGTGTTTTTTCTAAAAATATAGGAGAAATTATCTTAAGAAATTATCCCATCTCTCATCTCAAGTGGATCACATTTATTTGAATTTTAGTTTTTTTTATTTGAATGACATTTTATATGTATAAACTTGTATAAATTAGTGTGTTGTAAAATTAGGTGAAGTTTTTAAGTAACATGAGCATTCTTAAATCAACATAGTTCCTTTTCTAGTAAATGAAAACAAGAATTTCCTCTCATCAATTGCATGAATCTTGAAGCTTAATAGCCTTTAGAATTTATCTCTTAATAATGAGCTACTTCCAAAGTAATGAACATAGAAAGGTGTTGACCGCATAAAGCACATACACAATCCCATGACAAGGGGATGAAAAAAGTAAAAGTGTTTTCAACATCTAAACTCTATCACAGATAGGGAATTTAGGCTATGAGATCCCCATGTCCTCTTAATGACATAGAAGCTACCAATGATAAGCAACAATAGAAAAATATCCTTTATATGTTCCACAAAATGCTTCCATAGGTTCTTGACCCAAACCAACTGAGTCTTGTGATTCTATTTTAGTGTCCAAGATTTATTTAAGGGGGGCATCAATAAAAATCTTTGGACATAACCATGACTTATAACCATAATATAACTTATGATTAGTGAAGGCATTAGATCTATTCCATTTTCAATTTCACCACTAGGGTTGAGGGAGTTGTATGTCCATGTTGATAAACAAAGAGTATAGGATCATGCATTTAACATTGTCTAGAAGAATCATATTAAAAAATTGCAAGCACAAGTCATTTTTTCATCTTGTGTCATGGTCCACTCTCTTGTATAGGCATTAAATAGATTTTTAACAAAGTGGATGTCCTTCCTAAAATAGGTGAGTAGTAATAAAGACAGTGTCAACCACTAATATTTTTCTTCATGAGACAAAATTGGAAACCACCATATAGAATGATCATTAAAAAATGCCATCTCTTAAGGAATATCCCTTTTAGCTAAGATATGGTTCCACAACATTCTAGGGTTTCAAAATTCTCTAATCCACCAAATTCCTTTAAGTTTCACTAAGTCATATGTATCACTAAGGTCTAAAAGTTTAGGCATCACCAACATTTATTGATAAGATAGTTTATCAAAGAAATTAATTTCCTTTGCAACAAATTTTAGGTTTATTTTCTCTTTAGGGACTTCCAAATCACCCACTTAGCACATAGAGCATGGGCTTGATTGTGAGTTTTAGTAATCCCCATACCACCCCAATATATTAGGGTAGGAGGGTCAGTTGTCATAGTGTTTATATTTTTGATTTTTGAACTGGGAAAACCCTAGCCTGAAGCCCATGCGCGCCCCTGCTTGAACAATCCAACATACTCTGCAACCATCAACCAAGTCGTCAGGGAAGGATTCAGCACCGGCTCTGGTCTGGATATATGGGCAACGTGGAGGGGGGGAAAGCCCCCTCATATAGCAACATATCCGCCAATGACAAAGCGGGCAAAAGATCGAAGCGGCCTGCATTTGAGCCGCCGCAGCAAATTCGTGAGGAACTCCTCGCCAAAGAGCAGGGCTTACGAAAGGAGATGGAGATGGACGCCAATACCTCTCGGCCCAAAGCGCCTCATGGTTGGGAGCCCGACAAATGCATCCCTCAAATGGACAAAGCACCAAGATATCTTATCAGCTCAACCAGAGTTGGAGAGCACACCCAATTCATGCAAGAACACGCCCTCATTGGAAAATTTCTAGGACTTTGGCCATCAGAAAGGTACCTAAACAAGTGGATCAAGCACTGGTGGAACCCTAGGGGCGACTACGAGGTCCAACTTAGCTCCAAAGGCTTCTTCACGATCATACTGTATAACTTAGAGGACAAGGACCGAATCTTCGAGAACGACCCATACTTTTTCAACTCAACCGGGTTGTTTCTTAGATTCTGGACAGAACGCTTCAGCCCAGATAAGGAAGACTTCTCGATGGCACCAGTCTGGATTCGCCTCTACTTGCTCCTGCAGGAGTTCTGGCTGGAGGAGATCCTGATGGGAATAGGAAACACAATCGGTCAATATGTCAAAGCCTTTGAAGCCACAAAGAAACAAAAATACACCTCCTATGCTCGGATCTGTGTGTACATGAACATCGCCCAAGCCCTACCAGGATCAATCATACTGGAGTATCAGGATGAGGATTGGGTGCAAACCCTCGACTATGAACACATCCTGTTCCGGTGCCGCAGATGCCATGAATATGGCCACCTATTCAGGGACTGTCCACTGACTCAGCTGGCCCCCAAAGCTGAACAGAACATGGAGAAGGATGGATTTATCATAATCCAATCAAGGAAGAAGAACCCACCTCGCAAGCTAGCAGCCGGCCCCAAGCCTGGCGTCTCAACCAAGAATGCCTATGATATTCTCAGCCAGCTCCCAGAGGAGGCAGAAATCCAAGATCCGCACAATGAAACAAAGGAAGGCACAGGACCAGGCCCTATGCCCTCCCCTGATAAAAACTAGGAAACCCATGCTGAGGAGGGGGGGGAAGCAGATGGAGATACGCCAATGCAGCTGGACGCCTAAGACCTAGCCGACATAGACCTCAAAAAACTGGAAGAAGCTCTCGACGCAAGAGACCTGCAAGGCCTTCTGGAAGAGAAGCTCCAAAAGGTACACAAAGTCTTTCTCAACTCCACGGCAGGATCTACAGCCCACCTCGGCATTGCCATAGAATCAAGTTCTGGATCTAAGAAAATCCTGCGCGAGATCAAAAGACGCGGGCAGAAACCGGCACACCAACTAATTAAAGAGGCGGGCAACCTCATGATCAACTCGAGCTAGATTTAGAAGCTCTCGGAGGGATACCTCCACCCCCACTCATCTACCCAATGATGAAGACAATCACCTGGAATATAAGGGGCCTTAATGGTAGGTCCAAGCAAAGGATCCTCAGAGACTGTATTAAGGAGGAAAGCCCAGACATCATAATGCTACAAGAAACAAAATGTGCGGGAATGGAAGCGGAACACATCTTCCAATGCATATGGAAGGATTGCAGTTACTTCTACACGGATGTCGCGGGGGCCTCAGGAGGCCTTGCCATTCTCTGGAACCCAGGCCACATCGCCCTTGGCGAGCCCTTCTCTACTGCAGGTACCCTATCGGCCCGATATGAAGTAATAGGATCAAACCAAGAGGGGACCATCACCAATGTTTATGGCCCGCAAAGTCAGCAGGAGAAAAACAAGTTCATGGACAAGCTCGCCTATATCAAAGCCTTGGTTACCACACCCAACTATATCCTCAGGGGAGATTTCAATATGATAATGTCACTGGAGGAGAAAGCTGGAGGCAGCAAGCATCTTGACCCAGAAAGTGGTAAGTTCAAAACCCTTCCTGAACATTTAAATTTAGTAGATATCGAGACTAGCAATGGCACCTTTACCTGGTCCAATCGTAGATTAGGTAGTCAGCATATGACATGTAGGCTGGACCGCTTCCTTGTTGCGGAAGAGATGATTGAAAGAGGCCTCTGCATGGAAAGCTTAATTCTCCCCAAAACGGGCTCAGATCACTGGCCAATAGCCCTCCAGATTGCAGCAGAAACCACCCCCGTGCTCAAACCCTTTCGGTTCAAGAAATTCTGGCTCACCCATCCCGATTTCCAGCAACTAGCGACAACGTGGTGGCAACAAGATGAGGTGAACCACAAAACCAAGATGTACAAATTTCAGCAACGGCTCAAAAACTTCAATCAAATTCTCAAACACTGGAACATAAATACCTTTGGCAACATATTTCAAAGCATCAAATACATCGAGATCAAATTAGCCGAGATCCAAAAAATCTTCATTAGTGGGACCCGAACTCCTGAACTCATGATGGAGGAGGCACAACTACTTTCGCACTTGGAACAGAGAAAACGGCAGGAAGAAATCCTATGGAGACAAAAATCCCGAGTGCAATGGCTCAAAGAAGGGGAAAAGAACACAAAATTTTTCCACCGAACAATGATCCACAGGCGGCACATCAACAGAATAACCCATCTGGAGGATGAACATGGGAACCTGTTACGTGAGCACAGCCGCATTGAGGAAGAGCTCACACGACATTATCAGAACCTCATGACAGAAAACAGGCAGAATCGAGAGGAAGCTATCGCCAGAGTAACCAGCCACATTCCCTCTCTTGTCACCCCTGAATAGAATGCTACCCTCACAAGACCAATCACCCAGGAGGAGGTGGATCAAGCTGCAAAGGATATGCCCTCTGGAAAAGCACTAGGCCCTGATGGCTTCACAACAGACTTCTTCCACCACTGCTGGGCCATAATACGAAGGGATGTCTGGGAGGTGGTTGAGGAGTCACGTGCCTCGGGCCAAGTTCTTCAAGCTTTCAACACCACCTTCCTCACTCTCATCCCAAAGGAGGAGCGTGTCACCAACCCCAAGCACTTCAGATCAATAGCCTTGTGTAACATCATCTACAAGATCATAACCAAGGTCACTGCAAATCGTCTCAAGCCAATTCTTCCTTTTGTCATCTCTAAGGAACAAGATATCTTTGTGGAGGGTAGGCAAATCATGGACAGTGTCATTCTGGCACATGAGGTCATCAACTCTCTCAAAACGGGGAAAATTCTAGGTATGCTCATCAAACTAGATATTTCAAAAGCCTTTGACAAAGCAAGCTGGCGTTATCTCAAGGCCACCCTCCTAGCCTTCGGTTTTGATCAAACTTGGGTCAGCTGGATCATGAATCTCACTTCCATGGCTTTCTTCTTGATTTTAGTCAATGGGGTTCCATCCCGACCTTTCTCAGCCTCCCGGGGCATCTGGTAGGGTGACCCACTTTCACCCTTTCTCTTTGTCCTAATGGCAGAGGGCCTAGGACGCTACATCAAGTCAGCAGTCCAGGAAGGTAGCCTTAAAGGCCTTCCCCTACACAACATCAAACCATCCCCCTCCCACAGTCAATTCTTGGATGACACCCTCCTATTGAACTCCCCCACTGCACGGGAAGCACAAAAGCTCAACTCCATCCTATATGATTTCACCGAAGCCTCGGGCATGACTATGAACCTTGACAAGTCCAAGCTCTTTTTTTTTAACACTCCCTACACGGTCCAACTACATATTTCTAGAATTTTAGGCATCCCTAGGAGCTCCCTTCTGTCTAAGTACCTAGGCATTCCCCTCACAGGAGTGCCCGCTAAGTCCATATCTTGGGACAACCTCCTCCTTTCGATCTCTAATCGCTTGGCCAGCTGGACCTTCAAACCCCTAAACATAGCAGCTAGATTGGTTCTGCTAAAGTCGATTCTTCAAGCCCTTCCCACCTACCTTTTCACAGCTCTAGTCACACCCAAACAAATTATCAAAGCCATCAGAAATATACAGAGGAATTTTCTCTGGCAAGGCCTGCAACCAAACAAGAAGTGGGCGTTGGTAAGCTGGGATAAGGTCTGCACTCCCAAAAGCTTGGGAGGCCTCGGGCTTCATGACCCCAACAGGCTAAATCAGATCATGGGAGCCAAGATCTGGTGGCGATGGCTGAAAACGTCAGACGCTCTATGGGCACGAATTTGGAAGCATAAATATGCCCCCACAATGCAATCTGATCAACTGATCCGACACAACACCAGAATCCAGGGCTCGAACATCTGGAATACAACCTGGAAAAATAAAGACTTGGTGTAGAAGCACGCTTTCTGGGAAATACACAATGGTAGCAATGTAAAGTTTTGGATGGACTCCTGGCAGCAACTCAAACCTCTAACCGATCTTATCGAGCTCACACCTCTATGACAAGTCATCAATCAAACGCCCTCTCTAAAGGTCAAAGATTTTTGGAAACCCTGGGCAGCGAATTAGACTTGGAGGCAGTGGAAGACCTCCCATCTAGATCTAGGAGCTCCTCCTGACGCTGACCTCTCGGCCTGGCAAAACGAAGCAGCACGCAGGAAAATTCCCATCAAGGAGGGTCCTGACATCCTTCGATGGGGACACTCGGCCTCAGGCAATTTTTCAGTAAAAGAAGCCTACTACATCCAAGGAAATTATCACACTCAGGAAAAGGATGCCATCTGGGATAAAGTATGGGACAATATCCTCTGGCCAAAGATCTTTACCTTCCTTTGGCTCATTATTCACAATCGCATCTTGACCTGGGATAATCTTCGGAAAAGGGGCTTTATTGGTCCCTCCATTTGTGCTCTATGTCACTGCCAAGAAGAAACCAAAGAGCACCTCTTTAATGGTTGTCACTACAGCCAAATGGTCTAGGATCAGGGGGCTCAAATCATGCGCAGGTCCAACCAAAACAGAGGCAGAATCTGGGACACCATAGCACACTGGGGCACTATCGCCTTTAACAATCCCATCATGAATCACATCTGGCTACTTCTCCCAGGTCTCATCCTCTGGAATCTATGGAAGGAGAGAAACAAATGCACCTTTCACTCCAAGGACTCCCCTTCGGAGCTCACTTGGCACAGAGTGATCACTCACATCAAGGAAACAATACGAAGCAGGAGCTGGCGGGAGCAAGATCGGATTTGCCACAATGAAGAGCTAAGCATCCTCCAAAGATGGAAACTCAATTTGAATGATCTGGGCACAACACATGCTCCCAAGATTCACACCCCCAGCCCCAGCACCTGGACCCCCCCCCAAATGGATACGTCAAAATCAACTTTGATGGTGCCTCAAAGGGCAACTGAGGACCTGCTGGCTACGGGGCGGTGATCAGAAACTCCAAGGGGAAAATCCTAGCCATGCTAGCGGGACATCTAGGGGAAACCACAAACAATGTTGCGGAGCTAACAGGTCTGTTATAGGGCCTCCAAGAAGCCATTTCCCTACCCAGTCACAAAATAATCCTGGAAGGGGATTCCCAAGTTATCCTCCAGCTGATCACCAAGATCTTGCACGGGGGAAATCCGAAAAAGATATCACCCAGCTGGCGGCTGGCTAGACTGCTTGAGGAATTCAACAACCTTCGCTGTCGCAGCCTAAGCATCATTCCCTCCCATGTCAAGAGGAAATCCAATGGAGTGGCTGACTACCTGGAAAATGAAGGAATTCAAAGGGAATTGGAACGCATAATCTGGGATGCCCAATCCCCTGCAGCTTCCCACATCCCACAACACTGCCAACTCCTCGCTGACAAGGATTTCCTGCCCCCAGATGGGGTGCCATGTGAGCAATCGGGGCACGTGGAGGCGCATCCCAGGCATGTGGAGCCGTCTATGGGAGGGCCATTAATGGAGGCCCCTCCTCTTGGTTGCGGGAAGTTAATACAAGCCCTTGCCTCCATAAAAATTGAATGTTGATGGAACTCTTCGCGTCTGGAAAGGGAACAGAACACCAGAGCATTAAGCTCTCGGCGTTAATGGTTCTTTCAGCGCTGGGATATGTATTTCACAGTCGCGAGGGTTATGGTTATGTTTATGGTTTTTATGTGAATTTGCCGTAGTCGGATCAACACGACAGAGCAGGGGGTTTCTCCTTCATGCTCGCCATGCCACGAATTAGAGGTTTCCCACGACGAGGTGTTGGCTGGTATGCAGCCGAATCCTGAAGAAAACGCCACCAGAAGTTCACCCGGGCAATTCGCGTGGCTAGGAGAAAGCGCAGAGCCAGCGCCACTGCAGCACCCTCGCCGCCCCGAACATATGTGGAGGAGGACCTGTCTATCACGCTCCCTGCTGACTTTTCTAAAAGTCGGATGTTTGTTGTCCCGGACAACTGGGATCCTCCGACGCGCTTCAGGCACTCGCCAATTGTTCTCACTTCAGGAAACCCTCCACAGCCATCCATCGCTCCGAGTGAGATTTACGTGGCTTGCTTAGTGGAGGAGGAGACACCAGACTGCACTACTGGGGAGCAGGAGCACGGGACGCCGCTGGAAACCAAAACAAGGGAACCGGAACCGAGCCGAGACGGACTGGAGTCGGAGAGAAACTCGCCACCATCGTCGCCGCTGCTGCATCCCGAGCACCTCAACTTGATCTTTGAAGTGCGTAGCCTTGTGGATGACCAGGATTTTCACGCCATGAGAGTTAGCTAGCGCTTGGATATGCTGTACGCGACCTACTCCAAGGCCACTCCACGATGCCAGTGTCCCACCTACGTGCAACCCTTCGTTCTCCCCGGCAATGGCGACAATTTCGACTGAATAGGTTCTAGTTCTACAGTTTCTTATGCTTCTTTCACTTACTATATACCAGAGCAGTAGCTCTCCTGTTCCTAGATTAGATTGCTATA
>ML778770.1:266947-277682 GCA_009831015.1 Picea engelmannii | reverse complement strand
ATATATATATTAGGGTACAACATTGTAGCATCCCTTCATGTCACTCCTAACCATAGCATATGTATCCAAACATAAGGATTCATAATCCATTCATCAGAGGTGAGTTCCCCATAATACCAACAAACAAAACCTCCGTAGAAGGACCAAAACGAAAACAAATGCATGTGCAATGAAAATTAAAAGAATGCAATGGATTAAACTATCATGGATTGTCAAAAATTCACAACAATCAAATTCCCAAGACCAAATTCAGAAACAATGACACATAGAATGCATAATAGATAAATTTTCTATAACTTTTTTTTTTGCATATTCATAAACAATGAAATTATACTTATCTTTAATAGATATTTGTACCAAAAACTAATTGTTGAGTAGCAATTTTTCACCCAACCATAGGCATCTTGTGCATATATCATCCCCAAGTAGGTGTATGAGTCCACCAAGGAAAATGAGACAAGATTCATGCTTCTATCTCTCTCATCCCAAGCAATCTAATATCATGATCAACCAATCTTCTCACCATAGAGAATTACAAGAATCAGATTTAGCCTTCAACAACAAGGGAAGTCTCTTCCACTGAATCACACAACATAAGGAATATCTTCTCTTTATCTACTCAATAGTCCTTTAGAGTCATTCTTCCTTCTAGTGCTTTTCAATGAGGATAGAAATAGACCAATCTCTTTCATGCTTTTTGATAATTTCTGCAAGACAAATCCTGGTATCTCAAGCAACCAAAAAGAAGAGAATGAACAATGGGAAAATAATTATTATTTTTCTAAGGCTTTGTGCTCACCTATAGCTAGCTATATTTCATCCCAAACCTATAATATTCCTCTCCATGGGGATTATTTTGGTTGATTTCCAAATTGTTAAGACTTGGAAATGGAGAACACAACATGAAATACATAGAGCATGAATTTGAGATTGCTTCTAACAATGCTAGGGCCAATGGATATGAGAGGAATAGTCAAAGTGGTCGTTTACATTACCTTTAACTAGGGGAATACATGTGTTAATCTATAGATATCAAGTTAATAAATTTCTACTATTATAATATTGTATTCCTTACTAGTTAGCAATACCCTTTAATTGTAATTGTATCCTTTAAATCCTATATATACCAAGGAGACCTAGTTTTAGGAGCATCTCATATTTTGCATTTGTTATATTGCAAAACATGTTTCCCCCTCAAAGAGGCTTATCATTCATTATTATATGTAATTCTCAAGGAATGGATTTACTTCTCTTTCTATTTTTATGCTATTTGGGTGTTTTTTTTCCTAACATTTGGTTTTAGAGAATACAATCCTTGGGTTTGACTCCTTCAAATGGGTCATATTGGTATTTTCACTATAACTTTTTTTTCCTTGATAGTTTCAGATTGTGAAATTTTTAGGATCTTGAGGAGACATAGCAAATTACCTAGGGTCAAAATTTTGGGTTTTGGTTCATTATAATTTCATATGTATAGACTATGGAAATTAGGGGTTTTTAACTAGCCCTAAAATCAGTCTCAAACGAGTCATATTGGAATTTTTTGTATAATTTTTTTTGGGGACGTTTCAAATTGCAAAAAAATTTGGAGATTGAGGATACATGGTGAAGTTCTTGTGGTAAAAAAATCAGGTTCTGGTTTTGTATACGTTTGGAAATACAAGCTGTGGAATTTAGGGTTTTTTACTAGTCCTAAAATTAGTCTCAAACAAGTGTTCTTGGTAAAACTATCATATCTAGTTCCATTAAAAAGAAGAAATATCATAGTATTTTAGGTTCAAATTTAATAAATAGATTTGAAAAATTAGACATGTAGTAGCCTGCATAAGTTCTCTCTCTTTTAAAAGGGACAAAAACAACAAATTTGGGGAAATTTTTCATAACTTTCTCTTGGCACATTGGAATTTGGTAAAACTCATGACATTACAAATATGGCATATCGCGCTATTACAAATAAAAAAATTAGACTCATGGGAAATGAAATTCTAGATATACTTTAGGAGAAAGGTTGACCAACAATATAGTATACAAACCATGTTTTTAAATTTTATGTTAATATGAAATTAACATAACTTTTGACCGAAATATACATTTTTGCTAATTCAAAAATTGTGATAAAAAAAAGAAGAGTATTTTTATTTCCTCAGATGGAAAATGGTTCTACAAAATTTTCTAATGTTTCTAAACCTCCATGGAACTCATAGATGGCACTTGAAAGTGAATAGTTAAGGTACTTGGTGATAGGTGAATTCATCTCCTTGTTATAGCAACATGGATGCTAATATATGTGTACATCTAATATGTCAAATGTGTCTATAAACTTGCGACATACCATGAACTTTATGTGTAGAATACAAGGATGTTATTTTCATCTAATTCCTAAGTGCTAGAAACTAAACAATATTTTCTAATTCTTACTTAATTCTTATCTGTATAAAAAATTAAAGGAATCACACATTCACTAGAGGACTATATTCCATTCTTGGTTCTAAGAATTCTATGATTATATTATGATTAAAGAATTATTTTATATCCATATTGCATACGATTTATTCCATTCTTTATATTTTAATCAACATAACTCATGAACATTGATTAAGAATCCATCCATCTATTGTTACAATCAATCTCTTAATCACATAGTTTATGTATTCATGATTAAATGAAAACGATGAGGAATAGATTTTAACTTTGAAATTTGAAAGCATAAAACAATTACAATGTTAAATTCTTAATTTCAAATCAAAAAATAAATAAATGAATATACAAAAGAAACGGATAAGGAATAGATTTTAACTTTGAAATTTGAAAGCATAAAACAATTGCAATGTTAAATTCTTAATTTCAAATGAAAAAAAAATTAAATGAATATACAAAAGAAACTTCATACCTGCAAAGTGGGAATTACCTCTATGGATCAAAGAGATAACTAAAACTCGTAGATGCAGGCACTTGAATAGAGAGTTTAATTTCGATCAACAAAGAGTTTATGTATTACAAATTTTTCCTTTCCATGGCACATTCTATCTTCTCATATAACTATTGTGTCCTCTGAAAGGATGAATATCCCCTTTTTATAACATTATTACAAAGAAGATTTTTAGTGATCATGCTTGAGAATAAGAGATTTTGAGGACGTTACAACAACCTTAAATATGGATTCCTTAATTTGATATGGTATAACTATTTTTTTACAGAATAGTGTTGGATATAGTGGTATGATATTGTCATTCATATCAACAGAGTGAAGGTGATGAGATCAAATCTCAGAAGAGATAGCACTGTAGAAATCATGTAGGAGAAATATGGACCATTAGATCATATTGAGAAAATTTGGGAAAGATATGGGTTGTTAGATCAAGCCCGAAACTTAGATTAAATCTCAATCATGACAAAGTTGAAGGATAGGATAAGCGAGGCCAAAGGCACGAAGTACCGAAGAAAATAATGACCAATCGATAGAAAGGTAAATCAATGATTTATGGGTTATTCAGATCGAGAAAGAATGCATTAGATAAATACAAAATAGGTCTAAATAAGGATTAGACCAACGATGGAGATTAACTCAGGGTGATCCTGATTGATGAATTTGGAAGTAACATGTGATGACTATTGATTTATGTTCGGAGGAAGGTATTTGGAGTCCAATGGAGAATAATTCTTTTAACACTCTGAAATCGGAGTATCAAAACAAAATATTCTTCATTGATACCCTTTATTCAATGTCTAGAAAGGTCGTAACATGTGGTGACAATTAATGTTAGTTCGGAGGAAAGTGTTTGGAGTCCAGTACAGAAGAGTTGTTATAACACTCTGAAATTAGAGTATCAAAAAAGAATATTCCATTCGATACCATCCATTCGAAGAGCTGAAGAATGTGGAAGTGGCATCCCTTCAAAGACAAAGAATTGAAGAATATTCCTTTTGAGCTAGGATGAGACATGTAGTAAGACAAATATGACACATGGCCCAATCAACAGATGAAAAGTGTCAAGGTCTAGTTGGGACA
The DNA here is from genome assembly GCA_009831015.1 of Picea engelmannii. Classification (NCBI taxonomy): domain Eukaryota; kingdom Viridiplantae; phylum Streptophyta; class Pinopsida; order Pinales; family Pinaceae; genus Picea; species Picea engelmannii. The sequence goes on along the minus strand of ML778770.1, from coordinate 273,673 downwards.
TTTGGTATACAAAAGTCATGAATCAAGGTCACACGTGCCAGCCACTTAGCCAGTTCCATGTCAACATTGACGTGAGTAACCCACATCACTCTGAGATTACTAAATTTGGGATATCTAAGATTCTTTTATCATCTAATTTCTGAAGGCCAAAATCATGAAGTAATGCCGAAATCAACTGTTGATCAATCATAGTGGAAGAATAGAGTAAGCATGAAGAGTTAACTGAAAACAAGCGGTCACCGTAGATTTTTGAATTATTTGGTAGGTAAACTTCTGGAGGAATTTTACTACTCCATAATTCTAGTAACCCAGAGTCCTGGAGTCATGAATCACTGAAGTTCCGAAGTGAACAATAATTGTTCATATCAACTCTTGATTAAGTCATGATCATAGATTTGTTTTTTCCTCCAAATAAGAAATAATCGTCCCTTAAACAAGAGATTAACTCCACACCATTAGATCAATATCAAAGAGAAAGAGATCAATGTATAAGATCTAATCACAGTGCAAATTGCGTAAGGATTAGACCAGATCGTTGATATAAGAAATTTGGGATTAATGCTAGTCATTGGATTATATAGCATGAGTTGTAACCACTATTGAAGGAAACAATCTGGAATATATCTCTTTGGTGATAACAAGAGTTTGGTAAAAGAGAAAAAGTTATGAAGGGTCAAAGCTCAGATGACAAGGTTATTCCATTGGTCATGTGAGTTTTCAAGGTAACAAAGGCGCAACACCAGCACTAAGGAAAATACTTACAAGGTAAGCCCTTTGTTTCAGCCCACGGTCACAAAGAAAAGAATGGTTTGAAGGAGTCGTTTGTCTGCAGATATTCAAATCCATAATAAGAAAATAATCAGTGAAGGATTAAAATGATGAACAATTTGGAAGGGACTTGAATATGTTAAACTATTATTAATAATAATAATAGAAGTTATTATTTTTAATTTAAATGAAGAGGTGCAATGGTTCAAACAAAGAGACACAATACTTCAAATCTCATACCAGTTGGGAGACTATATAAGTAAGAAATAAATGTGAAGAAGTGTCTCTGCAGTCCAGATCATAAGATCAAAAGAAGAAGAAGATTCCAAGAATGAATGATGAATATACTTATGCAGTGAGGGTGGAAGGGAGGATCAAGGAAGGTTTCATATCATTTACTAAGTAAAGTGTAAAACATGGGAGTTGGTGCTTCCTAGGGTTGGTGCCCTAAAACAAGGGAGTTGGTGCTTCCTAGTGTTAGTGCCCTAAAATAAGGGAGTTGGTGCTTCATAGAGTTGGTGCCCTAAAAATAAGGGAGTTGGTGCTTCCTAGAGTTGGCTCTCTAAAAAAAGGGAGTTGGTGCCTCCTAAGGTTGGTTCCTTGAATAAGGGGATTTGTGTCTCCAAGAATTAGTTCTCTAAAGAGGATTGGTGTGCTTCACAATAAAAAAATATTCTTTATAAACTTTGTATTTATTGATCTATATAATTTATTTTTTATATACAAGTCCATTGATGATCTATTGTGATAATTAAAATAAGAAAAAAAGTAATTACTAATTGTTTAAAAAGGTAATACAGATTCATCCCCCCTCTCAATATTTTAAAAAATTGGTATCAAAGCGACTGCCTTCAACGCAGTCTAATCAATAGAAGGTAGATCTTGAAAGAAATGGATCATCAAGAGGGAATTAATTTCAAAAAAGAAACATTATTTAAAGGAGATGATTATGCTCTCTAGAAAATAAGAATGAAAAGATACATTTTGGCTCTTGGTTTTGATGTTTGGAAATATGTATAAAATGGTTACACTGCACCAACTACTCCACCCACAGATACTTCAGGAAAGAAGATTTACAATGACAAATCAAGAATAGTCAATGTTATTCTAGGAGGATTAACAAATCTCATATTTGTGAAGGTAATTCATTATAAGTCAGCTAAGGAGATCTGGGACAAGCTGGATGTTATATATGAAGGACACAACAAAGTCAAGGAAGCCAAACTACAAAACTACAGAGCTCATTTTGAAAATTTGAAGATGAAATAAGAAGAGAACATTGTTGAATAGCTCCATAGAGTAGATGAGGTAGTTAATTCAATCAAAGAAACAAGAGAAGAACTCTTAGACAAACCTATTTTACAAAATATCTTAAGGTCGTTACCTATAAGGTATGATGCCAAGATTTCCACCATTGAAGATAGACCAGAACTTGAAAAACTCATAGTAGATGAGCTCCATGGAATTGTTACAGCATATGTGATGAGAGCAGGTAAGGAAAAAATCTCAAAAGAAAAAACATGGTTTAAGGCATATAAAACAAAGAAGAAAAAGGAGAAAAACACTAATGAAGAGTTATCAGATATATCTGATGAAGAAGTTTCCAACTTCGTGAAGAAAATCAAGAGAGGGACTGGGAAATACAAAGGAAATTTTCCTCTAATATGTTTCAATTGTGGAAAAATTTGACACTTCTCCAATAAATTTCCATATCCTAAGCAGGAGGAAAGTAATGATGAAAGAAATTTCAGAGATCAGAAGAAGAGAAAAAACAAATATAAAAGGATGTTCTACAAGAAGAAGAAAACTCTCTTTACCAAAGAAGACAATATCTCATCTAAAGAAAGTGAAGAAGAGGAGCAAGAGGAGCGAGAGCTTCTATTTATGGAAATGAAAACTCAAGATGATAATCATTCGAAATATGAATAATAATTTGACCTTGAGGAATAATGTATCCTTGCAATTGAAGAACTAATAAAATCTAAAAAAATAAACAAGTTATTAAGGGAACAGCTTCTAGAGTTTGAACAAACTATAAAATAAAGAGAAAAATAGGTTTCCAAAATCATTAGTGACTCATAACAATTGAGTATTGAGTTAAATACCTAGCTCCAACAAACCAAAAGAAAAGATGAAATCTTGAATAAAGAACTCAATGAAAAACAACAAACATGTAAGATATTGGAGGATGAAATAATTCAACTAAAAGGGAAACTAGAAAAATGAGACATTGAGTATAAGTTTGAAAACAACTCAAAAATATTCAACATTCTTAGCAGTCAAAGATCATAATAAGATAGGACTGGGATATGATCCCTCTACAAAATATAAATGACAAACAACCAATCAGCTATGTAGATTCTCTTAAAAAATCCATAAGAAGAAAATAAAATAAGACAAGAATAATACTATTGAAAATTTTCCCAAATAAACAGAAATCTACAATCCCTACTAAAAAAAAATGACAAGAAGAATAAATCATCAGAAAGAATACCTCTAACAAAAATCAATATATCTTCCTTGTATATTTCTATTCCTACAATAATTTTGGACATAGAGTAATACATTGTAAAGCTTATAGATAATACAATCCAAGAAATGTTCAAAGATATGAAAACAATAAGAATAATGCAGAAAGAAGAAATTATCACTCCTTCTCTCCCTTACAATACCACAATGTTGAATGTTACAAATGAAACAACTCTAGTCATGAAGCTAGTGAATGTAGATTGTCAAAGTATGACAAAAATATAAATATTCCGAAAAATCAAAAGGTATGGAAGAAAAAATAAATAAAGAAAACTGAGTGTAAAGTTGTCGTATATGCGAAAAACCAAGGATGTCAGTGGTATATAGATAGTGGATTTTCTAAGCACATGACTGGATAACAAAGAAAATTTCTCAATTTAAAGAAGAAAGAAAAAGGAAAAGTCACCTTTGGAGATAATGTGTCAACCAATATACTAGGAAAAGGCACTGTCATCCTAGGGAATAACAAAACCAAAGAAGAAAATGTACTTCTGGTAGAAAATATCAAGACTAATATCCTAATTGTGAGTAAGACATGTGATCAGGGTCACATACTTACCTTTGATTCTCAAAGATGTGAGATCAGAAGAAAAGATACCAGAAAGCTAGTAGCAATTGCACCAAGAACATCTAGTAATGTGTACATCCTTGATATGGATGAAGAAGAAAAATGTTGTTTAAGTCAAGAAGATGAAATATGGCTATGTAATATAAGGTCGGGACATTTAATATTTGACAACTTAATCAAAGAAAATAATAAGGAGGTAGTAAGGGATCTGCCAAAAGTAATTAATCCTTCGGACTCTATTTGTAAACATTGTGAAATAGGGAAGCAAACAAGAGATAGTTTCAAAACAAAAGAGAATTCAAAAACAAAACCATTGGAACTTATTCACATAGACTTATGTGGACCTACCAGAACTATAAGTATTTATGGAGAAAATTGTTTTATGTTGATCATTGATGATTACGCAAGAATGGCATAGGTATACATTCTAAAAGAAAAATCAGAATCCTTTGAGAAGTCTAAAACATACAAAGTCCTTATAGAGAATGAAACATATCTCAAAATCAAATTTCTAATATCAGACAATGGAGGAGAATTCACCTCTAAAGAGTTCATAATTTTTTTTGAAAATAATTGTATCAAAATTCATGTTTTAGATCCCAGGACTCCTCAATAGAATGGATTGGTGGAAACGATAAACAAAATAGTCCAAGAAGCTACAAGAACCATGTTAAATGAAACCAGGATTCCAGAAAAATTCTGGAGAGATGCAATCTACACAACAATTCACATACTTAATCGAGCTCAATTGAGACCCAACCATGACAAAAGTACTTATGATCTATGGTTTGGCAGGCCCACATCTGTCAAACACTTTATAGATTTTGGAAGTAAATGTTACATTAAGAATAATGAAGATAATTTAGGAAAGTTTGATCCAAGATCTAATGAAGGCATATTTTTAGGTTATTCACCTAACAATAAAGAATAAAGATGTTATAATCTTAGACTACTCAAGATAGTGGAAATCTCAAATGCCAAGATAGATGATCTAAAACTAAAGAAGAGAATATCCCAAGACATATCAAAAATTGATAAAAAAAAATATTATAAAGAAAATTATGATAAATAATCTCAGCAAGAAGATGATGATAAAGAAACATAGGAAAATGAACTCTATAATGATGAACAATACAATGAAGAAACACCCTTGCCAAAATCTCCATTGAAAAGAGTTCAAAAGAACCATCTTGAGAGTTAGATCATTGGAGACAAAAATATAGGAGTGGAAACAATAAGTAAACTCACATTTGACTCATAACAAGCAATGTTGTATATGATAGAACCTAAATAATTTAGAGAAAATAGAAAAAGTAAAGACTGGACAAAGGAAATGAATGAAGAACTTGACCAGATAGAGAGGAATGAGACTTGGGAATTAATTCCAAGGCCCAAGGACAAGAATGTTGTAGGAACTAGGTGGATCTTCAAGAACAAACTAAATGAAAATGGGGATATTATCAAGAAAAAAGCCAGATTAGTTTGCAAAGGTATGATCAAGTAGAAGGTATTGAATTTAAAGATACTTTTTCTCTAGTAGGAAGACTAGAAGTCATCAAAATGTTCCTAGCATTTGCATGCTTCAGAAATTTCAATATTTATCAGATGGATGTCAAGTCAACATTTATGAATGGAACTCTAGAAGAAGAAGTCTATGTTGAACAACAAGAAGGGTTCATGCTAACAGAAAATCAAGACTATGTGTGCAAGCTAAATAAATCTATGTATAGTCTTAAGCAAGCCTAAAGAGCATGGTTTTCAAGGCTAGATTAGTACCTAAAAAAACATGGATATAAGAGAGGGATTACTAACAACAACTTATATATCAAAATTGAAGTTCAAAATATGATTGTTGTGGTGGTAAATGTCGATGATATCATATTTGGGAGTAATCTTACTATAATGAGAAGAAAATTTGCAACTAAAATGCAAGAAGAGTTTGAAATGTCTATTCTAGGAGAATTTTCTTTCTTCTTAGGTTTACAAGTCACTCAATCAGAAAAATGAATATTTATTTCCCAAACCAAATATATCAAGGAGATGTTGAATAAATTCCAAATAGAATATAGTAAACTTGTAAGTACTCCCATGGTCACTGAATGCAAACTAAGCCTATATGATGACTCACCAAAAGTAGATAAACCTATGTACAGATCAATGATCGGAAGTTTTCTCTATTCAATAATTACTAGACGTGACATCATGCACGTTGTAGGACTAGTGAGAAGATTTCAATATGCACCTAGGGAAACTCATCTAAAAGAAGTAAAACAAATATTTAGATATCTCAAAGGGACCTTAGAATTTGGATTATGGTATCCAAAAAATAAATACGTTACATTAAATTCATACACTGATGCAGATTGGATTGGTAGTATAGATGATAGAAAAAGCACCAATGGAGGAGCATTTTTTCTAGGAAAATTTTTGGTAGCATGGCTACGTAAGAAAAAAATTCCACATCAGTATCCACAATAGAGGCAGAATACATTGATGTTGCATCCTGTTGCACACAAGTTATTTGTATGAAGAAAATATTAGAATGTTTACAAATAAGATATGATGATCCCATTACTATTAATTGTAATAGAACTAGTGTCATAAGTATCTCTAAAAATCCAGTAATGAATTCTAAAACCAAACACATCCCAATCAAATAAAATTTCTTAAGAGATCAGGTTACTCAAAGAGTGGTTAAAGTAGTGTATGTGGACACCAAAGAAAAAATTGCACAAAACCTTTGCCCATGAGTACCTTTCAAAATATTTGACAAAAATTGGGAGTAATTCACATACCTCATTAAAACCACAAAAGTCACATTAGAATAAAAGGGGCACATGGATAGGGGGAGCATATCCACA
>ML778770.1:237660-266918 GCA_009831015.1 Picea engelmannii | reverse complement strand
GGGGGGGGGGGGGGAATTGATAAGCAGTAGAAATAAAAATATTTCAAAGAAAAGGTTTCCATAAATGCCAAAGGGGGAGGATGTTGGACAAAGTAGTATGATATCGACATTGATGTCAACAGAGTGCAGGTGATGAGATCAAATCACAAAAGAGATAACACTGTAGAAATCGTGTAGGATAAATACAGACCGTTAGATCATATTGAGAAATTTTCAAAAATATATGGGTCGTTAGATCAAGCCCTGACCTTATATTAAATCTCAATCGTCGATGACGAAGTGGAAAGATAGGACAAGCGGTTCCAAAGGCACGAATTCCCAAAGAGCATAATGATCGTTTGATAGAAAGGTAAATCAACAGTTTGTGGGTTACTCAGATCGAGAAAGAGCACATCAGATAAAGACAAAGTAGGTCTGAAGAAGAACTAGACCAACAATGGAGATTAACTTGGGGTAATCCTGATTGATGAATTTGGAAGTAACACATGACAACTATTGATTTATGCTTGAAGGAAGTTATTCAGAGTCCAGTGGATAAGAGTTTTTTTAACACTCTGAAATTAGAGTATGAAAACAAAATATTCCTCATCGATACCCTTTATTCGATGTCCAGAAAGACCATAACATTGTTGATATTATGGTAGCTACGATAGGTATTAACCTCCACTTGTGACCTCTGATGAGATTAGATTATTCTAGGAATAAAGAAGAACCCTACAATACTTGGACATAAACCTAGAAGTAAAGTCGTCTAAAGAGAATATTTTATATTAAGTCTTTAGCACCCAGAAAGAGAATTTGACCCAGATTTTATAACCCTAAATTGCATTATACATGCATAACTGGCATCAAGCCATCTTACTTACTATTTTTTCCCAAGCCAACACTCAACAACTCTTCTTAAAAACACTATTTTTGAATATGTACGCACCCTGCACCACTACTTCCCACGTATGTAAGCTAGTTTCCACACTACTTTCAATGTACGTATGCTAGCTACACTATTACAGCCCATGTATGCCCACAAAAATTGAAAAAAATAAAAAGTTGCAAGGGATTCATTGAGATTATGGGCTATTGGGTAGTTTCCCAACTAATCCACTGTTTATAGCCTATCACCCAGTTGAATAACCATCATTTTGTCATATAAAAGGAGGTGTTGGGGTCTCATTCTAGGGAGAAACATAGTTACAGTGAAACTCTGCCCATTTCAGTTTCCCCCCTTGCCCCAAGAATTTGCAGCCACATTGTGAATTTTGAGCCAAAATTACCTATTCTTGCCTTTTTCCTTATTCATAAGCCTATGCCCATTCTCTAGAGAGAAGTGTGAGAGAAGAAGGATACGTGGAAGCAGTTGGAGATTTGTGAAGAGGATCCCATGATCGGGTTCGAGAATCAGTCGTCGATCTCATTTTGTCAGTGACTTTGTGAGATTAATATAAAGAAGTACTTTTTCCGTCCCGCCATATGATGTGTTCAATCTTCATGTTTGATTTACATTTTGTTATGACATCTAACACACTAATTCATATATAATATGTAGGTTCATAGTTTCTTGTTTGTCTTTTGGTGAATGCAGGTCAACCTTGGGAGGAGACTTGCAGTCGAGAAGTGATCGAATGCAAAAGGATCGACACCGGATGCTCATTTGAAGATAAGACTATCAGATCCTTATACTTTGTATTTTATGCATGAATGTGGGGTATTGTCGGGATAGTTGTTAAAAGTAGGATACTTTAGATGGTTAGCTCTACCTACACGATTGAACCCTAATGTAGTCCATAGGGGGTTTTTCCCACTATAGTAGAATTGGCGACCATACTGGGGAGACTCTAGGGTTTTTAGGGGATGTTTTTGGTTGTTTTAATTGGTTTAATTACCTATTTGAGTTCTCTATAAGTTGTTGAGTCTTCAACGGATTTTGGTCTACCATACCAGTACTCCCTGCCTAATCAGCTTGACTACTATTTTTACTTTTTCGAGAAGTTACAGAGGTGTACGCGGCATGCAGTGGGTCTGCACACGTATGTACATGCCCTACATTTGGACATCCCACGTGCATACGCAGGCTGCTTTAGTGTCAGTAGCGTGCCTGTTTCAGGAAGCCTTTTTTTTAAGAAGAGTCAGTCATCCTCCTCGCTGATTGAATTCTGACTTCTCAGGGGTTTCTTGATTTAGTATTGGTCTCTGTAGTTACAATATTTAAGTCTAGTATTGACATCAGTTCCTTTATCTTTCAATATTTCTTGTGTTTTTCGTTGAAAGTGTTTCGATGAGTCTATGAGTCTTTTCTGTTTTAGCCTTTGTGGTTTCTTGAGTGACTCCCTGCAATCCACAATAGAACAGAAGTTAGTTTCTTTGGTATTTCCTTGTCTATACTTTTCCCTTTTACTTTCCTTAGAAGAAAAGAAAATAATTCATTTTCAAGTTTCTTATTTTGAAGCATAAGAAAAAAAAAAAACATTTTCTTATTTGGTTAAGTAGTTAGGTTAGTTGTCTTTATTTATTGGGAAGAAGAGTTCTTTCTTAAGTTATTTACTGAATACTTAGGAATTTAAGTAGCTCGTAGTCGAGTGAAATTCAGTTTTAGGTTTTTTCTTTTAAAATATCTTGGAAAGGAAGTTAGTTACAAAAGTTGGTTAAAGAGTTTTGAATTTGCAAATCTTTTGAAAAAGGAAGTAATTTTGTTTCCAACATTTGTTCTTCTCTTTTGTCTCTTTAAAAACATCACCATTTTCATTTTCGTTCCTTTGAATTAAGATAAACCACTTAAACTTAATGATTAATTAAAATTAATCAGACTTTATGTTTGTAGGGTCCATTAACTATACTAGGCTAGAGCCTTGATTTAGGTTGGAGAGGAAACTCTTCGAGGCTACAAAAAAAACATACGAGTCTGTTCTAGGGAGTGTAGAAGTCCAATAATGTGGAAGTTATCTGGAACCCCCCTATAACACACGGCTTAAGCACGAGGTCATGTGTGGAAAGGTAGCAGAGATAACCCCTCCAAAGCCAGACCAAGCGTAGTGGGAAATGCATATAGAGGACTTATCTTGGGATTCCGTTGGTCGCATTTTCCATGGAGCTTCGTGGGTCCCAAATCTATTCAAGGTCCTTAGTCATCTTCCAGAACACTATATTTCGATACCCTCGATAGGTTTTGAGCTTGATACACTGCTCATTGCGGTCCACCCGACTGTCGAATGTACCTGCCTAGTAATTGTTCACAAGTTGGTGTTAGCACCAGAAGTCACTCATGGATTGTGGCAAGAGTAATCCTGATACCCATCAGTTTTATATGTCACGATAATGAATGGAGGTAGTTGAATGGATGCAGACCCATGAGAATATTGTTTTAACTCAGAAAACTAGGCCAGGCATGCACGAACAAGTGAGGTCTTGATCTAACTTCCGTCAGTAAGTTGAATTTAAGGTGAAAATATGGAAGACTTGTTGATAAGATGAACAAGTCTACTATGGGCATATGGCCTTCCAACATCTCGGGGAAGAAAAACAAGACAATGAAAATGTGCCTAAGCGACACAGTTACAACATCACAGTGATCAAACCTTCGTCACAACGCTATTGTAACAACTCGACTGGATCCTCCAATTCCGAGTTACTCAGTGTAAGAAGGAAAAGATAACAATGGAAACTAATTTAAAAATGGTAAAAATACTTTCATGATCAAACATACATCACAACAACACCATCACCCCCGACTGGATCTTCCAATTTCGAGTGTCTTAAAGCAGTGTTTACAAAGAGATGGAAAGAATATGACTTTCATTAAACAGGAAGTCTCACATACAAATGCATAACCAGGAAAACCAGTGCTTCATTAAACTTTTACAATCGAGAGCCTGGATCAACCATCGACCCTTACAAAAATGGAAAAAATTCCTACATATACTCAGACTAGCTCGGACTTCTTCAAGTAGATCAAATCATGCATTCAAGGCTTTACGTCGATAAGCTTCTCTGTCAGGATGCACATGCAGATGTTGGGCAGACTGCCCATGTATTCGGTTGTCAGACGCAATCTTTGTCAGGCTGGACTGATATTCACCTTCTACACTTTGTCCCTTTCTGACCTTCTATTTATGGAAGGAAACGACATTTACCCACCATCAACTAACTCAATAACTGCTTCTCGAGATCAGATAAGGCTTGGTCAATTCTGCATTTGGACAATGTGGCGACCTTTCCTTGGCCACTACTACTTTGTTGGACTGCTACGAGGGGGGCCAACCTACAAATGTGGGTGAGGATCCGACGGGGAGAGCGATGGAGCCATCAATGAGAAGGTGAGACGAGGGGTGTTGAGGTGGAAGCACAAGGTGACAAAGAAATGGGGATATGACACCAGACGAGAAGTGCCACGAGAGTATGGATAATACATGGTGAAAGTGGCATGGATCATGGGGGCACAGGTGTTGGGAGATAAAATGGACGAAGGGCCTACATGACCCCTCGAAAAGTGGAGGACGGGTGTGCGGTGGTGAAAGGTAGGAGGGAAGTGGGAGATGTGATAGGGGAATAGGAGAGGCAGAGTGAGGGACACATGTCACCAGGAGGCAAAGGCGGTAAGTAGTTTAGGGAGACCCACATGGAGCCGCCCATATTGGACCCCCCTCCTCCCCTCATTAAAGGAAGAATGGAAAGGGGGGTCCAGAATTGGACCTCATCTACAGATATGGGCACTTCAATCCCAGTCGTTCAGACCTGCGCAACACCATATCGGACCCCCCCCTCCCCCCATTAAAGGAAGAATGGCGAAGGGGTTCTGGAATTGGACCTTGTCTGTAGATCTAGGCACACAGATCATGACCACCCAAACCCACACATCTTTTAAATCATATGCACCTGATCGCCAACTTAGGAAAAGTGGGTTTTGACCCGCTTCTTGCCATATTTTCGCCAAAGGGGTCGCTTCTTAGGGAAAACAACCCCTCCATGTTTATGTGATAACATTAGGCTCCATGAGGGATGGCACGCCCCCTGCAAGATGCCAAGAACTCTTTTACAGCTTCAGTGCCTTGTTTTTGGGCTATGAAGTTGAGCTCAGAACACCCTGCATAAAAAAATACATGTCGATAAGTGGAATAAAAAATAAATAAACACACATTCTCCAAGGAGCTTATTTATGTATAGTCCTAAACTAATAAATGTTTTTACATGGGACTAGGTGAAAGAAAACTTCCACCATAGCCATTAAGGGAACTTCCTGAATGGAAGCGCCTTCACTATGTCGATGATTACTAGTAGATGATGCAACCGTGATAACAGAAAACTTACATCCTTTAGCTTCCATCCTAAGGTTGAGGTTAGGATGAATCTAGGCGACTGCAAATCATGAAGGAAATACAACTCCATGTATTCATTCATAGGCTCATAGGACCAGTGGAAAACTCCAGAAAATTGGTGACAGGCAACCTCCTCTACTACGCAGCTGCTCACACATGGTCGAATATCTCTGGTAAGCTCAGGTGGGTGAGAGGCTAGTGTAGGATTATTGATATCAGGTGGTGGCTACTCACTTATAGGCTCTGGACAAGAGATTAAATGCCCCTTCTATTGGTCCTCTTCTTCTTCTTGGCTCTCCTAAGGGTCAGATTCATAATTATCATAAATAGGACCTATGGGAAAACTTTTCTCTTCCTCATGCTACTCAATGTCTTCTGCAGGCCAAGGATGGTTCATTTCCTCATGATAATCTTCTTTAAGGAAGAGAGGATAATAATTTGTTGTGTTTCCTTGGATATCCTGCATATCTAACTCATAATCTAATTCATAACTCTCATATACAGGCTGACTACTCCCCAGGTCAACAAATTGTGATGCAGGGTTCTATTGCTCCTCATCCAAATAATCATCAAAGGTTGGAACAAAAAGGACATTAAGAGAAGGATGCAAGGCCTCTCCAACTATGGAGTATTGATTTTTATCCTTAGTAGATCTACCAAGAACCTCCACTTCAGGGACTAGGAAACCATCTGCATCTTCCCCAAGAATGGAGCAATCATGCTCTTCCTTCAATTGCTTTATTTCTGCAAAAAGAGATTTTCCCAGTTCCATCAGCTCACACAAAGCATATTATTCCTCGTGGCTCCCCTCCCTATAGCTTACCTATGATGCAAACGAATCGAGAAGAGAAAGAAATGATTCCCGATCCAAGTCATCTCCTTCATCCTCACAACCTGCTTCTGAACCAGCTATATATTGAGTGCAATCATTGTATCCCTCACAAAAACTATGAAAAATTAACTAAGAGGGATAAAACTTATGACAGTGAGCATTGAAAGCTGCATGAAACTACTCCAGGGAGGAAATACTAGTAGGGGGAATGGAGTAAAACCACTCATAGGAATCTCCCTCTAATGAGAACCTAAACATCTTCATCAAAACATCTTGGTGAACAAAGTTGTGCTCAAGCATGCATATATGAAAATTAAACAGATGCTCACCAGGATGATCATGCTCGTTGGGTTTGAACCTCGGAAGATAGTCATCCCATTTGTTTATAGGTGACACTGGATGCAGTTAACCATCTTTGGTAGAGAAATCAAAGAGGGGAAACCACTTGGCTAGGATAGTCTCCATATCCCTTTGATTTGCTTCCCTCAGTGGAATCACCAAAAGATAATGAGTAAGAGCAATGTGTCTAGCTTCAGTTCACCATCTAAAACTAGATCTCTGGAATGTGTTTCTTTCTAGGGAGCTTCAGGTGTGCTAGAGGCAGTTGTGGAGTGGAACTTGTGTGTCTGCCTCTAAGGAGCCATAGTCGAAACAGTGGAGTTGCCATTGGATTTGCATCAATGGAGTCTCTAGGTGCACAATAGAAATCTTGGAGGGTTTTGATGTCTGATGCACCTTCATAATCAGAGGCTCAATGTCATTCAATCCTGGGGAAAATCTTCAACTTCGTCCCTGACAATGGTGCCATAAATGTTAGCAACATAAGTCACTCCTGGATTGTGACAGGAGTAAGCATGATACCCGTCAATTTTATATGTCATGGTAATGAATGGAGGTATTCAAATGGATGGAGACCCAGGAGAATATCATTTTAACTCAGAAAACTGGGCCAGGCATGAACGAATGAGTGAGGTCCTGATCTAAATTCTGTCAGTAAGTTGAATTTAAGGTTAACAGATGGAAGACTTGGTTAAAAGATGGAAGACTTGGTGATGAACGAGTCTTCTATGGGAATCCATCCTTCAAACAACTCAGGGAAGAAAAAAAAGACACTGAAAATGTGCCTAAGTGACACAGTTACAACAACACGATGATCAAACCTTCATCACAACGCTTCTATAACAACTCAACTGGATCCTCCAATTTTGAGTTACTCAATGTAAGAAGTAAAAGATAACACAGGAAACTGATTTAAAACTGGTAAAAATAAGTTCATGATCAAACATACATCACAACAAGACCATCACCCCCTACTAGATCTTCCAATTTCGAGTGTCTTAAAGCAGTGTTTACAGAGAGATGGAAAGAAGCCGACTTTCATTAAACAATAAGTCTCACATACAAATACATAACTAGGAAAACCAATGCTTCATTAAAATTTTACAATCAGGAGCCTAGCTCAACCCTCGACCCTTAGAAAAATGGAAAAAATGCCTACATATACTCATAGTCGCTTGGACTGCCTGGAGCAAATCAAATCATGCATTCAAGGTTTTACATCGATAAGCTTCTCTGTCAGGCTGTGCATGTAGACGTTGGGCAGATTTCCGATGCAGTTGGCTGTTAGACACAATATTTGCCAGGATGGACTGACAGTCACCTTCTATGCTTTGTCCCTTTCTGACTTTCTATTTATGGAAGGAAATGACGTTCACCCATTGTCAACTACCTCAATAAATACATCTTGGGATCAGATAGGGCTCGGTCAATTCTGCATTTGGACAATGTAGCAATGTTTCCTTGGCCACTGCTACTTCATTTAACTGCTATGAGGGGGGCCAGCCTGTGAATGTGGTCAAGGATCAGATAGGGAGAGCGATGGCACCAGTAATGCAAAGGTGAGACGAAAGGTGCTGAGGTGAAAGCACTAGGTGACAGAGAAACGGGGCTATGACACCAGATGAGAAGTGTCACAGGACTATGGATAAGACATGGTGGAAGTGGCATGGAGAACAGGGGCACAGGTGTCAGGAGATAAGAGGGATGAAAGGAGAGGGGACATGACCCCTAGGAAAGTGGAGGAGAGGTGTGCGGTGGTGAAATGTAGAAGGGAAGCAGGAGATGTGACAGGGGAATAAGAGAGGCAGAGTGAGAGACACTTGTCACCATGAGGCGAAGATAGTAAGCGGTTCAGGGGGACCCACATAGAGCTACCTATCTCAGACCCCCCCCCTCATTAAATGCATAATGGCAAGGGGGGTCTGGAATTGGACCTCGGCCGCAGATCTAAGCACTTCAATCCCAGCTGTTCAGACATGCGCGACACCATATCTGACCCCCTCCCCATTAAAGGAAGAATGGCGGAGGGGGTCCAGAATCATACCTCATCCGTAGATCTGTGCACATGGATCACGGCTGCCCATATCCACGCATATTTTAAATCATATGTGCCCAATTTCCAACTTAGGAAAGTGGGTTTTGACCCGCTTCTTGCCATATTTTCTCCAAAGGGGTCGCTTCTTAGGGAAAACACCCCCGCCATGTTTATGTGATAATAGAAGCAGTAGTTGCATTCGGTATTACCTAAAATGTGTCTCTATATTTTTGTTAGTGGCAGTAATAGTCTCTCTTGAACATGACACCCCCTTCATCATTCAGTCTGGGTTGGGAAATTCATTTTTTCTCTTCTTTGACCTTCTACAAGTTCATATCTTAGGTCTTCTCTGAGTCAATTCTTCCAAGACCATTGTCATGTCATTCATATGTTCAAGAGAATTCCAACCTTTCACAATCCTTCTATATAGTCGGACATTTGCAGTTATCAATTCTTACCATGTTGGCCTTCCCTGTGTCAGTTTCAAATCATCTTCATGCTTTGATCTACCTAAAATATGTTACTTGTTTTGTGTCATTGATGGGGGATACATCCAGGACCTCATGTGATGAGTCTTTTCCTGTTGACTTCAGCTCATTATCCAGGAATAAGACTAAGAAATCAATTAGTACCTTAGAACCTACATGCCTCAATGACAGGTTTCTTCACTTTCGACAGTGGATTCACATCATTGGTCCCTGATCGAGAGATTCCATCGAGTGTTCGACTTCGGCTCATTTATTCACATTCGATGGATTGTACCGAGGTACCTTTGGAGTCATTGACATCAATGGTGATTTCCCTCGCACTTGTCAATAGTTTTCATCAATGACCAATAATCAAGTGGTTTCTAACATGTTCGAATTTAGACCCTGTAATCGTATGGATAGATTTGTACTTACAGATGACGGGATTGAAGACCCCATATCTCACCATTTTGGTCCAGGTTGCGATGGAGTATTTATGATTTGTATTTATACATAGATCCACTTTGTTTGTCTCGTGGCTATGTCCGATTTTGAGTTTTCTAGAACATAGATCCATAGTGTATTCCTGGGGGGCAATGCTTAAGAATATGGCTATCCTTACAAATCCTAAAAGGGCACTTAGGATTATGGGTTCTTTGGGTGATCTTGACATCATCAACACTCCCAACACAATTAACAGTAACTGGTTTCTTTCCAACATTTCCAACAGTGGTTGGAAGTTTGAACCCTTTCTTATTTTTCTTCTTCTTAATCTTCCTTTTCTTCTTCTTCTTATCCACTAGTTTACTAGATTGAGAGCTTTCACTCTGTGAAGAAGATGAAACGGAAGAAGACCTTGCAAGTGAAGAAGGTGAAGAAGATATTACTGGTGAAGACGGTGAAGGATAAACATGAGGTTGATTCTCTTGGGGTGAAGTGCTTACAACTGAAGCACTAACTGCATTCAGGATTACCTAAAATGTTTCTCTATATTTGTGTTAGTGGTAGTAATAGTCTCTCTTGAACATGAAACCCCCTTTTTCATTCAATCCAGGTTAGGAAATTTATTTGTCTCTCATTTGACCTTCCGCGAGTTCATATATTGGGTCGTATCTGAGTCAATTCTTCCAGGACCATTGTCATGTCATTCATATGTTCAAGAGAAGTCCAACCTTGCGCAAGCCTTCTATCGAGTCGGCCATCTACAGTTACCAATTCTTACCATGTCGGCCTTCCCTATATCAGTTTCAAATCATCTTCATACTTTGATATACCTCAAATCTGTTACTTGTTTCGTATCATTGATGGGGGATACATCCAGGCCCTCTTGTGACGAGTCTTTTCCTATCGAATTCAACTCATTATCCAATAATAAGACTTAGAAATCAATTATTACCTTAGAACCTGCATGCCTCAATGGTAGGTTTCTTTGCTTTCGATAGTGGATTCACATCATTGGTCCTTGATCGAGAGATTCCATTGAGTGTTTGAATTCATCTCATTTATTCACATTCGATGGATTGTATTGAGTTACCTTGGGATTCATTTACATCAATGATTATTTCCCTCGCAATTGTTAATGTTTTTCATCAATGACCGGTAATCAAGTGGTTTCTACCATGTTTGACTTCAACACCTGTAATCACATGGCTACATTTATACTTATAGACGATGGGATTGAAGACACTGGATCTCACCATTTTGGTCTATGTTGCGATGGAGTATTTATGATTGGTATTGACACATATATCCACTTTTTATGTCTCATGGCTATGTCCGATTTTGAGATTTATAGAACATTTATCCACAGTGTATTCCTGAGGGGAAATGCTTAAGAAGATGGCTATCCTTACAGATCCTGCAAGGGTACTTGGGATTATGGGTTTTTTGGGTGATCTTGACATCATAAACACTCCCATCATGATTAACAGTAACTGGCTTCTTTCCAACATGTCCAATAGTGGTTGGAATTTTGGACCCTCACTTATTTTTATTCTTCTTAATCTTCATTTTCTTCTTCTTTTTATCCACTGGGTTACTAGCTTGAGATATTTTACTCGACGAAGAAGATGAAATGGAAGAATACCTTGTAAGTGAAGAAGGTGAAGAATATCTTACTGGTGAAGACGGTGAAGGATCAACATGAGGTTGATGCTCTTGGGGTGAACTATTTACAACTGAAGCACTAGCTGCATTCAGGATCACCTGAGTGGAAAACAACCATACCGGTCATCCAATTGTGAGACCTAGAAGGATCAAGGTAGCGATGTGAGGAGGACCAATGTTTCTATAAGAAGGAATAAAATAAGGTTCCCCTGGAGTAGGTGTTCCTTCATTGGTCATTTCAGGAACTGATGCCATTAGATAAATATCCAACCTAGAGTTTGCTAGGAGAAACAAATAGCACACGCTAAAAATATAGTCAGCAAGCAAGAAAACAAAACCTTCTCACAATGAACTCACTAATTGGTGATGAAATCCAACGTCGCGGGAACAATGTAAAAAGAGACTCAGATAGAGCAGGTGGAAAATTTACGTTGACAACCTGCTTAATGGACTTACACCTTGGTGTAAGCTCCCACACATAAACGTGGGTATACCCTCCAAGGATCCTGAGTGAGTTTGGCCAACTTTGATTCCAGGTACCGTGAAGAATTGCCCCTCCACAGTAACCTACTGTAAATACCCTAAACAGATAGACCACTAAGGTTACCAATTACTACAATGATGCCTAGGGAAACATTCAAAAGTCCAATCCACACGCAAAGGTAGGGTATCTATCCCAAAATCGACTTGAAAGGCTCCCACACATAATCCTGGGTATATCCTCAAGTGACCCCCAATAATACGCGCAATCTCTACACTAAGACCAACAAAGAAGAGTGAGTAACTATGTCGTCCCTAATGCAACCTCTTGATTGACCCTTTTGTTAGAAGGTATTCCCAGGACAAAATGTAGCAAGTGGATTTCATCGCTCCCTAACTAAAGATTCAATGTTTGTTTACAACTTTGGAAAGTTATCTTTCACACCTATTCCAAATCTCTACACCCTAAACTAATGTAGGTTTGCTACCAAAAAATTTAAAAATGTCTAATCAATTTTTATAAGCGTTTTATTTTTAAGGTTATTTTTACTCAAGAGGAAAACAGTGTGGACTAAATGATGTTTTGACTGACTCTAAACAATGCAAAGAAATGAGAATGCAAATATTTCACTTCGATGAAAGCTATATTATGAGAAGGAGAAAATGTTTATCATTCCCATATGCACAATGTCCCAAAATTTTATTAAACTCATCAATATCAAGATTCTCAATAAATGAGCAAAAGAGACTGTACACCAACACACCAATGCCAAAAATCATGCAATTTCGCTACTTCAAATGAAAAGATTCCCCCAATCTAATGCTAAGAAAGAAATTAAAACTTGTAAAATGATGAATAAGGGCTTTCAATCCCTGAAATCCAATCAACAACAAGTCTGACACTCAGAAAAAAATCAAATGTTGGCACAAAAAGTTCTTCCTAGGTGATCAAAGAAAAATTGGGTCTTAGAAGACAAAAACACCTAATCCAAAAATTCTATAGGAGACATCGCAACCCAACAGTAAGGTATAATGCGACGATTTGAGGTTTCTGCAGGCTAGATATGTGATAGGATGTGGAGGTTCTGCACTGGTTTAAACAACTAGGGTGCGACGATCTAAGGTTTCTGCAGGTTGCATATGGGATACAGTGCGGAAATGCCTGTAAACAAAGGAAAATGGGAGAAAGGCCAAAGAGTCTAAAAGAATTTTTAGATCCAAAGAGTCTGGATGGATCCCCCACAAACTCAAAAACTCGATTAAAATTAAAAGAGGCGGGCTAAAGGCAAATGGATAGAAAAAAATCCAAACAAGTCATATCCCCAGTACGTTCGCCAATTTTGTTATTGGATAAATCGTTGAATGCGTACATAAACTGATCTCCCTAGATCCACCTAGATTTAGAACAAAACAAGACATGACATGATGCTTTCCCTAAGATTTAATCATTGAGTTTACTATCAAACAATATATGAATGAAATACCTTTGAATATCGCTTCCTTATATCTTTTTTGTCCCTGCTCCACTTCGGTTCTCTTGTGATATCAGATCTACAATGAAACACAAACCAACCAAAGTGAAAGCAACAATAGTATATTCAATGAAAACTTACAGATGTGATCAAGGAGTCATGTAATAAAATGAGAATGATTTTATGGGAAATAAACATGCCACTGTATTATATTAAGTAAAGTGGAAGATACAACCAAACAACCTTGATGTTGCAAGGTTCCCTTTCGATGGCCCTTTGCTCCAACACACACACACTTGCTCCAAACCTGTATGAAGATGATCCACAATATCTTGATGGTCAAATGGAGACCTCAAACACCAATTGAAATAGAGTTCCTCACACAATTCTCAGCCTATTCCTTCATAAATTCCTTACTTGATCTTAGTTTCTCTTTGTTAACCTTTTCCATGAAAAATCCATCATTATATATGAGAAAGAGAGATGGTTAAAGAGATTAGAATGATCCCACCAAATCAGAGAAGCCAATAGGATTCAAACCATATTGATGCCACCTAATATTCTAGAATATTCCCTTATAGAACCTTTGTGAACTTTGTCCTTTCCTTAGTCTTCAAACACTGCCACACCCTGTCTATAGAGTAGCCTGTGGAAACTCTGAGAGACAAGTTTAGGACAACCTGTGGAAATCAGGCACTTATGCACTATGTCTTATGTCTAGCCTACAACGTCCTTCTAAAAACAAATTTTGTAGAGGAGGAAACTAGTCACGTTTCTCATGAGAAAGATCCTTTTGGGAGCCTGAACACATGCTTGTAGAAATGACGCAGACCCTATGCCCTTAGGCCGAGATCCGCATAGGGTCTTCACTAAAACCATGCCAAGGGTTAAACAAACCCTTTATTTAAGCCACAAAGGACTTCGGGTTGTGGGAGTTGGAGAGTCTCGATGTATTTCCACGGTTCTTGGCAAATGTTGAAATGTGAAATGTCAATGAAGGTTGACTGCTCCAACGTGATGAACACATGCCACATGTTACCCACTAGTTTCGTCTTTCGGGACTTTGAGAAAAAAACCAACATTCGTTCCTCTTCTCTTATGATTCCCAGAACTCTGAAATGTTGGAATGTCGAAATGGGCTCAACGTCCCATGGAATGCGAGATTGATGTCCTTTCGGAATTTTTGCCAAAGCTTGACCCCTCCTTTGACTTTCGTCGCATGTATCCTCTGATTGATACTTGGGACCCAACTTTTGACGTTTCTCTCTTCGCAATTATGGGGATTGTGTTGACCATGAAAATCCACTTCTTGAGTCCCAAAACCCTGAAATTCGATTAGTACCCAACGACTATTGTCCCTCAACCTTTTCGGGAATTTTTCCTTTCCCTCTTCGAGATTCTGTGAACCGGGAGTTTGAAACTCTCAATTCCAAATTCATTGCCTCCTCTACTTCCCGAACTCCGGAAAACCGAAATGCCAAAATTCCCCTCCAAAGACACGTCGTGTTTCATGACTTCAGGATTTTCAATGCAAAGGGCCCCGGTTCTTTGTCATATGAATTTCCGGTATGCCGAACCCTGAATTACCGAAATTCTGAAATTCCACACCTGATAATCCCTTTCGTGATCCGGGAATTTGCGTGACCAAGGATTTTGGCCTGCACTCCAAACTTGCGAATCTTGAATCTTGGAAATGATCTGACGAATCAAACAAACCACGATCAATGGTCCACATTGATTCTTGATGTCAGGGTGTCGGATTCATCCAACTCCTAACCACCTTACAACTCCTCTAGATCCTACGGTCCTCGCAACTTCGTGAGTTCTCCATGGAGAATTCTGACCACCAGATGCACTCTTCAATGACCCTTGTCCAAATGACTCAGTGTTATCCATCTTGAACTTAACTTCTACGAGATGATTTCAATCTCTATCTCCCTTTGAGCACTTCAAAGGTGTTATCCTTCCCGATCTTTCACTTGTAAACTCAAGCTCCCGAAAAGGATCCCTTCTCGCACTCCTTGCGGTAAACCCTCAAATAAACTCTGGTTATTTGAGTCTCCGACCCTGTGCACTCTTTTCAACAGTGGTCCTCTCAATATTCCCCTTAGTTAATAAGTTCTAAGGCTCCAACCATCCTGCACACACCTTGCACAACTCTGTGCTTCACTTACACTTCAGTTGGTATGAGAACAAAGGTATCCCTCCTGAGATTTCTGAGATAAAACTCAGACCCTCATCAATGCACACCTTGCGGACGTTCACTGCACTCCTTGCAGGAATTCTCAGGAAGAGAAACAATTGAAACTCATTCTTCTCCTCTCTCAGACTTCATACATTCACCATGAAAATGCAACATTGAAACAAATGCATAACAAAGAAACAAATCAACTATAAACATAGCATTCAACAAATGTAAATAGTAAGCATCATAACACCATGAAAGTTGATTCAAAGCTTCATATATTAATTCAAGTGCTCCTTTACATGGGTTCTTCTCTATAGCTCTCTGCTTCAGCTCTACAGCTTATGAAATCTGAATGATCATAAAAAAATACCATGATACAAGGGTGAGGGTGTCTATATCCATTTTCCCTCCTATACTTATAAACTATCTAATCTAACATTCATATGTAACTAATTTCATTAAATAGACTTAAATGCCTATTAAATTCGATAGATGAGAGAAATCGCTCAAGATCTATACACAACTCCAAGATATAAATGTAAGTATGCTTCCCCTAGCTATTACATTAATATTCGCTCATTAATTTTTCAAAACATTTCAAAATGGGTGTTGTTGCTTTTCCAGTTGTCTTCCGCCTTTATGCTTATTTGGATGGCTACGTACGATGCTCTTGCATCAAGAAACATCACCAGGGTGACCAAAATAATGTGTAACACTAGCGTTCTCTATGTTGGAGTCTCTAGACCAAGATAATAATTTTCCATCTACAAAGGCTATTATGTTTCCTTTGTCTTCTAGGAAAGATATGGATACAAGATTCCTTTATAAACCAGGTACATATAAGACATTTATGAAATGAACATCGTTACCTATTTTCAATTTGACAGAGGCTTGACTAATTCCTTCAATTGGATAGGTGTTCTTATCTCCAAGTTCTACCTTGTAGGATGTCGTATTTTCATTTAGATTAGAGAGTCTGGCCTGGTCTCCTGTCATATGCCTAGAATCTCCACTGTCAATTATCCACATGTCATCTTCAAGAGTTCCTGTGAGAGATGAATAGTGTAGATGATCCATATTTTGACTCATGATTTTTGTTGACTTATAACTTGTCAAATTTTGATTTTGACCCAAAATCTCAACCTTGATGTTTTTTCCTTCTGAGAGTGCCAAGAGGTGTGCTAGACTAAGGTTCACTAGAATATCTTCTCCTTGAGTAAGGTATTCCATCATAAGGTGTTGGGCAAGAGTTTTAGGGTTTTTGCAACTGCACCTTCTAGTAACCCTAGCAATAGTACTTCAGTAACTACAATTGCTAGAAGCCCTACTGGAAGTTCTTCAATGATCTTGATAACCTTATGGCTTAACTTCCTTCCAGTGGTTTAGACTGAATGAAGGAGGTGTGGGCCCATAACCTATTATAAATGTGGGTGTGCTTGTTTAACCATAAATACTATAGAAATATTGTCACCCAACCATAGGCACAAATTCCACCCTCGAGCACCTTGAGCTTGACAGAGAGAAGAATTCTGGTAGCAATTCAATATCCAACCAAGGATAATGCACCAAGCAAAGATAAACAAGACTAATAAGAAATTTCAACCCAGAAAGACTAAAACTATAGGTTGCATTAACTACAACTACAACTACTCCATAGACTTGCGCACTACTAGATTTTTGTAGTTACGACTTGTGTGTTTCAAATGAGTTCTGGCGCCTTATATTTATAATTCTCTTTCCAGACTGTCTGGGCTAACTTCTCTTTCTGGGTGCTAAAGTATTAATATAAAATATTCTCAATAGATGAATTTACTTCTAGGGTTATGTCCAAGTCTTGTAGTGTTCTTCTTTCTTCCTGGAATATTATAATCTCATTAGAGGTCACAAGTGGAGGTTAATACCTCCCATAGCTACCATAATATCAACAGTGTTATGGTATTTTTGGACATCAAATAAAGGGTATTGACAAGGAATATTTTGTTTTGATACTCTGATTTCAGAGTGTTAAAAAACATCTTCTCCACTAGACTCCGAATAACTTCCTTCGAGCATAAATCAATAATCATCATGTGTTACTTCCAAAATCATCAATCAAGATTACCCCAAGTTAATCTCCATTGTTGGTCTAGTTCTTCTTCAGACCTACTTTGTCTTTATCTAATGTGCTCTTTCTCGATATGAATAACCCACAAACTGTTGATTTACCTTTCTATAGTGGGAAAACCCCCCTATGGACTACACTAGGGTTCAATCATGCAGGTAGAGCTAACCATCTAAAGTCTCCTACTTTTAACAACTATCCCGACAATACCCCACATTCATGCATAAAATACAAAGTATAAGGATCTGGTAGTCTTACCTTAAAGTCCACATCCGGTGTCGGTCCTTTGCATTCGGTCGCTTCTCGACTGCAAGTCTCCTCCCAAGGCTAACCTGCATTCACCAAAAGACAAACAAGAAACTACGAACACACATCTTATATATGAATTAGTGGGTTATATGTCATAAAAAAATGTAAATCAAACATGAAGATTGAACACATCATATGGCGGGACATAAAAAGTACTTCTTTATATTAATATCGCAAATTCACTTACAAAATGAGATCGACGACTACTCCTCAAACCCGGTCCTGGGATCCTCTTCAAAAATCTCCAACATCTTCCACGTATCCTTCTTCTCTCACACTTCTCTCTAGAGAATGAGCATAGGCTTATGAATAAGGAAAAAGGCAAGAATATGGAATTATCGCTCAAACCTCACAATGTGGCTGCAAATTCTTGGGGCAAGGGGGGGAATTCAAATGGGAAGAGTTTCATTGTAGCTATGTTTCTCCCTGAAATGAGACTCCAATGCCTCCTTTTATATGACAAAAGGATGGTTATTCGGTTAGGTGTCAGGATATAGGCGGGGGATTAGTTGGGAAACTACCCAATAGCCCGTAATCACAACGAATCCCGTGCAACTTTTATGGGCATACGCTGGCTTTAATAGTGTATCTAGCATATGTACATGGGCCGTAGTGGGGCATCTAGTGTATATACGTGGGCTGTAGTGGTGCAGGGCGCGTACATATTCAAAAATACTGTTTTTAAGAAGAGTTGTTCAGTGTTGGCTTGGGAAAAAATAGTAAGTAAGATGGCCCAATGCAAGGTATGCATGTATAGTGAAATTTAGGGTTATAACATATGACCCCTATTATGTGAGGTCAGAAGAGCATCTGACGACCAAAATACATTACAAATCTTCACCAACGTACGAAGCGAGTGAGCCCAGGACCAGAGTTTGGGAGGTGCCAACTGCAAAATAACAATTGTCTCACCGAGGTGGGCATACCCATGCTCGGGATGAAATAAATCATGGCTTCTACATATCCATGTCATATAACTATATAAAGTGTAACTGCAAGTAATACACATCGGATCTACATCTCGAAATCAAAGATATACATGTATAGTATCCATCTTCAAGAAGCCAATGATTCCTAATGGTTGGAGATGAGATCTTCAGAGCTCATGAAACAACTTCAAGATCTTCAAAACTCAAGTAGGAGTGTAATATGAGTGTATGATTTCACTACCCAGAGGTCTTCGACGACTCATTGGGGAACAAGCAAGAGGATCTCGATGATCAGGCAAAGAACTCCATTGATTTTGAACAAAGACTTGATTGGAATTTAGGGATGGTCAGGCATGAGGTCAAGAGACAAACTGCATAAAGGATGACTCAAGTTGGGTAAAAATTCCCTTGGACAATAGCACGACTGATTATCAAACTCATGCAACAAGACATTGACATAAGTTCATGATGCAGAAGGCAATGCAAACTCTCCATATGTTTGGAAGGATAACCAATTGGAGGAGGAAAAATCTCTATGTTACGAGAACAACTTCCTAAGGTCATATTAAATCCCAAATCTTGACGAACAAACAAAAGGATTTGCTTTTTCCATGGGATACTCATTGTGCTTCCATAAAAAGAAAATACTTTTCCCATCCCCTTTTTGGGGTATATTTGATTTTTTTGTCTTTTTCAATATTTTGGAGAGCTTGAAAAAGAATAAAAGAAAACTACGTTACAAAGGAGGAACGAGTGTCACAAGCATACTAGTTCTAAGCGCAAGGAACACACTAATCCTCATAGCAAGGAGACATGTGCAGGAAAAAGGACACTCAGAAAAATTCCTCCATGGGTAAAGGTGTCAGATTGCAGAGGCAAAGTGATACAAGGATTGGGTATAAGGCATGCTTCAAAGGTTCATTTGAGAGAAATATGGAGTCGGCATTAGGACAAATACAAAAATATGCATGTGTGATTAATAAGACACAATGATAATGTCCTTCAGTGTAATTTTAAACGATCTCAGAGAAGGTAAGCTCAGTGGTTTTTCATTTTTAGACAGTCTAAAAAAACATAAAAGAAGACTCCACTGGGGTACCTTTTTCGAAGATAGTCTATTCCGTTTGAAAAAGGGGTAAACTAGTGTTACACGTCAAAATTACTCAGTTGGATAAGTGTCACATGTTTTTCTCAATTGTCGTAAGTGTCGCATCTTCCTTACAACTTTCGCAAGTGTCGCAAGTTGGTCACAAGTGTCGCAAATAATGTTCAAACATATTGCCATGATGAACGACACTAAGGAGACACTTATAACATCTCATATGCTTGATTTGAAGGAGCAGAACTGGTTTGCTGAAGACAAATAATCCTTGACACCTGGAAAGAGCCTTGAAACAGAGGTTCTGAGGGGGAGCGCTCCTCTATATCAGCTCTAGGAGCGCTGGTGCTCCCCTATAATGCTTCAGGGAGTGTTATAACACTCCCCTGCCCCCTCTGAAGGAGCGTTGCTCATCTTGAGAGAATTAGCACCCCTCCATGGCTTACCAGGGAGAGCTATAGTTCTCTGATGCCCCTTCTAAGGGAGCGCTGCCTAATCTAAGGCAATAGTTGGCCCGTTGAGAAGAATAAGGGGAGGATCTTTGGCGATTAGGAGGCAATTGTGCTCGAATTCTTGGTTTCATCAAGAGATCCTTGATCTAAGGAGAAGGTTCCCAACTTGTTCTAAAGATAAATCAAGAGGTTAAGCTCCTCTTTACCTATATAAACAAGCTCTATGATGGTGGAAAGTGGGAAGAACTGCTAGTATGAAACTTATGATCTTGGAGAGAATACACAGTCAGCCAAAGGAGAGTGATCAATGAAGCTGTTGTTGTCCAGGTTGTGGAGCTTTCAGGCAAGGGTTAGATAAAGAGAACTTGACGAAGTTGTCGCATTCGCATCTATGATTGTAGGTACTGTTGTCGTTATTCTCATCAATATGACACACTTGGCATGTTTCTTTCTAGTTTGTGTCTAATGTCACATGAACTTATCATTAATTGATAAATCTGTTTTCAAGCTAACATCAATAGAGTAGGAAGCAGATGTATCTTGTTTTGTCCACAGGATCCAGTGAGAAGCAAAGGATCGAAGTGCAACCAGGAGCGTGTAGGAGCAAATGTCGATAAAAGGTACTTCTGTCATCCTTCCTTCTCATGTGTTAGTTTAGATAGATTTGAAAGGAAGTCAGTGTCCATGTTAAGCATTTTCTGTCTAGAGTTAGGGTCAAGCTCTTAGAGGCGATCTACCTGTCCGCAGGGATATTTTCCTACAACAAATAGTACCAAAAATATGTCTATTCAAAACCATTTTAATGAGTCTGACCTTTACAAGATCACTCGACAATCTTTTCAATTTTAAGGAGTCTAAAAAGAGATTAACTATGGACTTGTTTCTTTTTTCTAGATTTAGTTTCCTTAGCCTGAAAAAAGTGAAATTTACTGAAGATAACTCTCCTAGCGAGATGAATCTCCCGAGGTGTACCTTTTTCCTCCTTAATCTATAGGCCAAAAAAAGGGGTAACTCATTCCAATAGATATTTTTCTGAACCAATTAACGAGTGTGAAAGAACAAGGTCACTCGACGATCTTTTCAATTTTAAGGAATCTAAAAAGAGCTTAACTATGGACTTTGTAAAGGATGTTCTTTTGGACCAGTTTAATGAGTGTGAAGAAACAAGCTCACTCGATGATCTTTTCAATTTTAGCGAGTCTAAAAAGATCTTAACTATGGACTCTGTGGGGGTTCATTTTTCGTAAATTTAGTCCCTCGGGCCCAAAAAAGGGGTAAACTTATACCTGAGAATACTCTTCTAGCGAACCGAAGTTCCTAGAGCATACCTTTGTTTGTACAATTGAGCATCCATATTGAAAAATGGGTAAACTACCATCATAAAGACGTTCCTTCAAATTTTAGTTTGGCGAGCGTGAAGGACAACAAGATTGCTCGACAATATTTTCATGTTTATAGAGTCTGAAAAGGGCTTAAAAGAAGATTTGGTTTTTTGGGGGGAGTCCTAAGGGTGAGGTCAAGAGTGATGACATATCAGAAGTATGAGGCTCAAACTCGTAATCAATACAATACTAAAAGGACTCTCGAGTCTATAGTCATTAACGACGACATGGACACCAAAATGCAACTAGGATCTACCTAGGGCATCCATGTGAAGGTAGGCTCTACCACTAAATTACGACACTTCTAGAGCAACAATGATGGTTCTGTGTTGCAATTCAGTGGCATCGATCCTATGGTAAAGAGAAAAATACAATGAGGTGCAACAAGTGGAGGTGGAATCCTAACTTAGATGCACAAAGTAAAGTTAAAACTTTACTTTGAGTGAGACTACCAACTTGACTTTGTTTTGAAGAATAACATAACATGGAATTTACATAACTCTCTTGCTACTAGTTTAAAAAAATTAATTGACACACCAATGTCATAATTTGACATATCTTAAACTTGAATTTTGACTTTCACAATTTGAATGACTTTAACTTTGCTTAAACTTTACTTTGACTCATACTCTAAACTTGATTTGTTTTAAAAAATAACATAAAATTGAATTTGTTTTGAAGAATAACATAACATGGAATTTACTTAACTCTCTTTCCATGAGCAAATTGGATTTCTGATTCCAATTGTCACACGATTTTGACTTTTTAAATCAATGCTTAATGCTTATATCAATAGAATCTCAACTTCAATTTCATGTTGGTTTCCAAAAAATCCGCTAAGTTAATTGCAAGAGGACTTCATTACAAATACAAAATATGTATATTTTTAAGAACTCATTACATACTAACACATGGATTTACAAAATTATGGCTATTTTTAAGACCTCATTACATACCAACACATGGATTCCTAGAAATACTTTAGCCATCTTCAACTCCAGCAATATCCTCTCCCGGCCTTCTGTGCTGCTTCCCCGAGTCATAACATGATTGCAGAAGATTCTAGTCTCAATGTTGAACAAACTTCACCAGGAATATATAAAATTTGTTTTGGGCTAAGATCCCATAAGACCCCATAATTTTTTTTTAAATCAATATTTTGCAGGATATCATATTATTATGGTTATTTGTATTTGTACTTACTTTTTACAATTTTCCTAAATTTTTTTGAATAGCATGAGCATTAAATTATAGAATGTTTTATAAAATCCAAACATTTTGGAGCATGTAATATTAATATGGTTATTTGTACGAGTTTTCCTAAATCTATTTAAATAATATAAACATCATATTATAGAAAAATTTATAAAATCCAAACATTTTGCACCATGTCATATTATTATGGTTATTTTGTTAGAATTAATATTTGTTTATTTTAGACTTGGTTTGGGTTTGTTAGATTTTGTTGGTTGTGAGAGATATTCTCCTAGTATCAAATCCTATTTATGTGTGTGTGGTTGAGAGATTTCCTCATGAGTTTGTTATGTTGTTGAGGAAAACTCCTTGTATAAATATGTGTTTGATTGATTAACAAAAATATAGAGATTTTCTGTATGCAATCTAGTTCTCCAATTTGGTATTAGAGTTGGTTGCTTTGGGCGTAATGTAAGATGTAATCTGATGTTGGTGTTGTAGGAGAGAAGAATTATATTAGTTTTGTGAGATTTCTTTGTGTTTTTTGCAAGAAACATTGCCCATATTAGATTGGTATTGCTTCTTGCTTAGCTAGAGGACTGCACTAGAGAGACCAACAAAGAGTAGCATCATTATCATTTATGTTTACTAGAATTAGAGGGCCATTACAGACATGTTCAACGTCCAACAACAAGTTATTATTTAGGATTTTTTCATGCTTTGTCATCTATTACGTGAGTCGCGGTTTATTAAGCCCTGAACTAAAGTACTCTCACATCAAGAAAATGGCCATAGAAACATTTCATTTTGTTCAAGATCTCTAGTACTATATTCTATTACGCAAGATGACCGTCATCGCCAAAGTTAATCCTTTTTAATATGTTTTGGCTGTGTGAATCATTGGCGGAAAGTACAACAAGTAGATTGTTGTTCTTTATGAGTTCGATTTGGATTTTTCTTTTGCCATGTCCAAGAAGTCTTTATTCTTTTTCAAACTTATTTTGGAGTTCCCAGTGGAGAATGAAGAAAATGAAGTTATTGATTCATTTCTAGATGAGCATATATTCCTCATCTCTTTGTCCAATCTTTATGTTGTAGGAAAATCTCCCTGCGGACAAGTAGAATTCCTCTTGAGAGCTAGACCCTTAACTCTAAGACAGAAGGTGATTAACATGAACACTGAATTCCTTTTAGATCTAATCAAGCTGATGAACAAAAGAGAAGGAGGAAAACATGTACCTTATGAACGTCGTTTGTCCCTGCAAGTTCCAGGATGAGCCTCGATCTTGAGCTCCTTGTTAGGTCCTGCAAGAAAAACAAAAGTACAAACAACTTCCTACTCTACTGAGATTAGCTAAAACATATATCCATCTACTGCAAACAAACTTATATAGAACAAGTACAAGTTTGAAAGAAACAGGCCAAGCATTGATTATATTGATGAGAACAAAGTGTTACTTACAACCATGGATGTAGTGCAGCAGCTTCACCAAGATCTCCTTGTCCAAACCCTTGCTCAAAAGCTCCACGATCATAATGGAAATAGCTTCATTGATTATTCTTTTCCACTTCTCATGAGATCATCAATTTTGTATCTCTAAACTCCTCTCCCCCTCCTCCATGGAAATCCCTCATTATATAAGATTTGGAGACTTAACCACCATGGAGAGGATCTCTCATCAGATCCACTAAGAAAGGGATCTCTAACATATTTAGGGAGAAAATATCTCTTAAGGATTTTGGGGAGGAAATATCTCTCAAGGATTTTAAGGAGGAAATATTTCAACCATCCATGAGATCCTCCACCTTCCATAAAAAATAGGAAACCAAATGTGAGGTGTATTCTCACACTTAATTACTTTCTTTTTCATGAATATTAATAATAATTCATGTGTACTTAGTATTTTTTCCTTCATGTAATATATCCCTCCTCCACATTGACCAGGGATTGTGACATAGGTTATTCTATGGTGTCAAGGTGTATGTGGCACTTATATGACACTTTACGACACTTAGGGCAAGGTACCTAGGTGTGCAAATTTCATGTGTAACAGAATGCCCCCTAATGTGTGAGGTCAGAAGAGAGAATGATGGCCGAAACACTTTACAAATCTTTAAAGGAAGGTTATAGATGCAAAGAAATTGATAGAAGATTCACAAAAACATCCAACAAATATTATGACATGTTTCAAACCCAAGGCAGACATACCTATGCTTGGGTGATAAAGACTTGTAAGATATGGACGCTATAAAATACATTGTGGATCCATAATTATATTGATAAAATGTTATAGCCACTGAAGATACAATGTGGATCTATACACCCATGACCTGAATTGATCGTAGGCGTGAAGAATACACAGTGGATCTACGAGATGGCAAGACATAGCCATGACCAATACAAAGTGGATCTATGTGACAATATATGTGTCATTGTTCAAGAGAAACTCCGTCGAAACCTAGGCAAAGTACATATCAGAGTGATCATTCAACCCAGGGTCCTCTTACCTGTGACATCCCCCAAAATAAAATAACTTGGAAATTTAAATTTCTGAGAAATTACTCCATTTTTGGTGAATCCGAGTTTCGAAATTTTTTTCCATTTATGGAAATTCCGAATTTCAAATTTGTTAATTGTAATAAATTATTATGACTGTTGGGCAAGACTCTGATTTGACCCAATTAAATATTTGACAATGACACTTGTTTGAAAATAAAATATTTTATATTAATTGCAGGAAGACAAATGGAACAACCATGTTAAAAGTAGTTGACCATGACTCCATGAGTGGGGAACATGTTGGAACTACCCCTGGGCTGATTTGTACAAGTGGCAAATTAATGATTTGGCCATTGGCAGCCCCTGAAAATCAGGGATTTAGGAAGCTGGGAAAATTCCAAAGAAGGAAAAAAGACCTAGGCAAGTTACAAATAAGCATACGCAAGGAGGCAGGACATTGCTAAGTATGCTAGGAATAAATCTGTTTTGGGTATTTTTCTTTTTCACTTGCTGTTATGAACACTGGAAGGGTGTGAGGCAAGGAAAAGGGGACTTAATTGAAGGATAGTGTTGTAGAGGGATTTTCCAAGTTTGCCCTTATGGACTCATGGTCAGGCTAGGGGGTGAATCGGGCAAGTAATCGTGGCCGCTCGATTATACGGTTGGGAGGAATGTGGCTGTACCCTAAACTCTATCTGTCTGAATGATTTTTTATATTGAAATTACTATACATGTTATCGTTATATGGAAGAGTTCTAGTAGTTATTTTTAATGATCGTGTAACTGCTGTAAGTCTTTTATGTACCTAAATATTCAGTATTCTACCTCTGTGGAATGAATTGGTTATTGTTATAATGAGATTCTTAACGCTAGTATACATGCAAGAACCTAGATAAAGACTATTCAAAATTCAGTGAATAGACTATAGGATTTAAATGCAGATTTATTTTCTAGAATCAAATTTTAATCAGAAGCGAATAGGTATCAATGAACGAACAGAGTCATTATATGCATATATATGTCTCAAACTTTAAACAGAGTCGAACGAATAGAGCTAACATATGCACATATACGTTTAAAAATTTAAACAGAGTCGAATGAACGAATATAGCTATTATATGCGTCTATATACATATATCAAAATTGAACAGAGTCATTATATATATATATATATATATATATATATATATATATATATATATATATCAATGCACGAACAGAACGATTATATGTGTATGAATGTTTCAAATTGTAAACAGAATTCATTGTACAGACGAGAACAATGAAGCATATGAGTATGAATGTAAGATCACCCTATTTCTTGGACAAGATAATCATGCTAGGATAATACTACAGAAGAACAGATAGACAACTTGTCACTACATTTCTTATTTATGCTGTGTGCAGAAACGAAACAAAACATTTTTTATTAAATCGCTTCGCATTCTCAGAAATCACATAGCGATGAAAATCCTTGCTAAAGGTACAACCAATCGAAACAAACACATACGAACACGCAGAGTTGGAATTTGCGAGACCTTTAGTAATGATTCAGTTGGGGTAAACAGTCCTTTTAAACAAAAGAAAACAAGAATTTCATTCCCAAGTCCCTCACATCATGCTTAGATATAAATTGGAACTTTGATAAAAAAAAATGGGTTTAAACCCTCAGTTATCCGATACAGAGAATCGGTGCTTGAACAAAGGTCGTCTTAACATTAGAAAAGAAAAACTATGAACATAATTAGAGACCTCCATGTCATAACAAGTTGAAGGGGCATATTTTGGCACCCGAGTACCTTTGCCAGGTTGAGTAGAGGCTCGAACCCGCGCTGTGAAGGGGGAAAACCTTCATTCGGCCGTCGCGATAAAACATTAGAAAATTTACAGAGTGAAATCTTGATTTATAAACTCAAAAAGGAACAATGATAATCGTAGTTGTCGAATTACTTAACTTAGGGCTGAAACGCCACATCCTCCTGTTGCCATACTTTTCTTCGTAGTCAACCCAGAGGGAGGAGTGAAGAGTCTGAAAGCTCCTGGTGGGTACCCTTGCAACAATAAGAGCCCCACCATTAATACATAGAAAACCTTTAATCCGAATATTTTCCTTGACAAAATAAAATAGCAGTGCGAATTCAAACAAGAAATCATTTGATAAAACCCTTGATGAACAAAGAAAAGAATGCAAGGAACGACATCATACTTTTCACCAATAAAAGTAATCATGAAGAATAAACTAACTTCATCGAGGGATACTACTCTGAGTCACTCCAATTCTCTGAGTCACTCCAATTTACAGTTGCTAGTATAGGGTAAACAAAGGATTAAACCGAAAATAGACCCACGGGACACACACAGTAAACTCGAAGTATAGTTTCCCAGAAGTAGAGGGCTTGCGACCCATGGTTATAGTAAGAAAACCTTTTATTGTCACTACGAAATTAAAAAACAATCGCGTAGACTCTATGGGAGTAAGGAATGTCTGTAACCCATAGAAAAGTATACAGGAAACAATTTTCTTCTCGGCTTCAACCAAAAACAATAAACTCTGTTCGAATATGAAATACGACAGTCCCTTAGAGAAAACTTACCAGGCATTTCCGTCAACTGCACCAACGGTTGCTCACAGAGGCGGTAGATGTTTCCCTGTGGAAGTTGCATGATACAGAGACCTTCCCTTCGAAGGAGCAAGGGAGAAATGAGACCTCCAAAACCTAAGAGGCACGATTATACTCTTTACAGCATGAGAAGTACTAGACCTTATAGTAGGGAAAGTTGGTGTATCCAGATTGGGAAGAGTAGGAGGAAGAGACATCGGGGCTACGGATTGTAGGACCCTTAATTAATTCCCTAGATAGAGTCTTAAACTCCCCCTGACAGGTACATCTTCCACCCTAAATGCAGGAGATACGAAGTAAACCAAACAGTAAAACTATGACTGTCCAATGAACTAGTCGGCTTTCAAACCATGAAATTGTCGTTTCGTTACTCCGGCAAGCGGAGGAGGGTTAGTTAGATTCAGTTGTGTGGAGAATGTCATGGACAGGATCATGTTCGGTTCATTATGGGAGGGACAAGTTGTAACATAACGAAAGTAGAACCATCAAATGAAAACACTTGGAAACCTTTCCTAAAACAATTATTAACCTCCTTAAAAACCTTTCCTGTCACAACTTAAAGACTGATGTTGAAATAGTTAGGTAGTGCATGAGCTTTTAAAACCGAGACATAATTTTCATGTGCATATTTCGATTCTATTAAACACAAAGGGACTGAAATCCCCATCCTTGAGTATAGGTAGGTGCGTGGATTATAATAAAGCCTTATAATAAAGTAAGATTTAGAATATACTTGCATTCAAATTTTTTGTAAGATATTAAGCCAAGGGTATTAAGCTTAAGCCAAGTGTATTAAGCTAGTATGTTATAAGTTCATGCAAGAAAAAACAAAGTGTAAGTACTTGGCTCACGAGTGGATTAAACAAAATGGAGTAGTAAATATTGTACCACAGAATTGTTTTTTTTTTATATGAGAATTTTGAGGTACATTACATATGGTATCAGAGAGAAAGTTACAACACTGGGGCTGAACAGGACCACTGTAGTGCTTAGTATATAATTGTTTTTCCAAAACTAATAAATTGTGTGGTTACAAACAAAAAACTTTCTCTGTTTTGGTGAATAAGTATGGCAGCTCGAGACAATGCAGAAAACAGGATGGAAGAAAATCCACAACAAGGACCTCCCGGAGATACAAGGAAGAATAGTGACGAAATCTCACCCACATAAGTGTTGGAAACAATGAGGAACCTGATCGTCAAGCTACAGATATTTAAAGCCAACAATGAAAAATTGAAGAAGGAACATCAAGAACAGTAGGAGATAAACGAAGTCCTGTTGCGCAGTATAGTGACCAAGAAAATCTGATGCAGGAGCATAGGCTCATGAAAATGAAGTCACCCATGACTTCATCAAAGTTGAGTAAATCAAAGGAGACCTAGGGTCTCACACTTGTGTAATTTGTTATTTTGGATAATGGGCAAGGATTCTAGATCCTTTCCACTT